>CM021731.1:154220582-154245937 GCA_011075105.1 Heteronetta atricapilla
CCCCCCCCCCCCCCCCCCCCCCCCCCCCCCCCCCGAAAAGGGAGTAGGCAGAGGTGGGAAGAAAAAAATCCCAAACCCAAACCCTCCAAAACTGTGGAGGCAAGTTTTCAAGTGCCTTAAGTACTATGGAAGGAAATAGAAAAGTATGAATATAGTCATCCAAATAATCACTCTTTGCAAAAATGTCCTTCAAATTATGCTGATACTTATTTCAACCTATCCCTTTATAAAAACAAAAAAAAAGGAATTTTGGGGCAAAATGGAAAGACGCTGAAATTACGCTAAACTTATACCTGAATTTTGATTTGAAGATTTTGGAAAGATATATATCTTCATTGTTATCCTGTAGAAGTGGGACAGCTGCTTCTTATTTAATTGTATCCAAACTGCAATCAGAATCATTTTCAAAAAAATTGTCTTGACTCAGTATTTGTCTTGATTCAGGTAACATACTTCCCAGATACGGTCAAATTCAGCATGTATTTTTTACATAGATTAATGATACTAATTTGTATCTACTTTTTTTAACTGATTTGTTAGAAAGTAAATAAAGTAATGCACTACAGATTCCAAAATATAAAGAGGTGTAATTATCCTTGAGCTTATATATGTATATATCAAAACAATGTCTCTTATAATAAAAATGAACATGCTTGCTCAAAAAAACCTTATGAATGTTGCTCATACAGATTATATTCTTAAAAGTTATGGGGCCAGAAACTGCTTTGTATTTAAGTCAGATTTACACTTATATTTTAATTATATTAAGAAAAAAATAGTTCAAGAATTGCACTAATCATATGAGATAAATATTTAGATCCTTTCTCAATTGCATTTCCATAGAAGTATTATATTGGTTTTAGGAAATGTACAAACCAAAACCAAAGCAGTGTAAAATACACAATAAAGTAGTATTGTAGTAAAATGACAAATTGCTTTGTGAAGAAAAAATAGTATCTTACAAGTAACTAAGTAACTCTGAGTAACCCTGATACTCAGTTATTTTGGATAACTGAAGGAAAAAAAAAAAAAAAAAAAAAAAAAAAAAAGCACATAGTGCTTTATTCTTTTTAGGGTTATATTTAGTATTTTTTTCCTTTCTTTTTTAAATCATGCATCTTTCAGTAAACATCAGTTATAGGTCCTTTGGAACTTACTATATGACATTGATTTCTGATATTCAATAGTACACAGGCAAATATAGCTTTGACCTATTTTTGACAGAGGTGAGAAAATGGGAGGATATTCAGCCACAGGCCATAATATCTTTGCAGAAAATTTTGATCAACTGATCACAATGAGAAGCCCCTCTGTTCTCTGCTTGGTTCAATCCTTGATCAGTGTGGACCTCTGAGTTCCCTGTGTGCCTTTAACATTTTATCCCAGCTCTCCCAGAGCAGTCCAGGATGCTGTATTACTGTCACTTGTAAAAATAAAGTGTGAGTGAGAAAATTTGCTGTTGCTTTTGCCAGATATTTTTTAGGATGAAAGATAAGTTTCTACAAGATGCTGTGGATGATATGCTGCTTTCTCTATTCATTTTCCTAATTCTTCATGATCAAGTTAAAAAATAACTGCTTATTTGCTCATAAAAACACAATTTGGAAAATATGAAACCATGTGTGGTAAAATATATGCCTATACTGTAATATATATATGTATCCTGCTTTCTCTGGTAAATTGTCAAGGTGAGAGAATACAGATTTCATTTTCGGACAGAAAAAAATACCTGTCAGATAACCTGTCTGGAACTCCCCATTTCTTTGCTCAGGAGCTGAATTTAAGTCCTCATTCTTGTTCTTTGCCCATGCAATATTGCAGTTATGCCTTTACCCGGCCCTCAGCTGAAGGGTCCCTTTCTTCTGGGAGAATAGTCCTGATCCAGCCTGGGTCATGCTGTTCGGAGAAGCTCAGCAGCAACCATGGCTCCCTCTGAATGTCACCATTTTCATTCCCACCACATGGTGCTGGAGGTGACAGCAAGGTGGATGAGGCCATTGGCCTCTGAAAGAAAGGACACTGTCCCATCATTTGTGAGCAAAGAGCCCAGTAATCACTAGGCAAGACTGTTTCAGAAAGCCAGGTTTGAGGTGTAGCCAAGAAGTTGAGTCAGCAGGTCTGTATCTGGCTGGGCTTGGTCATACCTACAGCATAGCTCAGGCATGCTCAGGCCAGAGGCTGTGGGAGGCATCTTCTCAGCAGGGGACCGACACCTCCAGCAAGGCCTGTGGGAGGTCCTTCTGCCACCCAAATGATTCTCCCAGCTGTCTGTTGCAAGGTTAGACAGGCAACCTAACCTCACAGAGGAAGGGAAGCTGCAGAGCCCATGGACGAATTCAGTCCCATGACAATGACTTTGGCCTTCCTTCAGTAACAAACAAAAAACTTTAGTTAAAAATGCTATGATTTGGTCAAAATCAAAAAGTCTTGAAAATGTGACTTCTAAAATATAGATTAGACATGTCAAGTCAGAAGCTGAATTCTCTGATACCTTTATGATACCTACAGCTCTACTTAATGGTTGCTTCAAAATCATTATAAATCCAATGTGACTACTGAGAGGTATGTGAGTTGTGTTCATTTGATTCATGTCATTATGTGATGAAATGATGTCATTACATGATGAAATGTAACTTTTACGCTAAAAAAGAACACCAGTGTGCTCTTCTTTTGAAACCATGAGAAGGAGGGAACAGGGGCCCAGCAATGCATGTAGATAAAGATACGGGGGAACAAGAACTGCTGATCCATGGATAAGAAGCTGCCCAAACCCTCTGGCACCCAGCCAAGAGACCACCAAATAAGGAGAAGAGGGGAATTGATGGGTGACTGAAGGACAAACCTGGGAGGAAGCCTTCAACATGAGCGACCCCCAAAGGGACCCCCAGAGACTGATGCGCATGTGTTCAGGGCCAAGGTCAGATTTCGGGAACTAATTATAATAACCCTGCCTTTACTAGAAATAGTGATGAATATGTATTAAGTTAGAAATATAAAAAGTCAGCCGCCTGATGTGACGGTGTGCGTCTTGGTGGAGCAGAGACTCCCGGTGCACCCAGCACTGTTTGCTTGTTTCTATTTGCTTAATAAATGACAAACTTTAATTTGAATCCTATTTGGGACTCAGTTATCTATCACAGGTGGAAGAACCATTCAAATTTTTTCCTACATATTAGTGAATAAAACATCTGAGATAATGCTTTAAAATCAGATGGCAAATTCAAACCTATGATGTATTGAAATTTTTAGGTTGGAAAAATGGATATGTTTATCTACCTAACACAAGGCAAACAAAACTCACCTTTGTTGTTAGGAACATAAAAAGACTGCTGTGTATTTACAGTAAATTCTTAAACAGCTGTTAATCTTTGCTGATCTTCACATTTCAAACCTATTAATTTACAATTATTTCCATATGTTTATATTACTGTTGGTTAATAACTGTTTTTGCTGTAGTGAAGAGTGTTAATTACTCTCATGAACCATTCAGTAAGGTGCATAATGGAGAAGATTGAATAGTTTAATTACAGATTTTAATTTTTGCAGGTATAAATGCTGCTCATTTCATAAGTGCTATGTGACCCATAAGTGTAATTCACTGCAGCATTTTGTTAGCAAGATCAAATACTTAATTTATTGTGGCAAATAATTTCTTTTTGGAGCTAGGAGCTTTATTTTTATGTTAACAAGGGCAAGATAAAAAAATCCTAGTTTATTTTGTTGTTGTTGTTCTGTAGTCTTCTTCATACCTGATGGAAAAATGTAATTATAATTATTAAATCCATAACAAATTTTATCATTTTCTGACTAATATTCACAGTAAATATTTTGATGCCCTTCTACAAATGCAGTTACATAGACCTAAATGATTACTCAATTTGACCTATTATTTTTATCTGTAATTTTCAAAGGGGCCTCATTTCTGTGTCCCTTTAGATGTGCATTTTTTTCCTGCAGAAATAGTCCATGCATGTTTTTCTATAAAGTAGCTAACACACATACTCACGTAAGACCTTGGTAGAAATATGACTAAATAAACCTGTAGGAAAATGGATTTTAAATACATACTGGAAGTAGACTTCCAGTAATGCTTTTGAATGTATAAGATTGTGAGAGATTTAAACTTTTAAAACTTGTTTTGAAACTACAGTTATTCAATTATCTTAGACACAACAGAACTTCAACTAGAGATTGATTCATGTGCTAAAGATAGGTTTCTGTAGCCATTTTTAAAATCCTGAAGCACGTTGATTGGCCTGTTGTTGCCAATCCAGACAGGCAAAGGTCTCCCATATATCCTCTATAGACCAAACTTCTGTCTTAACAACCCTGTGCAAAGGTTTCATGGTCTAAAATGATAGTGCTTGTCAATATTTAGACATAATGAAAAAGATTCAGTTCCTGAAAAACATTAATTTTAAAGAGGTACCACATAGCGTTATATATATAAAATAATAATAATAATAATAATAATAATAAAAACTGAATATTTTATAAAGGTTTTTGTAGCTGCTAAGGTTTTTATTGTCTGAAATTATGCACACAGAAGCTTAATACATGATCATCAGGATCACATTCTTAGATATATGCAGATATTTCATCTGCAGGAGCTAAAAGGTATGAAGGAAGTTTCCAATAGTAAAGCAATAAGAACAAAGTATCATTGGGGTGAAAAATAAATAATAGTAATAACAATAAAAATAAAAGTAATAATAATAAGTAAATAACTCTGGAAAGTAAATTTGAAATTTGTTTAATAAATTGTTGTAATAAATGATGACTGAGAGGGAGCATTGAAGGTGGACTATTTCAAATTTTATTGGTGCAGTTCAAGACAATACATACTCTCATATGAAGAGATGGTGTGCTAGTTTTGCTCAGCTGGGCAGCTGGGCAGCTGAGCACCACCACAACTGCTCTCTCATTCCCACTCTTCAAAGAGAAAGAGGAAAAACGTACGATGAAAAGAGCTCAAAGGCTGTGGTAAGAACAGGTAATTAGGCACTTAGCAATTATTGTCATGGGGAAAACAGACTCAGATAGGGAGATTAATAAAACCGATTACCTATTACTAACAAGCTAGAGAAGTGTGAAACATGCAAACAACAACAACAAAACCAAACAAATTAAACCAAACAAATTAAACACTTTGCCCCATCCACCCTCTTTGGCTACTCATGGCTTGGACTGGCATACATTTTGTTGGGTTAAGAGCTGGATGGATGGCCGGGCCCTGACAGTTGTGATGAATGGAGTCAAATCCAGTTGGTGGCCACTCACTAGTGGAGTCCCCCAGAACTCGGTACTGGGGCCAGTCCTCTTTAACATCTTTATTGATGATCTGGATGAGGGGATCAAGTGCACCCTCAGTAAGTTTGCAGACAACACCAAGTTAGGTGCGTGTGTCAATCTGCTTGAGGGTAGGAAGGCTCTGCAGGAGGATCTGGATAGGCTGGACAGATGGGCCAAGGCCAACTGTATGAAGTTCAACAAGGCTAAGTGCTGGGTCCTGCACCTGGGGCACAACAACCCCCAAGCAGAGCTACAGGCTGGGAGACAAGTGGTTGGAGAGCTGCCTGACAGAGAAGGGCCTGGAAGTATTGGTTGATAGTCGGCTGAATATGAGCCAGCAGTGTGCTCAGGCAGACAAGAAGGCCAACAGCATCCTGGCTTGTATAAAAAACAGTGTGGCCAGCAGGTCCAGGGAAGTGATTGTCCCCTGTACTCGGCTCTGGTGAGGCCACACCTCGAGTACTGTGTTCAGTTTTGGGCCCCTCACTACAAGAAAGATATGGAGGTGCTTGAGCGAGTCCAGAGAAGTGCTATGAAGTTGGTGAAGGGTCTGGAGAACAAGTCTTACGAGGAGTGGCTGAGGGAGCTGGGACTATTTAGCCTGGAGAAGGGGAGGCTCAGCAGCGACCTTATCGCACTCTACAGGTACCTTAAAGGAGGCTGTAGTGAGGTGGGGGTTGGTCTATTCTCCCACGTGCCTGGTGACAGGACAAGGAGGGATTGGGCTAAAATTGCACCAGGGGAGGTTTAGGTTCGATATAAGGAAGAAATTCTTTATGGAAAGGGTTGTTAGTCACTGGAACAGGCTGCCCAGGGAATTGGTAGAGTGACCATCTCTGGAGGTCTTTAAAAGACATTTAGATGTAGAGCTTAGTGATATGGTTTAGTGGAGGACTTGTTAGCATTAGGTCAGAGGTTGGACTCGGTGATCTTAGAGGTCTCTTCCAACGTAGACTATTCTGTGATTCTGTGATTCTGTGATTTTATGTCCTTACCCGAGTAGCACAGGGGAATGGGGAATGTGGATTGTGGTCAGTCCTTGTATCTTCCCCTCCTCTGCTCCTTCACAGTTACTCTCTGCCCCTGCTCCACGTGGGGTCTCTCCCATGGGATGTCGTCCTTCCCAAACTGATCCTGCAGGGGCTGCCCACAGACAGCAGCTCTTCAAGAACTGCTCCCACATGGCTCTGTACCACGGGGTCCATCCCCCAGGAGCAAACTGGTCCAGCATGGGTCCCCCACAGGTGGCAGCTTCCCTCAGACCCCCTGCTCCTGGGTGTGCTCCTCTCCATGGGATGCAGCTCCGGCCTGGGGCCTGCTCCTGCGGGGGCTCTCTATGGACTGCAGCCTCCTCCAGGCCACATCCACCTGCTCCACCGGGGCTCCTCCATGGGCTGCAGCATGTAGATCTGCTCCATGTGGGACCCATGGGCTGCAGGGGTACTCCACCTGCTCCACCTGGGGCCTCTCCACAGACTGCAGGAGAACTTGTGCTGCATGCCTGGAGCACCTCCTGCCCTCCTGCTGCTTCTTGGAGGCTGCAGGGCTGCTTCTCACTCCTCACTCTCCCAGCAGCAGATTTTTTTTTCCCACTTTCTTAAATCTGCTGTCACAGAGGCCCAGACAGCATGGCTTATTGGCGCGGTTCTGTGCAGCAGTGTGTCCCATTGGAGCTGGCTGGAACTGGCTCTTACCTAGCATGGATCTGCTTCTGGATTCTTCTTACAGATGCACTCCCTACTCCCCTGCAGCACCCCACTACCAAAACCTTATCATGTAAATCCAGTACAGATGGGAACAGGAATACCATATAGAAATCTGTGATTAGAAGAAACATATCAAAATACTCATTCAATAGTAAGATTGTAACTAGCCAGAACAGACAGATAAGTGGGACTAATAAAGTTATAAACTTTAACAAATAGAAAATATATCAGTAGAATGGACTTCTCAGAGCTGCAGGCATTATCAAAAAAAAAAAAAAAAAGACAATGTACATATTCTTGAGAAATTACAGAAATGGACTGAAAAATTTGCCGGATCCTAGTCATATGGAAGCTATTAGATGAGTTTTGCTTTTCAGATCTTTGTTGCACTGTGTGGAAACTACTCTTACACTGACAGTCCTTGATTTTGAAGATTCATCCTTATGTGGCACCAGTTCCTTTGGGAACCAAAGAGAAATGTCCATCCTAAAAACTGCCATTTCTCCTTTCCAGAAAGAAATTTCATTCAGCAATACTATGGCCACTATAGCATAACATTGCCATTGTATCTGATAGAGGTGTCAAGTATCTTGGATGAATTGATTCCAGTCCAAGCTCTTAGGGCTTTAAGGACATGCTTACAAAAAGTAATATATCAGTCTGTTAGACACACCTCAGCTAGCTCTAAATGATGCAATGTGCTGCACGGTGCAGTACAGTACTACAAATGTAGATTTATGCTCCATTAGACCTTGGAAGCAACATAAGCATGCTAAAGTAACCCCCAGCAGGTATAGGCACAGCATGATGATGATGTGCCTCTGTTGCCTGCAGTTTCAGGATTAGCTGGGACTCACACTCTGCTTAGCTACACTGCTATGCTACACTGTCCAAATATACTTACAAATTCCTACATTTGTGAGGTTCTTCAGTTGGATCCTTCTGTTCAGCTACAATATATGAGCTGTATATAACATACACTGTGCTAGTGTGCTTAAAAGCTGTAAAGTGTCCAGTCTTCAAACACCACGAGCCCCTGATCTAAGCAGGGCCCTTCTCTCTTTTTTCCATCCCCAGGTTCTGAAAAGACTGGCTCAACCCTACCTTTCTTTGTCTATAAATTAAAAATGGGACCTAGAATACAGGCCACAGCAAATTAATGTTTGCCTTAGTACACTGGAAACTGTATTGACATTAAAATAATTGATAAACTTAATTAAAGAAAGCATCTGTATGTCACTGAAGATCTGAGCTATGCAAGTGTCGAGTGTGTTAATATAATTAGTTTTGACTAGTATTTCATTAAAATAATTAAATATTTGAAATGAAAGATATATAAATTACTGTAGTAGTTAATTATGTATGGGAACTGAAAAAAAAAAAAAAATATGTCTTTTGATCTAAAGGAGTACAACAAGAAAAAAATGTAGAGAACATTGTAGATAGAGTGGATACTACAGCAAAATAATAATTTTAGCCAAGATTTCTCAATATTGTACTTCAATACTGTATCTTTTTTTTTTTCTTCAAAGCCAATAGTTTCCTGATAACAATAAATTAACTGAATTAATACTGCAATTTAGTCTCGTTATATTATGTCATTATATTGTGCTATATAATACATTCTATCAGCCAAAGTTGAGACTCAGTCATCTCTGATATTCGGGCATTAGGAACCTGTCACTTGTTGATAATTCAGACCTCAGAGATTTGATATTTATTCTCTCATCTCTTGGTGTCTCATCTGGAGTGAGACACCAGGAAGACTGCCCCAAGTGATGCTGGAGCTCCCTGAGCTGAAGAACCTCACACACCCAACAGACAGGACTGGTAGAGGACACGTTTGCTTCGGTGCTGTCCCAGATTTAGCATCCCAAGCTAAAGATGTCTATGAAACACTATTCAAACCCATGAAAATTAGGCCTTCCCATAATAGTAACTGTCTTAAATGACTTTCACAAAGATTTAAAGTTTCCACCTTTTGAATAACAGCTTTCCTTAGAGGAGGCTGACTCAGTTCAGCCTGAAAACCTTTCATCTCCTGAGGCAGTATGCTAACTATTATAATGTTTTGGGAAAGAATTTCCCTTTTCCACTTCTGAAAACAGGTATTTACCCCTGTAGCCAGAAATACAGGAGACACTGAGACAGAGGAACAGCAAGAAGACAAGACTTGATCATAAAGTCTGACTACAGGGTATTCAAAGCTAGTAAAAATTACTTCTGTCTTTGGCTTTCAAAATTTCTGTACAACTGGTCATTGTTTAAAGTATGTAGTGCTTATTGAATGGGAATCAGAAGCCAGATCTGCATGTGACTGAACCTTTACCAGCAGTCAGAAGACTCTTAAGAGAAGAGCAATGAAGATCAGTGTCATGGTTTAGTGATGGACTTTAGTACTAGGTTAAAGGTTAGACTAGATGCTCTTAGAGGTCTTTTCCAAATTTCCATGATTCTATGATTCTAAGATAACAAATACTTAGGCAATAAATATGCAGCTTAGAAGAAAACCTTCAAAGCAACCAGCATTCAAGCCAGAAAATCTGTGACTTACTGCCCACATGAGAAGCACAAGTTAATTGTAAGTTCAGTTACCTAATCACCTAGTTGCAGTAACAAAATGTATATGAACTGCAGATAAAACAGCTTTGTCAAATTAAATAAATAATGGAGACACCTGAAGTCAAAAGTAAACACTGGAGAGAAGTCAAATTTTGAATGAATGCTATGAATAAAGTAACACATTATAATAATACTGTTAATTATTATCCTGGTTTCAGTTAGGACAGAGTTAATTTTCCTTCTAGTAGCTGGTAGGGTGATATGTTTTGGATTAGGATGAGAAGAGTGTTGATAACATGCTGATATTTTAGTTGTTGCAGAACAATGCTTACACTAAGCCAAGGACTTTTCAGCTTCTTGCTCTGTCCTGCCAGCAGGCAGGCTAGGGGTGCAGCAGGAGCTGGGAGGGGACAGACCCAGGACAGCTGACCCAAATTGGCCAAAGGGTATTCCATACCATCTGACGTCATGCTAAAAAATATATAGGGGTGGCTAGCTGGGGAGGGCGGGGCGGCTGCTTGGGGTTGGGCTGGGCATCGGTCAGAGGGTGATGAGCAATTGAATTGTGCATCACTTATTTTGTACACATTATTATTATTATTATTATTATTATTATGTCCTATCTTAATAAACAGTCTTTATCTCAACTCACAGACTTCACTTTCCTGTTTCTCTCCCCCAATCCCAGAGATGGAGGGGGGAGGGTAAGCGAACGGTTGTGTGGTGTTTAGCTGCCAGCTGGGTTAAACCACAACAGTCTTTTTAACACCCAACGTGGGGCTTGAAGGGTTGAGATAGCAACAGATCTGACCAGAGTGTGTTAAACTAAAAATGGTATAAGTATTAGAGCTGCTTAATAGTTGCTAGTTAGAATGTTGATTGCTTTAATCTCAAGTCTGCTGTGCCTGTATTCCAAACTGAGTTTTATAACACGTTACTTTCTGTATGTGATCCCTGTTTATGTTCTGTTTATCCTTTCCGGGCCCTGGTTTAAGATCATTATGGTACTGTGCGGTGTAACAATAGCTTATGATACGATGAAATATCTGGTCATGACTCTAACTTGGTATTTGTACTCAACACTGTCGTTGACTCTGTACTTTGGAAACCATATCTCAAAACTACTAACAATTACACCTACTGCCTTTTTTCATCAGGGAGCCAATCTGTGGAGTGGATAGGGGAATATGTTTTTCCCTACTTGTTCACTCTCCCTTTTTCCTTCACCAGCCTCTTATCCTCCGAGCTAGTTATGATAATTCTCCAAGATGTTGAATATCCTTGGGATACTCAGACCAACATATACTTGTTGTTCTGTCTCCTGAATGCACTTCAGGTTTTGTTTAAGGTTAAACAACTACTTAGGAATCTCATCCAGAGATCTGTCCTGAGACGGGATAGTTGTGAGTGGCAGGAAGTGTGGGAGGATATGGGCAGGTTTCTAGAGCAGTGGGCACTTCCGATGTTTTGGAAACTCACCCCTGAACAACTGCAAAATCCTAAAAAAACCTGGTAGAATGCTTGAAAAAAGAGTGTCATGACTCTGGCAGTTCCAAAGTGACACAACTCACTGTAACATGCTAGGGTCTGGCCTATGCCTATTGAGCTGCAATTGATGCATAGTTGTGCATCACAACCTAGTGACAGACCCTGCGGCCACTCCAAGTCTTGTGACAGGCCCAACGGCCACAACAACCCCTACAATGGACCCTGCAGCCTCTCCAGCTCCTGCAGCCACTCCAGCTCCTGCTCCTGCAGCCACTCCAGCTCCTGTGGCTGGGCCAGAGAAACCAGCTGTAGCAGTGCAAGTTGCCCCTGCAGAGGGTGTTCCAACCCCCATGGCAGACCCTGTGGCTGAGTCAGAGAGACGACCTGTACCAGTACAAGCTGCCCCTGTAGACAAGGTGAAAAAATGGTATAGAGACTCAGGTTGTTTAGAACACAGAGAGTCTTCTGCTAGGTCTAGGTATAGAGAATATGAGGCTGGGCCATCAGGGATGCAGGAGGATGAAGATAGGGATGTTGAAAGATCAACAGTAATTACCCGAAACTTATACCAGTGTGAGCTACAAGATTTTGGTCGCTGCATAGGTGAGCAGCTTGTCACCTGGCTGCTCCAGTGCTGGGATACCGGAGCCAATTGTGTGGAATTAGAGGGCAGGGAAGCCAGGCAGCTGGGATCCCTTGCTGGAGACACAGGCATTGACAAAACAATTGGAGATGGAGCATGATCTTACAGCCTCTGGAGGTGTCTCCCATCAGCTGTAAGGGAAAGGTATCCCTACAAGGAAGAACTTGTATGTCTGCCAGGAAAGTGGACCACTTTGGAGAAGGGAATCCAGTACCTGAGGGAATTAGCAGTACAGGAGATGATTTGTGAGGACCCAGACAACGGACAAACACCCACAGATCCAGATGAAGTCAAGCATACACGACTCATGTGGCAGAAGTTTTTATGGAGTGCACCATCATCATATGCCAGCTCATTGGCAATAATGGCCTGGAAAGAGGACGAGGAACCCACAGTAGGTGAAGTGGCTGAACAACTCCGGCAGTACGAAGAAAATCTCTCCTCTTCCTTACAGGCCTGAGTCTCACCTGTGGAGAAACTTCCTGAAAGCGTCCATCAACTAAGAGAGAATACTTTGTAGAAACTTTCTGAACCGGTCCACCACCCTGAAAAGAGATTATTTTCCTCGCCACCTGAACAAACCAGTGTCCCCCAACTAAAAGAGAATACTTTGGAGAAACTTTCAAAAGAGGTCCAGCAACTTAAAGAGTGTTTATTTTCCTTCCCTCCTTTACAAAGCACTGTCTCTGCTATTAGGGGTAAGCGCTCATCCATGCAAGGAAGACGATATGGTGGGTACATACCTCATGCTATCCTGTGGTTTTACCTATTGACCATGGAGAGGACATGAGAAAATGGGATGGAAAACCCACCGCGACCCTAGAGGCACAGGTACGTGAGTTGCAAAAGAAAACAATCGGGAAAAAGGGTTCTCTGAAAGGTTTGCTGCTCCAACTTCCAGCAGGCAGTCATTTAAACACAGGAATGAAGATTCTGACCAGGATTAGAGGGGCCCTGCCTCCAGCCAGGGGGAGGAAAGGGATAATCAAGTTTATGGGACTGTGTGGATTCTATAGCCTGGCACGTCAGATGCAGAGAAGTATAAGGCTTTAGTAGACACCGGTGCACAATGTACTCTAATGCTATCAAGCTATAAAGGGCCAGAACCTATCAGTATTTATGGAGTGACAGGGGGATCCCAGCAGTTAACTGTATTGGAGGCTGAAGTGAGTCTAACTGGGAATGAGTGGCAAAAGCACCATATTGTGACTGGCCTGGATGCTCTGTGCATCCTTGGCATAGACTATCTTAGAAGAGGATATTTCAAGGACCCAAAAGGGTTCCGCTGGGCTTTTGGCATAGATGCCTTAGAGGCAGAGGGCATTAAACAGTTGTCTACCTTGCCCGGTCTCTCAGTGGGCCCTTCTGTTGTGAGGTTGCTGAGGGTCAAAGAACAACAAGTGCCAATTGTTACTACAGCTGTGCACTGGTGGCAATATCGCACCAACCGAGACTCCCTGATTCCCATCCATGAGCTAATTCGTCAACTGGAGAGCCAAGGAGTGATCAGTAAGACTCATTCACCTTTTAATAGTCCCATATGGCCAGTGCGAAAGTCTAATGGTGAGTGGAGACTAACAGTGGACTATTGTGGCCTGAACGATGTCACACCACCACTGAGTGCTGCAGTGCCAGACATGCTAGAACTCCAGTATGAACTGGAACCAAAGGCAGCCAAGTGGTACGCCACAATTGATATCGCTAATGCATTTTTCTCCATCCCTCTAGCAGCAGAGTGCAGGCCACAGTTTGCCTTTACTTGGAGGGGAGTCCAATATACTTGGAATCAGCTGCCCCAGGGGTGGAAACATAGCCCTACCATTTGCTATGGATTGATCCAGTCTGCGCTGGAGCAGGGGGAAGCTCCTGAACATCTGCAGTACATCAATGACATCATTGTGTGGGGTGACACAGCAGAGGAAATTTTTGAGAAAGGGAAGAAAATAATCCAAATCCTTCTGAAATCTGGTTTTGCCATAAAACTAAATAAAGGACCTGCATGAGAGATCCAGTTTTTAGGAATAAAATGGCAAGATGGACTTCGTCAAATCCCAATGGATGTGATCAACAAAATAACAGCTATGTCTCCACCAACTAGCAAAAAGGAAACACAAACTTTCCTAGGTGTCGTGGGGTTTTGGAGAATGCACATTCCAAATTACAGTCTGACTGTAAACCCGCTCTACCAAGTAACCCATAAGAAGACTGATTTAGAGTGAGGCCCTGAGCAACGACAAGCCTTTGAACAAATTAAGCAGGAAATAGTTCATGCAGTAGCCCTGGGGCCAGTCCGAACAGGACCAGATGTAAAGAATGTGTGTGTAAAGAATGTAAAGAATGTGTGTGTAAAGAATGTGCTCTACACCGCAGCCGGGGAGAATGGCCCCACCTGGAGCCTCTGGCAGAAAGAACCTGGGGAAACTCGAGGTCGACCCCTAGGGTTTTGGAGTCAGGGATACAGAGGATCTGAGGCCCGCTACACTCCAACCGAAAAGGAGATATTGGCAGCATATGAAGGAGTTTGATCTGCTTTGGAAGTGGTCGGTACTGAAGTGCAACTCCTCCTGGCACTGCCAGTACTGGGCTGGATGTTCAAAGGAAGGGTCCCCTCTACACATCATGCAACTGACGCTACATGGAGCAAGTGGGTTGCACTGATTACTCAGCGGGCTCGAATAGGAAACCCCAGTCACCCAGGAATCTTGGAAGTGATTATGGACTGGCCAGAAGGCAAATACATTGGGATATCATCAGAGGAGAAGGTGGTCCGTGCTGAAGAAACCCCACTGTACAACAAGCTACCAGAAAATGAGAAGAAATATGCCCTGTTCACTGGGAAAGCATCAG
Source organism: Heteronetta atricapilla (assembly GCA_011075105.1). NCBI lineage: Eukaryota > Metazoa > Chordata > Aves > Anseriformes > Anatidae > Heteronetta > Heteronetta atricapilla. Next base: position 154,235,121 of record CM021731.1, read on the forward strand.
AGATGGAAAGCTGCTGTATGGAGTCCTACATGACGAGTTACAGAAGCTGCTGAGGGAGAAGGTGAATCAAGCCAATTTGAAGAAGTGAAAGCCATCCAGCTGGCTTTAGATATTGCTGAATGAGAAAAGTGGCCAGTTCTCTACCCCTGCACTGATTCATGGATGGTAGCAAATGCCCTGTGGGGGTGGTTACAGCAATGGAAACAGAACAACTGGCAGCACAGGGGCAAACCCATCTGGGCTGCTGCATTGTGGCAAGATATTGCTGCCCAGGTAGAGAACCTGGTTGTAAAAGTATGCCACGCAGATGTTCATGTGCCTAAGAATCAGGCTACTGAAGAACATCAAAACAACCAGCAGGTAGATCAGGCTGCTAAGATTGAAGTGGCTCAGGTGGACCTGGACTGGCAACATAAGGGTGAATTATTTATAGCCCGATGGGCCCATGACACCTCAGGCCATCAAGGTAGAGATGCAACATACAGATGGGCTCGTGATCGAGGGGTGGACCTGACCATGAACTCTATAGCACAGGTTATTCATGATTGTGAATCATGTGCTGCAATCAAGCAAGCCAAACGGTCAAAGCCTCTTTGGTATGGAGGACGATGGCTGAAATATAAATATGGAGAGGCCTGGCAGATTGATTACATCACACTCCCTCAAACCCGCAACGGCAAGCGCCACGTACTTACAATGGTGGAAGCAACCACCGGATGGCTGGAAACATATCCTGTGCCCCATGCCACCACCTGAAACACAATCCTGGGCCTTGAAAAAGAAGTCCTATGGCGACATGGCACCCCAGAAAGAATTGAGTCAGACAATGGGACTCATTTCTGAAACAACCTTATAGATACTTGGGCCAAAGAACATGGTGTTGAGTGGGTGTATCACATTCCCTATCATGCACCAGCCTCTGGTAAAGTTGAGCGATACAGTGGACTGTTAAAGACTACATTGAAAGCAATGGGTGCTGGGACATTCAGAAATTGGGATACACATTTGGCAAAGGCCACCTGGTTAGTCAATACTAGGGGATCTGCCAACCATTTTGGTTCCATTTTGACTGGGACCTGACCAATCAAAAGCATTATGTACAGTATAAGCGGATAAAGTTCCTGTAGTGCATGTAAGAAACATGCTGTGTAAAACAGTCTGGTCTACTCCTGCCTCAGGAAAAGGCAAACCCACTTGTGGGATTGCTGTTGCTCAGGGACCTGGATGCATTTTGTGGGTAATGCAAAAGAATGGGGAGGTCCGTTGTGTACCTCAAGGGGATTTAATACTGGGTGAGAATAGCCCATGAGTTGAGTTGTATTATGTTAATTATTATATAATACTGTGTGTCATCAGTACCATAATTGCTATATACCATAGATGAAAATGGTGATTAACTAGAATGTATTGGAAAGAGTGTAACCTGAGCATGACATAAATGGTATGGAATAAGGGGTGTATATATGTCCTGGTTTCAGTTAGGACAGAGTTATTTTTCCTCCTAGTAGCTGGTAGGGTGCTATGTTTTGGAGTAGGATGAGAAGAGTGCTGATAACATGCTGATGTTTTAATTGTTGCAGAGCAGTGCTTACACTAAGCCAAGGACTTTTCAGCTTCTCGCTCTGTCCTACCAGTGGGCAGACTGGGGGTGCAGCAGGAGCTGGGAGGGGACAGCCCCAGGACAGCTGACCCAAACTGGCCAGAGGGATATTCCATACCATCTGACATCATGCTGCTCTGTCCTGCCAGTGGGCAGACTGGGGGTGCAGCAGGAGCTGGGAGGGGACAGCCCCAGGACAGCTGACCCAAACTGGCCAAAGGGGCATTCCATACCATCTGACATCATGCTGAACAATATATAGGGGTGGCTAGCTGGGGTGGGGGGCCAGCTGCTTGGGGTTGGGCTGGGCATCAGTTAGCGGGTGGTGAGCAATTGCATTGTGCATCACTTATTTTGTACACACTATTATTATTATTATTATATTTTTTCTGTCCTAATAAACTGTCTCTATCTCAACCCACAGGCTTCAGTTCTTCTCATTTCTCTCCCCCACCCCAGAGAGGGAGGGGGGAGGGTGAGAGAACGGCTGTGTGGTGTTTAGCTGCCAGCCGGGTTAATCCACAACAATTATGACTAACAATTGCAAATAGTGAGGACAAAATTGAACTTTGCTAGATTATTTCATTGTTTGTCTTATGGGTTTAAAATTAAATGTAACATTTAAATGAGAAAAAGCTTCTCTGTACTTAGACCTTGACTTTAAAAGGAGATAGTACTATCTTGAAGATAATGGGATAAATCTGTATATCTGGTAATGATAAACAAACATATCAGTAATTGGCATGCACATATTTTGTAAACCTGACATTAGAATATTGCTACCATGGGATTTGTCTTTGAAGAGAGTGGAATACCATATTTTTTCTAACACAAATACATTTTATACTTCACTAAATAGGTCTAAACAATCAGCTAAAACTTTGCACCTCAAGGCTTGGATTAGATACTATATGCATAAATATGTGTGTGTATATGTATACACACACATTTATATACGCACTATATACTGTAGTGGTATAAGCTGTATCTATATATGTATGTACCTATATGTATATAGGTGCATAGATATGCACCTATAGGTGCATAGATATAGGTGCATATATATAGGTGCATAGATATAGTTGCATATAATATATATATTAGACTTCCTTGCATTGTGACATTATGAGTAATAAATTCAGACAATATTAAATTGTCACTGACATTGGATTAACATCAATGGCAGCAGGCCCACTGTCAGATCCTATAGAAAACAAAGAAACATAACCTCTATTTCCTAGAAACTTCTTTACAATATGCCACCATAGAGAAAGTGGTGTCTGGATAACCATATCACAGACTAACATCATTGCAGTCCCCAAACACTACTTAGTTTTCCCCAAACTCCTTAGCATCATCTTTGAATGAGGGAGACATGAACACTTAATTTTATAATCCCACATCAAACTCATCCTGACATTATTCTTCTGTGGCTCACAAATCCCGCTGTTGCCATCTCAGACATAAAGGAGAGGGAGTTATTAGGGTTTTAGTTTTGATTTCCAAATCTTACAGTCTTAGTCAATTTATTTTTTATTTTTGTTTAAATCGGTAGAGCTTTCATAGCTGAGGGTGTGGAAATAAAAAACAAACAAGAACCGTTATTAACACTGTTATGTCAAAAAAAAAGTCATTTATGCAGGGATATTTGTGCTGACAGAGAAGAGTCTTTGTCAACTTATGTCATTCAGAAGGTTAGTGAGAGTATGATGGCAGAAAAGTATTTTCAGATGCCATACTTTGCATATACTCTACGGGCTCTACTGGGAAACCACCAGAGATAACAGAACCAGCTGTGAAGACATCAGCTCACATTTGTTGATGTCCTTGATTGATTACATTTGATGTAATTCTGTATGTGTGTGTCCCCATCTCCTGAGTTCTTATGCTGCTGTGGGTGCTGAGGACATTTACATGGATAAGATGATATACACAAACTTACAGGGTATAAAAATTGTTACAAAGAGAGTAAGGTGTATGGACTACATTGCCATCTTAAATCCCTTTCTTTTTAAATGTTTTATTTGTTCTGTTAATCTGATATTTGTACATCTCTTGGCAATTTACATGATTGTCTCTGTGTAAAGCGTCAGGAAAATGGAAAGGAAGCAAGATATCTTCAGACATCTAAAACCTGTTCACAGTATTCATTAAAATTGATGACTGAAGATCATCAATTTTAAGTGCTAATAAGTGCTAATTTGATAGCACTTATCTAAGCAGTGAACAGACAGAACCACTATAATACAACCTCAGCAGTATCTAAAACGTATTCCACTTTGATTTCTGGCAGGAGTTTTTGGGTTAGAACCTCTTCAGCACCTTCATTTATTAAAACATGCTTCCCCTCCCCCCCAAAAAAATATTGCAGATACCTTATTTACTTCCTGCATCTCTAGTTTGTATTTCAATTTCATTTTTTAAAATTATTATTATCATTATTGTTGTCATTGTAGTTATTTCAATTTCTTTTTATTTTTAATTATTATTGTTGTTTTTTTGTTTGTTTTTAAAGAAAATTATTCATAGCTTTCAGTATCTCTGTTCTTCAGATGTATCTGGAAACATTGACTGCCAATCATCCACTGAAGTTAAACCACATTTTTCTGTGACAATCCATTTGAAGGCAATGGTTTTAATAAACTGTGTCATTTTGATACTGCATATTGGACCTGTAAGCATCTGACTATCTGTACCTCCCCAGAATGGCATGATTGAAATGCCTATTAAGAGACAAAGATATTTGCTTCTCCCCACCTCACACTTTCATGACTATGTGTCCCCTGGTCATTTGTCCCTAGACGGTCCTCCATAATTTTTCTTTTTCTTAGTGCAACATTGATAAATCCAGAAGAACATACATAACGATAAATTAGTAGATAATATACTTACTTACTTATTAGTAGATAATATACTTACTTATCTATTTATTAACACACCCAACTCAAATTATTTTAAATCTAGTCCTACATCTAAAAAATAGATGAACATTCAACTTACTTGTCAAAAAGACTTCTATAGGGATTATTTAATTTACTGAAAGAAGGTCCGTGAAGAAACTCATAGGAAGGTGACGATACTTCAAGACAGTTTATACAGTTTGTGGTTAATATGGGAATGAAGCTCAGCATTCAAAACAAAATTACTTTTAGCTATAGAGCATTTTCATTGAAAACAAACTCTACTCACCTCTTTGTAATATCTCACTTCTCAACAGTCCAAACATTTTTCAGACCAATCCATTTAAGGGAGTTAGTTATATTATTGTTTGTGCACATACATGCACATCCACATTTACATAAAAATTACGAATATGTTGTAAACGGTAATTTTGTGAATCTCTAATTCACTAGACACTGTCTTGAAACCACACATTCGCCTCATTTCTGTCAGTGAATTTATAATCACTAGAAAGCACAAAGTTGTTATGGATGGATTGTCTATCAGAGACATTTTTCATTTTTATGCTTTCTGTCTTCTGCTCTTAACTATCCAACTAACATGGCCATTGTAGAAGGCTTTTGAGGAAAGGTTAAAAATAGTACTTAGGTGCAGAATGGAAAGGGAGATGCAGTTTCACAGAGTTAGTAGTACACTTACTTTTGAGGTTCTGGGCTATGTTACTTAGAAGAGATGAAAAGAGGGTTTAGATCACATGCCAGCCCTCAAAATTGGCTGTTATTGCTAGATAGCAAAAGTAAAGACCTGTGAGTCAGCTCTACGCACAGATGCAAATCAGACTACATATGAATTTCTCTGTTATGATGGGTCTCAAAAGGGATCCATTAGAGCTCAATTAAGAAACAGCTTGATGTAAATTTTCTTCTTTAATTTACTTATGTTTTTCACAAATGATGCAAAGGGGAAAAAAAGTTACCAGTGAATTTTAGAAGCAATCACAGTCTTTATGACCGTTTCATTTTTACTTTGTGCTTTCTGTTTACTTATCTCTTGCATATTTTGCTTACAAGCATGTACTTTGCCTACTAGGTCTTTCTGGGAGTTTGTTCAAAAGAAAAAAGAAAAAAAAAAGGAAAAAACAAACAAACAAAAACACAATCTAACAAAACAACCACAAACTCATTCCTCACCTCAAACCTTGTGAGTATTACATAGTAATCAACAGTAAATGATAAGGAGACTTCCTTGAATGACTAAGGATGAAAGAACAGAAATTAAATGATTTTTTTGCAGTCTAAACAATATCAAAGGTGAGTAAGAAACAGTATTTCAAAATAAAGGAACAAATTCTGAAAATGATGCATTATTCAGAAGTTTTAGAAGTGTGATTTTCTTTTCACTCATTTATCTTTTGTGACCTCTTAAGAAATCAGCAGCTCAGTGCCTTCAAGGCAGGGTGGTGAAAACTGGCTGTAATTATTAGTGACAAGTGTTATTTGCTTTACCTTGTCCTGAAATAGATGAACTTGCAAATAGCTTGCAATTAAAGTTACTGAATAGTAATTAACTACCATCTTGACATCTGGTGTTAAACCCAAAGTCAATACACCTCAGAAAAGTTTATTACGCCAACGAAAACTGTCTTTCTTATTTCCCAAGCCAAAATTTCTCTGAAACAAAACCAGATCTGCAAAGATTTTTATACAACATTCAACTGTCAACATCACCTATAGACTTTCTTTTAAACTTCATAGATTGAGTTTTCTTACCAGGGCTAATTTAATATTTATGCATATCATGTGGAATGTTATGCAGTGTAAACCTAAGAACAATAAGTTTAGAAGACAGTTTAGACATTTAAAGTTAAGGGATATGGTTGAGACACTTTTGTGCTGGACAAAACACCAGCACAACTTTTTTTCTTTTAGCAACAAGTATTTTTATCTTGCACTGCTGATTCATCCTAGTTACAGAGTAGACAAGTATCCCAACAGGAAATTTTGTGTTTCAGAAAGTCAACACAAAATTTTCCCCTGCACTTAGGGGAAAATTAATCCTATTGAACAAATTAAAATAAATAAATAAATAAATATAATAAAAAAGCTAAAACCAATCTGCCACAAATATGCAACTTGATTTGAATGGAGGGTGAATGATGTTCTGTAGGGTGAGTGCAGAAGACCAGAAGATAGGAGGCCAACTATCAACAGTGATATCTCATGGGCATTCAGATAATCCTTCCTGCTTCGTCATTTTCCAGTTCATATTTAAGCTGCCATAAAAAGCTAAACTTTCCATTAGTGTTGCAGAAGATAGTAGTAATAGAAGGAGATTTATTTCCTCTATTTAATATGCTGTATTACTTTCTATATTCTGCTCATTATTAGTGTAGGTAGGTCATCCAATCAGTTATCACTCAAGCACCCGTAACAATTTCAGAGAAGCATGTTCAAATAACAGTCTTCCTAAAGAATTAAATTATTCAGTGTGCTCTTAACTAGATGTGATACAAAGCAAGCAGATAAATGCAGCTTAGTGCTGTTGTGCAAGATAATAATCCACGTATTCTACATTACAACAGCATAACTATTATATGTGTGTTTAAGAGAAAATATAATAATAATAATAATTCTATTACATTCATCATATTTTGGAATTCCCAGGACAGGCTAAAACTTAAGCTTAGGCATTACTGTCAGGGTCTGAAGGATGTTTCAAAAGTCTATCTATCTTTGATTAAAGAAGCCAAAAGAAAGGTATGTAAAGAAAATAAAACAACCCTTTGTTATGCTCAGTTTCTAACCTCCATAATTGTAAAAACTATACTAAAGCCAAGGACAGCCTATTCAGTGAAGTCTACCAGGCTACTTACATATTTGGAAGCTATAGTGTTGCGGTCGGGTGGATTTATCAGTGAAGTAGCAAGCCTGAAAACTCTAAACAGTCCTGTCACAAGATGTTGCACTGAAGTCTGTCCTTCTTTCAGCTGTGCATAAGCCCTGAATTAAGTAGGGGACACAATTATTGCCATAATTATCCAGTAGGACAAATTAGTCCTATGGTTCACTTTCCTTGTAACCAGTTCTCCCAGTTTGTGTGGTCATTGTATGTTATAGTAGTTTGTCTTGTTTTGCTCTGATTCTTTCTTTCCAGGATGGGCTGTTGTGATCTGTCTTCAATTAAGCCATAGAATCACTGAAAGAAAAAATACAGGCTTTAGAATTCATAAGAATACGTTACTTGGAAGGGACCTCAGGAGACAATCTCGTCCAAAATCACACACAAAGCAGGACCAAATTTTCCCAAGTGATTGTATGACAAATTTATAGTATCTCTTCCCAAATGAATATACAGCAGCTTCCATAATGGAGTCCTGATATTGATTTATCCATACATTAGGCTAGTTTACCTGCTGAAGAGGAGGAGAAATAAAAACAATTCAATTCTCCAACCAACTTAAAAATGTCTATAAAAGACGTTGTTGAAATTAGAGAGTTAGCATTAAGATATCTTGGGTCCCAGCTACCAAAATATTATTCTATTTAATAGTCTGCATGGGAGAACAGGTGCTGAAGCAAGCACCTCACCTGATATTTTACTTAGCACATTTTATAGATCTTACAGTTTTCTCTCTTCCACTTTTAATTCTCTGTTTTAGCAGACCCTGCACTTCTGTATGCCACAAATTAGAATGAAATTCTAATTTAGAGTTGTTCCCTTTATCATCCTTTCTAATGACCCTCATACCAGCATTAGAAGTCAAAGTGAAATGTAAATGGGAGAGGGAAAATACTGTTTGCAAGGGTGGAAAGAGCAAGCTTAAGTGTGCCTAATATATCCATCAATCAACCTGCAAAGTATAAGTGATTTTTAAGAGATTCTTAGATCATTCTCAATTTTTCCTAGAATTAATCATTATAGAATCAAGTGGACATCTGGTTAATTGAATTCTAATTAACAGAAAATATATGTCAATCAGATATCTATGAGGACTTCACAATATGTTCCTTTGGAATATAGTGACTTTGCTCTTGTGTAGGTACTAAAATTTGCAAAGGCAGAATGTAGCTTTTCAGAAGTGATTCTTTTCTTGTACATCACATGACATCTGAATGTAATGCTTCCAATGGTTCCTTCTTCCCTGCAGGGCAGAAATCACCAACCTTCTGAAAAGCTTTAGAAATTCAAAGTGTCAGACCTGAACAGTTTTCTCCACAAAGAGCCCATCTAGCCAGTGTAAAGAATATTAAAGGTACTATAGTGAAAAAAATACTTCTTTATGGCTTCATCATAAAATATCGAGGTAATTACGGAAGTACAAATGAATAGTCTGATAGGTAGTTGTGATGGTTTTACTCGTGTGGGCAACATGAACTCCACCACAATTGCTTTTCAGTTAACATTTCTTAATAACTTGAACACAGACTTTAGCTTAAGAACCTAAAGAGCAACCCCTCATAATCTCAGAGTCCCTCCTGCTTTCCAAGAGGAATGAGCTACAAGTGGCCTAAGGTAGCTTGGAATAATTTGTCTCATTTTGAGTGTTCCAGTCCAAATGGATTATTTCCAGGGATGGTGACTCCACGACTTCCCAAAAAAAGCAACATCCCTGGATGTCTTTAAAAGACATTTAGATGTAGAGCTTAGTGATATGGTTTAGTGGAGGATTTGTTAGTGTTAGGTCAGAGGTTGGGCTAGCTGATCTTTAAGGTCTCTTCCAACCTAGATGATTCTGTGAATTCTGTGAATTCTATGAATTTTTATATTTACAGTGTACTTAGACAAATTTCACCCAATTATTTCTATCTTGATTCCCAAACCTTCTCCAACTATGACTGAAATATCTGCAAGTTTTTAAAAGCTATTAAAAGAAGTCTTAAAAATATCAGTGTAAGTTTCCTCCAAAGGAGGACAGTATCTGTGGTGGACGCACATAGTGCTAATTCAAAAACTGTCAAGCAGGAGTCAATACAGAGAAATATCAACCCCCAAAATCTTAACCAATCTGGGGAAATACTGTCATAAAACTATATGGCAATTATAGAGCAAAGGGAGAAATAAGACAAATTATAGAATTTAACATGATTAGTGGACTATTTTTATTTTTTAAGTTGGGTTGTTGAATTGAGTGCTGTGCACTTAATAGCAGTAAAAATTCAGCTGCTGACTGTGGCCATCTGCTACAAAACAGCTGCAGGTACTTGCTATATATAAGCTTTTGTGGTGCATATAAAGTGGTGACTATCTAACATAATGAATAAAATAATATAAATTCTTACCTGCTCCCAATTGCACAATAAATTTAAAATGTGAATTTATTAATTTTATATTTATTTATTTAAATAAAAAATGAAACTTTCCTTTAAATCCTCTAAATACAAGATTTTCTTAAGAAAAAATGTCATGAGCTACTAATAAGGACTTCAAGGCAATGTAATTAAGAAGTTGAATGCAAAGTAATTGAGACAGTCTCTATGTTTAACAGTTGTAATCTCAGATCTGTAATCAACTGTACCTCAGTTTAGGTGGTTTTCACATTACAAAACAACATTTTCCTACCAAAGAAATACTTCTATTTGCACTTTTGTTTTTCTTTATTTTTATTACTGTACTGCTATAATTTTTTGTTTTGTTATGAACTTCAAGGAATGTCACCTGATGCTTGTTTTTCAAGTCACATGGTCTTGGCATCCAATGACTGCACAAAAGTGACACAAACACCAGCCACAATAGGGAAATTACATGTAGTATCTTTGAATTTAACACATCAGTTTATATGACTTCTTTATAGTGAAAGCAAGGCCATTGCCAGAGAGGTCAAGTTGCAATAGAGATTTAGACTTTACTTTTAGTATTCCACTTGTAAATTGGTGTCTAAAATGCCACTGTATTTGTGGGAGGTTTTAGACTTGATTCAGGTGCTCACTTAAAGGCATTGGTGTCTCTTTTGTTGTCACATACTGACAAATATTACACAAGATCTATGAAAGACCCATGTCCTTCCGGAGTAGTATGGGCTAAATGGAATAACTGATATTTCAGATAGTGCCATTCACTACTGTCTTATCAACTGTTTGCAGCCATGAGGATCTAGAGAGTGATGCAACATATGACATGATATCATGATACTTATTACCAAAATAAGCCCAGCTACGTTGTCTAGGTAATTTCTTCTTCCTAAAGAAACAAAGTGAATGAGACAAGTCTGATTTCACTCAGATTTATTTCTTTTCTGACAAATTGAAGAGAAATTAATAAGTGTATATATAAAAAATATAAAAATAAGTATATATATATATATTTTATTTATATTATA
>CM021731.1:154255762-154282643 GCA_011075105.1 Heteronetta atricapilla
TTTTTTTTTTTTTTTTTTTTTTTTTTTTTTCTTTCTATAAACATCAAAGAAAGGTACAACAGCTGATTTGTACCAAGGTCCAAACAAAAACTGATTTGGACCGGGATCCAACAACTACAGGCCAGTCAGTCTCACCTTTGTGCCTGTCAAGATTATGGAGCAGATCCTGTTGTAAAGTACTCTCAGGCACATAGAAAATAAGGAGGTGATGGCTGACAGCCAACATGCCTTTGCTAAGGGCAAATCATGCCTGTCAAATCTGGTGGCCTTCTATGACAGGGTTACAGCATCGGTGGATAGGGGAAGAGCAAGTGACATTATCTACCTTGACTTGTGCAAAGCATTTGACACTGTCATGCATTATATCCTTGTCTCCAAATTGGAGAGACATAGATTTGATGGATGGGCCACTCGGTGGGCAAAGAATTGTCTGGATAGTCGCACTCAAAGTGTTGTGGTCAATGGCTCCATATCCAAGTGGAGATCAGTGATGAGTGTTATTCCTCAGGGGTCGGTATTGAGACCAGCACAGTTTAACATCTTTGTCAGTGACAAAGACAATGGAATCGAATGCACCCTCAGCAAGTTTGTGGATGACACCAAGCTGTGTGGTGCAGTTGACATGCTGGAGGGAAGTGGTGCCATCCAGAGGGATCTGGACAGGCTTGAGAGGTGGGCTTGTGCAAACCTCATGAACTTCAACTAGGCCAAGTGCAAGGTTGTGCATTCTCTGATTCTCTGATTTCCTTGTGCATTCAAATTTTACATTCAATAATATCAAATAATGTACATATAAGACATGTAAACTTAGGGCAACACTCTTCAGAGGAGTTTAGCTTTTCTGTATCTTTCTTTTTGACTAATATTTAAAATATATACTGCACTGTTTTTATTCTTAATATCTATTCCTGTTACTTTATAAATGACATTACTGTGAGACATTAAAATTTTAACTTTGAACGTTCTACCTAACAAAACCTGGGACCTGAACCTATTAAAAGCAAACAAACAAACAAACACGCAGCTGAAATGTTCCTGTAGCTGATACAGTATGAACAGAAGTAGGTCACCTTTTTGCATTCTGTATTTGACATAAGAGGGGAATTTTCCCTTGGGCATACAAAAGTAAAAACAGAAAAAAAAAAAGCATAGTTGAATGTGAAGATATGTCTACATGTGATCACTAAATAATTTCAGCTTGCAAGGTCATAAAATGCAGCATTCAGTTACCTAAACATAGACATGTAGGACCTTGAAGTTTCCATCATCCACCCCTTATCTACCATGGTCCTTTTTTAGACCTGATAGCTCCGTGCAACTCTATGAACAAACATTAGCATATCTATAGAGGTATTACTTGCCCATTTTTAAGCAACAAAATTACTTCTTTCTGAATTGGAAAGAAACGTGGAATACATGAGAAATACATCTTAATGAAAATGTGAGAAATAAAAGCATCTGTAAAGATTAATCAAAACATTCAGCTGCAGTAATTTCTAAAACATTTCGTCTCAGTTTTGGCTTTTATTTTTCATTTTACAGATGCATTTATATTTTAATATTAAAAGTCTTTTTCTTCTGAAGAACAGAAAATAGATTTTAAAAAGCCATAAAAACTTTGACAGTTAAAAATACATTTCTTAACCAGAAATTCAGTGAAACTGTCTTACAAAGAGATTGTTTTCATAAATCATGACTTTTTTAATTGAAATATACCATGTGAAATTTTGAGACCATTTCCATTTATGATATTTTTTTCAAATATAAAAATATACAGTACTTCTATGAGATGCAAAGAAAGATCTTTTTTCTAGCTGACTTCATAAGGAAGGTTTTAGGCTAAGAATGATGGGGGAATGAAAGAGTAACCAGCAGCCCTGTGAGGGAGTGTTACAGAGTTGATGAGCAAAAGGTTATGTGAAAGGAACGGAAGATATAATCAACAAAATGGGGCTTAAGCAGGGTCACCTTCAACACTTGCATGTAAGCAAGGAAGTGCTTACACGGGAGTATTATGGAGAAGTCCCCCAAGCCCTTTCTCAAAGGTTTCTCAACTCAGTATTTTGAGGTGCCTCTCTTAAGTGCCTGTCTACTAATGCATGCAGCATGGAGATTAAGACATAATGAGTTAGAAGTCTGTGTGCAGTCTCAGGGTTCCAATCTTGTTGGGACCATGGAGATGTGGCTGGATGGCTCCCATGACTGGAGTCTTGCAATGAAGAGATACAAGCTCTTGAGGAAAGACAAGCTGGGAAGAGGAAGAGTGGGGGTTGTCCTTTATGTGAGAGAGCAGCTGGAATGCATAAAAGGTCTGCCTGGGGGTGGATGAGGTACTGACGGAGTTTACAGGTTAGAATTAAAGAGTAAGGGTGCCATAGTAGGTGCCTGATACAGGCCTCCCAACCAGGAAAAAAAAGAATATGATGTCATGTACAGACATGTAAGAATCACCTCACATTCACATTCACAGACCCTAGTCCTCATGGGGGAACTCAGCCACCCTGATATCATCTGGAGGTACAATACAGCTAAACCTAGGAGGTTCCTGAAGTGCATTGGTGATAATTTCCTTCTCTAAGTGATAGAAGAGCTAACAGAGAGGTGCTATGCTGGACATTATACTCACAAAAAAAAAAAAAGGGGGGGGGGGGGGGGGGGGGGGGGGGGGCGGGGGGCAAATAAAGCTGGATAATGTTCAAGGATCATCTTCTCCAAGCAATGCATCCCAACAAAAAGGAAGGCAAAAAATGCCAGAAGGGCTATGTGGATGAATCAGCTGTTCTTGGCCAAGCTCACATATAAAAAAGAAAGCCTACAAAGGGTGGAACCAAAGTCAAGTTACCTGGAAGGAATAGAGACATTGTCTGAGCAGACAGAGATGAAGTTAGGAAAGCTAAAGCCAGAATGAAATAGAATCTGACCAGGGATATCAAAAGCAACATGAAGGACTTCTCAAGTGCATTTTCAAGTGCATTGGTGACAAACACAAAACAAGGAAAAATGTGGTCCTATTGCTGGATAAGTTGAGAGACCTGATTACAAAGGCCATGGAAAAGACTGAGGTACTGAATGCCTTCTTTGCTTTGGTCTTTGCTAACAAATTGTCCTTCAGGAATCCTAGGTCCCAGAGATCAGAGAGGAAGGATGGAACAAGTAGGATGTACCCTTGGTGGAAGAGGATCTGGTCAGGGAATACTTGAGCAAACAAGACATACATAAAAGTCCATGTTATGTGCCCATGAGTGCTGAGGTTGCTAGCAGATGTCAGGATATTCTCAACTATCCTTGATCAATCATGAAAAGTGGGAGAACTGTCTGAAGACTGGAGGAAAGCGAATATCGCTTCTCTCTTCAAAAAAAGCAAGAAGGCCCAGGAAAGTACAAGGCCAATCAGCTTTACCTTGATAACCACAAAGATGAAGTAGCAAATAATCTGGGAAATAATTTCCAGACACGTGAATGACAAGAAAATCACCAGGACTAATCAGCATGGATTCACCAAGGGGAAGTCATGCTTGACCAACTTAAGCCATTGACTTCCTGGAGAGTAGAGAGATCTTACAGAGAGATCTTGGCAAATTAGAGGGCTGGGTAATCACCAACTCAAAAAAAGGTCAACAAGATCAAATTCCCTCTGTGATGGGGCAATCCTGGATATATGTACAGACTGGGGGATGAGAGGCTGGACAGCAACCCTGTGGAAAAGGATCTGGGGTTTCTGGTCAATGGCAAGTTGACTATAAGTCAACAGTGTAACCTGGCAGCCAAAAGAGCCATCTGTGTCCTGAGGTGCATTAATCACAGAATTTGTACCCAGTTCAGGGAAATTATTGTCCCACTCTGCTCTGCACTGATGCAGCCTCAACTTGAGCACTTTGTGCAGTTTTGGGCACCACAGTATAAGAGGGACATAAAACTATCAGACAGTGTCCAAAGGAAGGCTACAAAGATGGTGAAGATGTAGAAGGCAAGATGTTTGGGGAGCAGCTGAGGCCACTTGCTCTGTTCAGCCCAGAGAAGAGGAGACTGAGGAGACCTTATCGTAGTCTACAACTTGCTTACAAGGAGGTAGGGGTAGGTGCTGATCTCTTCTCTCTGGTGCTGATCTCTTCTCTCTGGTGACCAGTGAATGGACTTGAGGGAGTGGTATGAAGCTTTGTCAGGGGAGGTTCAGGCTGAATATTAGGCTTTGTCCTAAAACCAGGTGCTTATTTCCTGGCTTTCTGCTGTGCTCTTCAAACCAGTGTTGGCTGAAGAACTTCTTGATGTACTACTTTGCAGGCAATTTGTTATATTTGTCCCCTGCAGTTCTTTAACATTTTTTTTTTTGATCTAAGAGGAAATATATTTCTTCAGCATGCCAGAAAGTTGAGTCATTTAAACAAATCTACATATTTTCAGTCCACATCAAAATTGTCAGCATTCTTTTGAAACCCTGTGTCTCAAGACCTGTGATTTAAATAAATTTATATTGCCTCCTATCACTTCTCCTTTACTAAGAGAAATAAATAAATAAATAAAAGGGGAGAGAAAAAAAGAAAAAAAGAAAAAAGAAAAAAGAAAACAGTGGAGCCCAACCTCACCTCTGTTGTCACTTCCCCCCCAAATATCTTGAAGCTAAAGCTGAGACATGTGATTACTTAGGACATGTAAAAAGGAGTTTTAAGTTCCTGAAGAACATATTATATTTTTTCAGAGTGAGGATTGTTTTCCACTTCCAAATCTTTTGACATTTTCAGTAGTCATACCTACTCTATATTGAAATAACAATGGAGGTAATGCATTGCCCCATGCTGTTCTTGAGATGGCAACCAAACATCCAGACAGAGAAAGAGACACAGGACTTCTAATGAATCATTGTAGAAGATCTAAGAAACCTTTACAGCCTGATTAACAAAATTCTGTTCAACATTAGAAATGTTTTCTGCTTTTACAACTACATGATTTCTAAGTGTCTGTAAGATGTTATGCACTTTTCCAGCCTGTAAGATAGGGCAACATTATTGTTCCCATTTTTTTCAAAACAAGGAAAGGCAGATGGCTCCTTCCAGGTAGTCATACCAGACAATGGCTGTGACAATGTATGTTGCTTTCATGATGTGCCCCAAGGTGCCATCTCCATTCCTTGAGCCGTTTTGTTCAAAGTGTCTTGCTTCAACTCTTTTCCTCTTAAGCCATCTTTAAAATCAACTAGCCATTTCTTCAGTGGAGTGGTTCCTAAATTTCAGTTAAAGCACTGACCTGTGCCATCCTTCTAGTTCCAATGACACTCAGCCACACCACTCACACTCTGAAGGTCCTGTGCTTCTCATGTAACTGACTAATCTTTCAGGTTTTAGTATTTTGAATCATACTCAGAATGTGTTAGGTTATTAAACCACCACAGCCACTAAAGCCTGTTGAGGAACAGAAGAAAGACAATGGGTGAAGGAGCCCAATAACCGTATGAGTATCAGGAGCACCCTGACTCTGCTTTTCCCAGGGCTGCCCAAGGAGAACAATAAGCCCATTGTCCAGTGTCAAGCCCCCACAGTAAATCAAGGGAAGAAACTTCCTCCTCAAATATGGACTGTAAAGTGGTATTACTGAAACAGGGTGTAGCACACAATATGAGTTACAGGGGGAAGAGCATTTTAGGACTGTCTAGAGTTTGTTGTGGAATATTTTTAAGGTACTCTAATGTGCAAGACACATTATAGGATGTTTATGGAAAGGACCAAAGACAAGACAAGGGATAGATGAAGGCAGGCTGTGGAGGAAAAAGTCTGGGAAAACAGAGGAAAAAGGGGAAAAAAAAATAAAAGCGTAAACTGGTTACCAATCAGTGCACTCATCTGAACCATACAATTCAGCATTGCAGTCTAGCCCCTATTCTCATTAAATCATATTTGCAACTATATTCTATGACACATATCTGACTTCATATATGTGAATACTAGCCAACTTCAAGATGGATTAGCCAAGTATATGAAAAGTCAGAGTGGAACATAAAACCTGGGGTCTCATAGGCTTAAGTGCTAACAATTGGGAAGAACAGGAAATCCAGGGGCCAGCCATTGGATAGGCTGAGTGTCTAAGGCCAGCTTCTGGACTTACTTGTGTTTTGTTTTGCATATATATATGTGTATATAAATACATGTATATGTGTGTCTACATAGTTCACTTCTGGACTTCAATCCCAATCAACTGGATAAGCATAGGATCATGCTGTTCATGTTTGTATGAGTTTACTTAGGTGCTGTTCTCCACCCATGATAGCATGTGGTGACTGATTGTATGTGTGTGAATTTTGTGTGTGTGTCTGTACGGGCATGCCTGTTGGAAACTTAGCTCAGCCTCACAACTGGCTGGACCTGCGGACAGAGCTTCAACAGCTGCATCTATTGGCTGTGCAACACCTGCCCTACTGCATTCCTACAGGTGGCTGAGGAATCTCTTAACTTCCAGTAACTTTGATTTCAGGTCCTTCAGCAGATAATATCCCTTTACAAGATGCCTAAGATAATGAGAACTCTGTTCACATCACTGTATGCTTCAGTTTTTATAGTATGATACTGACTGTATGTGCTGTCTGTAGAAGTACGTCATATGCGGATGTACAAACACACAAGATCTGCTGGAACCAGTTAGATACATATGGTTAGATGAATGAATCACACTTTCAGTGTCAAATCCTCCAGATGAACTCAGTTTGCTGCTCTGACCCAGTCATGGCTGTTACCACAAAACCCCTGTAGTTAACATGAAAGAGAGTCAAAATTTCAAATTGTTGATAAACTTCCAATCCAAAAAGTGACTGCACTATTATTTTATATCATTAGGATTTTGCAATTTGCTTTTGCTGTTGTTATTGTTGTTGATTTTCTTTTTTTTGTTGTTGTTGTTGGTGGTGGTGTGTGCGTGTTCAACAACAAATTAATTTTTCAAACTAAAAAATAAAACTAAAAATTGTTTTATCAGAAAATTAAAAGTTGCAGAAAGTGTCAAAAACAAAATTAAGATTATTCCATCATTTTTTGCTTTTAAATGGGAGACCTCTCTCAGAGCCAACCCTTTAGAGAGAGATTTTTAGTTTAAATAAGTGGAGAAATTTTGTCCAAAATATTATAAAATTTGGAAACAGAGCTGCATTTCTTTTCCTGTAAAGGGCAAAAAGGTGAAGAATTGGAAGTGAAAATGCAAATGAAAAGACATGATTTATATTAAGATTGAACACAGTTGCCATTTTCTTCTTTAGTGTTTGCTGAGATGGGAGTTTCCCATGTAAACAATGTAGATTGGTAATATAGAGAGGTGGAATTTAAATAGACAGCCTTTCATTTAAGAAGATAAGTATTTCAGAAACACAGTAACTTTCATATCAAGGTACAATGATTTATTTCAAAGTTTATTAGGGTTATGCATAATAGCCTTTTAGTTTATAATGGTCAAATTTTAGATGACTCTTTGTTTTAGATTATGAAATGGGGTATTATTTTTTAGTACTTTACCTTTCTGGTATGTTGTAGGAAAAATATAAAAAACTTATGTGTCTGATGAGACTCTTTTTCCATTAACCTCCTCATATAGAGTTATTTTAATTTTTATTTATTTGTAATGAAGCAGACAAGGCAGACATGATTTATATATAACTATAAATCTATATAACTATATTATATAGATATATGTAGCATAAATATCTATAGAACTATAACATTTTTATATATAATTATATATATAATATATATGTATATATATAGTTATATGTATCAATGTTGTTCATTCTTCAAACTTGGGGATGAAACAATTTGAAATCTCACAGAAAATTTTCAGTAAGTCTGTCCTATATGTTGTGCCAGGCAGGGAAAACAGTCATCAGTCTTTATTAATCACAGTTCCTTGACAATCTAATCAAGGACTGACACTGTTGCCCTCCACTGCATTTTTAGTTCACCTTACTGTGGTATTTATGTATTGAATATTACATTTATTTGCTTCATTGTGACTTTTACAAAATTTGGCTGCATACTAAGTCAGTAAAGTCATATTTAAAGTGAAGTTTTAGCATTGAAATTTCTGGATTCAATCTTAGAAGTGATTGTTACTGAAAATAATGCATTCATGAAAAAGTCGATTTAATGTCTATGCAACTGCTCACCTTGACAATAGATATAGTTTGGAATCTGCTAGAAATCTCATTCCACATAAATAAATGAAAAATGTTTTATCATACAAAACTATGAAGAGACTTGCTCTTATTACGTTTCTTTCTCTGTTCTCTCAGCTTTCACCTATACTCAGGGCATGGTAAAAGGAATTACTCAAAATTCTGCTCCTCTTTTCATTTATAATTCTTATTCAAAGATGTGTTTAATCTTTAAATATGGAAAGGGATTATTATTTATTTTTTTCCCCACACTTTTTCCCAAGACATTTCTGCACAAAAGTGTTTTATCAAAACTAACATATTGTAGGAGACTTTGTTACATCAGGCAGCCAAAGGAGAGTCTCTACTTTCACCTTTACCATTTGCTACAGGAAAAAAAAATAAAAATAAAAAATATAATATAATATAATATAGTATAACAACATAACATATAACATAACATAACATAACATAACATACCAATATATATGGACTTGGAAACTATTTTTTTTCATATGGCTTTGTTCTTTCAGAATCTGGAATGGCTTCTGAATTTTTAGAAGTTTTTAATAACTGAGAACTTGATATCATTAGAACAGTGATCAATACAGGGCATTGTGGGCTTCTAATACACATCAAATATTACTCCGAGGTTATTCGGTCTTGTGAACCAGAAATAGAAGCTTGCAAATCAACTTTCTATTTTCTGCTTTTACTTCAGCATGAGCTGCTTGGATGACTAGACTTCTTTTTCAGTCAGAACCATTTTCTCTTCCTGTTCTGCCTTTTACATTCATAGTTTTCCTATCTGCCAGTTATAGGACTTTTAAGTACAGTGGCAAACTCCAGATTTTCTGGAGATCTGATTGCCCTGGTTGTTCTAAGAGGCAGAAGAGAGAACAGAAAGTCACAAATAGCAATGTTTGGCTTAGATATAGCTATAGTTTTATCAGATTTTTAAGTGTGATTTCCCAGTGAGTGGGAAATTGAGTGTGATTGAGTTAGGGACTATTAAGCATATCTATGGAATGCAGATTCAGTGCACTAGAACTGAAGTTTACACCTGGGGCTGTTGAGGGACTTGGGTGCCATTGAAAGGCTGCTCTCTATCATCTTCAGAGGAAACTGGTAACTGGGAAGGTTTTAGTGGGGGAAGAAAAAAAAAGAAAAGAAAAAAAAAAAAAAAAAAAAAAAAAAAAAAGCAGACATTCCTCATACCTCTTTTAAAGAAGGGCAAGAAGGAAGGCACCAGCCTTACCTCAGTACTTGGGAATGTTACAGGGCAAATTCTCCAGGAAGTTATTCCCATGCACATGAAGAAAAGAAGATCCTTGGGAACAGCTAATATGACCTTACCAAGGAGAAACTGTGTCTGCATGGCAGTTTGGCATGGGCAAGGGATTGGTTACAATTTATGTACTTCCAGCAACTCCCCTGTAACTAAACTGATAAGGTCTGTGATACCATGGTGTGACAGCCTTCCAGGGGTCAGGTGGTGAGAAACCCAAGTGACAACCAATCAGCAGGCACTGCAACACCCTGAGCCAATCAGTTTTGGGGTACTCTCTGCCCTGTCCTGACACTGATATCTGAGACCTGGAAGCATCCCCAAGAAAGGCAGCCACAGAGCATGAAGGTTCATGGTAAGGAACCTGGTGTTGACCTGTCTGGTGTCCTCCCAGGCTGCAACATCTCCCATGTTGTGGACAGGAAGGTCATGTGAGAGATCATTATTCTGACCTGCTCATAGTCCTCATGGGTTTCTCCATCTCCCCTCACTCCTGGCAGAGAAGTCATGTCACTCCTTGACCTTAAGTACGTTTGTGACTAGAAGTGCTTTGGAGACAATTTAAACCTTAATCCATTGGTCTGAGCTCAGATTAGCACAGACTGACCTTTCTCATGGCCTTCTGCAGGTGGTTTAGTGAGAAAGAGGAAAGCCACAGGCCTGTTTACTTGACTTCATCTTGACATTATCAAGGCTTTCAGCATGTTCTCCCATGGTATCATTATAGTCAAATTAACAACATGGACTGGATAATTGCAATGGAACACTGGCTGGATCACCAAGTTCAAAGTTGTGATCATCAGTACCAATCCCACTAGCAGGAGGTTGTTAGAGGCATCTCAGAGGCCATACCATGTCAGCTAATGCATCACATTTTTACTTATGTTGTGGACAGTGTGTCAGAATGATCTTTAAGCAAGTTTTCAGATGATGCCAAGAAAAGTGTAAGGAGAAGTTGAAGGAGGAAAGTGGTTGATTTAAGTGATGTCTGGACTACTATTTAGAGGGACCTCAACAGATGGGAAAAATGGACAGACAAGAAACTTGTGAAGTTGAACTTGGTGATCCTTCCAGCTCAGGCAAGAGTTGGAAGGTGGGTCCCTTCCAAGTCAGGAGATTCTATAACTATATTAAATAAAAAGTTTTGCAATTGGGATGAAAATACTCAGGCAAGAGTATGGGGAGTGGGGGTGGGGAGTGGCAAGAGATTAATTTTACAGGAAAGGATCCAGAATGTATTACTATTGGACAAGAAGTTGAACATGGGTCAGCAATGTGTTCTTGTAGCTGGGAATACTAAACGCAGACTGGCCAATGTTAGAAAGGACATAACCCCTCAAAAATAAATATAAATCTATATATATATTCCAATTATCTGGCACCCATAGGCTGCATATGAAGAGCTGTACCCACCTCTGGCTTCCACAGTTCAAGACATTGATATATTGGAGTAAACTGAGCCAAGACTGACACATATAATAAGTGAAGAGCAGCTGCAAGAATTTTTATTCAGTTTTGAAAAGGCTAAGGAGAGATGCTCCAGATCTCCTTGCTACAAGGTTGCAGAGAAGATAAGCTAGACTCTTGTCAGAGGTGCACAGTGAAAGAATAAGATGTAGTGATCACAATTGCTACAAATGAAATTCAAAAGAGGACATTTTTTATTTTTATGTTTTCAGACAGAGTAAGTAGTTAAGCTCTGTAATAGGTTATTAAGAGAGGCTGTGGAGTCTATCAAGACTTGGTTAAATAAGGCATCGAACAACCTGACAAACTGTAATAAATAGTTCATCATTGCGAGGGCACACTGCTCACTGATGCTCACCAGGATATCCTAAGCTTTCTTCTTCAGAGCTGCTTTTCTTGAGAGGGTTTCATCTCAAAGAAGTTTAAACCTACAGTGTTTAGACACCAGCTTTTATTGGTCTTCTTGAAAATCATTCAAAGTATCTTCAGTACAGTGTCCAGAGTCTCTTCATGCAAATAACATTTTTACTGTTTTTTTTGTTTTGTTTTGTTTTGTTTTTAAAAAAAAAAAAAGTCTCATGAGGGAGAGTACATTTCTTTTACCTAAAGCTAAGTAAAGGTAATTATTAAATGAAGAGTCTAAAAAGACATAAAAAGATATAACTACATAAATATATGAATTAATTTAAATAAATAAATATATATGCTTATCATAATCATATGAACTAGAAGCTAAAATATTAAATCATTAAAATTAATAAAATATAATATTTTGCCCCATAAAAATATACTTAGTAACTTTTGTTGACCTATCAGTATACGTTTTGTAATTTTTTTGAAGCCCAGTATTTTTTACCTTGGATATTAATGTCTGCTATGTTTCCTAACTGATGACTTACACAAAGACTCTTAAACATATTTTCTAGCTGGGGATCTGTATAGTTATAAATGTCTTTAGAAATGAGAGTTGCAAATTAGGGGGAAATTTAAAATGCATGCTACTTTTAAAACTGCTTTTAATTTTTTATTTTTTTCTGCTATTGTTTTCTTTTGTTTTTAGTTTCCTTATTACTTCAGCCATTTATCAAAGTTATTTTTCACAATTTGTCTCATTTTCTCTGCTATTCATCTGGTTGATCCTATACAGAAATCATAATAATGTAAAAATGTGACATTCTACTTAAAATAAATTTGGTTACTACTGCTACTGAATGCCTTAGATTTCTTAAGCTTTGGTCTTTTAAGAAATACATTGATGTCTTAAATAGTTCTTATAATGAAGTTAGAATTCTCTTGCTACAGATTTAATAAAAGTGTCTGGTAAGAAATTTAACAGGAATTAAGTTTTAAAGTTTAGATCACTCAAACAAACAAACAAACAAATTTATAATAGCACTGCTAATAATTGAAGAGCCTGAAAATTACAAGAATATATATATATAAAAATATATATTGTATTGAATAATGATGTGTTGTCTTGGATATTTACAGTATATAAGGTAGGAAAATGCATCAGGAAAGCATAGTGTATTTATTATTATTATTATTATTATTCAAATTGATTGCTCTGTATTTACCTCTTATCTCTTTTCTACATTCTAGCTACCTTCTTTAGCTTCATATAGATTTCCTGGAACAATTGTAGCTTGGAAGATTTTATAGATGAAAAATTTTGAATTAAATATGTAAGTGTATATGTAATATAAGTAACACATTGTTGCTACATATATTCATATTTTGTGATATGCTGTAGTCACATGTAATCAGTCTCAGCATGTAGACAGCACTTTCTCAGCACCTCATTTTCACACTTCTGAGAGAAAAATGGATTTTATAATGGTCAAAATGAAGAAATATTATTTGAATTACATGTGTCCATTTGAGGAAAAAAAGTCTCAGTTATTCTGTCTTGTCAAAACTTAGTTGGTAAGGCTGCAATTCTTAAAAGACCAGTTCAAATGAAATTTTCAGACTTATGCCTATTTACATAGATAAGCCTCAGTATTATTTGAATTAATTTAATATGAAAGTATGATCTTTCAGTTGAAAGTACTTTATAACAGAAGCATATATTTAGTACTCTTTAAGTATTCAAGTAGAGAATATTACTTAGGAAGCCTCATAGAGATCTTGAAAATAAAATGTTATATTTACTTGATACTTAAGGAAACCTTCTTCTTGTTTTTGCCACAAAGCTTATTTTAATAGTGTTATTTTGCCTACAGTATGTCTCAAGATAGCCAACTTATGCGTAGGATTTATTGTACTGGGACTGGCTGAAATGGAGTTAACTTTCCCTGCAGCGGCCCATACAGTGCCGTGCTCCGCACTTGTAGCTAAAAGAGCATTAGTATCACACTGTGTATACTGCTGAGCAATACTGGCACATCATCAGGACTCCGTCCAAGCCCCTCAGAACCAGCAGGCTGGGGGTAGGCAAGAGGTGAGGAAGGAACATCACCAGGGTAGCTGACCTAGACCAGTCAAAGGGATATTCCATAGCATATGATATCACTCTCAGTAATAAAAGGTGGAAAAAAGAAGAAGAGGGTGGCTCCTGTTGTGAAAATATCTGTCCTCCCAAACAATTGTTATATGTGTTGAGGCTCTGCTTCAAGAACATGTCAAGCATTGCTCGTCTGTGGGAAGTAGAGATAACTTTATTTCTTCTGCACTTCCACGTAGCCTTTGCTTTTTGTTGTTGTTGTTTGTTGTCTTTTCCTTTTCCCCTTTCCCCTTTTCCCTTTAGTTATATTAATTAATTAACAATAATTTTCCCTTAATAATTGTTTTTTTTTTTTTTCCTTTTTTTTTTTTTTTTCCTTTTCTTCTTCCCCTGTACTTCTGAGGAAGGGGAGAGAGAGAGTGGTTGTGGTGGAGTTAGCTACCTAGCAAGGTGAAACAACCACACCTATGTGATTACTTCACCGTGAGACTGAGAAAAATAAGACCAAGCAGGTACCATAAAAAGACACAATACTCTGAAGACCATATATTTCAAGAAACAGAAATTGAAGAAAACAGTGATTATAACAAGGTACTTTGTTTAAATAATCACTTTTTGCAAATTTTCTTCTTAATGCTAACCACTCTTTACTTATACTTTATTTATAGTGCATTATAACATGAAAAATCTGACAACAGCAACAAAAAATTATCTGACAGAGAATTTTTGATTAATAGAATAAGATAGACAATTATATTGAAATCAGATTAATATTCCATAGAATACCATTTATCTTAAATTATTTTCTATATCTCTCAAAATACTTGTTGTCCATAAAACCAAAAATAAATCCCATGAAATCTGTGAAGTAGAACTACATCTACAATGGCACAAACAATTTAGTCATACACAAAACCAATTTATATATCTTTGTCATTTTTAGTCAGTAATTAGATATAAAATTTATCATTTCATATGAATATTAATTATTTAAGCCAATTATAACAACATTTATAATTAGTTTTAATAATTGTAATATATAATGCACAGTATTTATTTATTTCAGTATGTGTCCTTAACCATTAGTCAATAGCATAATATTTAGCTATATTAATCAATTATGTTTCTCATTGACATCAATTAACTTAGGTTTTCAAATATTAAATACTGGGCTTTCATACTGTGAAACTCATTTTAGATAATTTGCTAGTGTGAGTAGCTGCAATATAATCTCTTCCTTCTGTACTTGGTGATCTTTCTTTTATAAAACTGAGATGAAAAAGCAGGCAGAAAAAAAGAATGAAACATTTGCTTCTCTTGAAGTGAATTTCAGAATGGCAGAATTACAGTTGTGAAACCACTGTGAATCCAAGTGATTTCTTTATTTATTAATGCCTTCTTTCATTTCTTAGTCTTGATAATTATCAGTTCTCTCTGTGAATTACTTATTTTACAATTTTACACTCTTGATTTTTATTTTTATTTTTTTATATATATATTTTATTTTATTTAGGAAAGTTTAGTTGAGGTTCACTGTTATCCAAGATTATCAAGCTCTTGTGCTGGATCCATAAACTTCCATTATATTTGATTTGACTTTTTGTACTCTCTAAATTCCTTTCCAAGAAACTGAACTCTCTCAAGTTCTCTTGGACATATTTTCTGCAAATTGCAGTGATCTGGGTTAGTGTTCTGGGGTCCATTTCACTCAGAGAACTGGTGAGGCGCCAAAGAATCAACATTTACCAGCATTTGTGCTCCCTTCATAAGCAGAATCATCACTGATTAAAAAAGGTGTACCTTGCTATCTACCCCAAATTAGATAGGTTGTATGCAGGCATAACCATCTGGAATGACTGGATTGATATTTCATTTGTCCATAATGATCAAGTTATTACTTAATGCTATATGCTATATATACTTTGAATTTCTGCCCATTAGAGATTATTCAAAGCTTTACCAAATAGGAAGGTACAACATTTTTTTTTATTATTTTTTTTTTCCCCCACAGGCTGTAAATATTTCCAGCATTCTTTTTTCTATTATTTCATTTTGCTAATAAACTTTTGACTTCCGATAAAACCCTATACCCACCCCTCACTCATATTAAGATCTAAATCAATCTTTCAGATTTGTTATGGTTGTCTGAGCTCTTTAAAAATGTTATCCTGTTATAATAGTGTTATCAATAAAATGTTCAATTTAATGTATGTATTATAGCCAGCAATCAAATAGGTTGGAGTGTTGCCTGGGATACAGAAGAGCAATGAAAGTCTCATGGGGTGAGGATAATACCCCATTGCATGATACAGTGTAAATTGTACTCGTTGCAGTGTACATTGAAAGGAAGCTAAAAGTTTTAACAAGATGTTTCTTTTTATTAACTTTAATGCAGATAACAATTTCAAAAGTAGTTTGTTAATAAAAAGATGTAAACTTTCAAACTTGAAATTCAGAAAAAATTTTAAGCATCACTTTAAAACAGTAACATATTGATCACAACAAATAGACAAAAACCTTTACAGAAACTGTATAGTAGAAGTAAAATAAAGTATTATATATATGAGAGTGCAATTTTAGCTATGTTTTATAAAACAGCAATAAGTATGTTTTATAGAAACTATAATTTCATTCTGTATTTTTACTTGAGTCATGGAAAACTAAGGTAATTAAAAGGAAGACTGTACTAAATCTACAGGAGGACAGTATGACAAGACTGTTCAGGGATGTGTAAGTTCACTCCAATTGTCATGGGGACAACAGATGCCTACAAAGAGGCGTGAATATGCAGTGTATATGAGTATATTTGTCAAAGAAACAAGAGTCAGACATATTTACTCTAACATCTTTAACTGAAGGGATTAAATTAGAAGCCTGTAACATTGTGGCATGTGTTAAATGTCTGAGTAACTATTAATACAATTTACAGAGTAACTCTGCCATATATTGTGCAAATAGGTTTAATTTATTTTATATATTTAAAGAAGATATAAATATTCAAGAGAGTGTAAATAGAGAACAAAGCTAGAGATGGGTTTCAGTTATCTGGATATTTCCTGTCATTTGAGAGGATGTGAGGCATGCCTTTTGGTCTCCAGCTGCACATCTAACAAGGATCACTGGGAAATCTTGGAATCTGGTTGCCAAACTTACTCACATAATGTGGGTACTTGTGGCAACTTAGATGACTTAACATGCCTATGTTAAGCAATTAAATCTAGAAAGACCACTAGAGCAGAAACACAAAATTATGTGCAAATGAAATTATTAATAATTACAATTAAAATAATTAGCTATTAAATTAATAATTAATAATTAAAATAAAAATGTATTTTAACAGTTTAAAATATTCTTCTTAAAAAAAAATCATGAATATGTAGTGGTAGATTTATGAAACTTGTGGCCTTGTAAGAAATATTAACAATAACAATATCCTCTCAGTTCCTAGTAAATCATTTTATTATTACTATAAACATATCAAAATACATTAAATTTAAACACAATTTCCTGTGCTTGATACAATCTTTGTCTTTCCATGAACAATCCACTATTTAAAATATAAGAGCATTTTAAGCATATTCACTATTTTGGTATTTGAAATCATAGTCCTACAAGTGAATCTATTAGCTTTTTTGGAAACTTCATTTTCTTTATTGAATTTATTTTCCTACAAGCTTTCTTCCTTTGAATAATACCTGGTTGTTCTCTTGCAAAATGACATACATGTTTATGAAACTTCATGACTCAAGAGATATGCCAAGCATTCACAATATAGAAATCTCACAAAATTGAAGTAGACTCTTGATTTAATAAAATGTAGTCATTAAAATGCATTCTGACTTGTAAAAATTATTTTTTTTAGTTGTTCTCTGTTCTGTATTCTGAATAAACTTACAAAATAATTTGTTTTGTAAGAGTTAAGATGTGATTTAAAAAACAAAATAAAACAAAACAAACAAACTACAACAAAATAAAAACAAAACAAAACAAAAACAAACAAACAAACAAACAAACAAACAACATTGTTCCAGTGTTTAGTTTAATACCAGTACTAAATTTAGAATTAATGAACAACACAACCTAAGCTATAGACTTTCATTAGACCCTGGCTACTCCAGCTTATTTACACTGGAACTAAAGGAAAATGCAAATTAAAGGTGTCCATATATATACATATGGAATAATGTATATGGATTATATACATGTACATAATGTACGTATGGAATATGCATGTACAATAATGTACATATGGAATAATGAATAATGTATATAATAATGCTCTATATATCTAGCAACTGAAGATTTAAAAGTAGACAATATCAAGAGAAGTTCCTAATTAATCCCAATTTGTTCATAATACTTTGAGAAGTGATTGTTCCAATAGGTTTCTGTGACATTTGTTCATTGTATTATAATCAAGCATGTGTGAACTGTGTTCTGTTAGAGGGAGTGGTGAGCAGAATACATTTCTGGTAAAAAAAAAAAAAAAAAAAAAAAAAAAAAATTTTGTAAATGAGAATTTTCTTTCTACTCAAATTAATAAAAGAGAACTGCAGATACATGAATAGAATAGGACAATGGTACTCAACAGGTTCTGTTCATAGAACTGGCACAAAGAAAGACTGGAGAAAGATCAGTGGTGGGGGGTGCTACAAGTTTGCTGGAGAAATGATCCACATACCCTGTGAGGAAATGTTGAGAGAATGGGGCTAGTTTTCCTGGAGAAGAGAGTGCAAGGTGGATCTTATTTCTACTTATAAACATCTAATGGTAGGGTAAAAAGAAGATAGAGCCAAACATCTCAGAGTTGTACAGTGTAAAATGAGAAGTAATAGACACAAGTTGAGCACAGGATAATGAAATGAAATAAAACTGTCACACATAAGAAAAATAAATAAATAAAAGTATGCCATAACGGTGGTCAAATACTGTAATAGGCTGTCCAGGGAGGTTGCGGAACCTACATTTTCAGAGATATTTAAAAATTCACTGGACGTGGCCTTGAGCAACCTGCTGAACATTCTCTGAACTAGCATGTTGGTTGGACTAGATGACTTCCAGAGGCCCTTTCTGACCTCTATGAATCTGTGATTCTATCCTCAGTTTGAGGACAATCCTTCAAAGACATAGGAAGTTTTCATTTTAGTGCCTTTCCTATTGTTCTGGATACGTAAGGAAAAGAAGGTATAGGAATGTTAGGCCAAAAAGAGCTCTTGGTTACTGTTTTTCCTTTTCTTCCAACTTCTCAAAAGATAAAAAATATGTCTTCTCAAAAGATAAATAATACTTCAGATTCCCTGTAAATTGATTAAGATTTTACAAATAATCCAGATCAACCACAGATTAGCGAAAAATTCTGAATTACCAATTGCTTAGGCTAGAAGTTCAGCAGGCCAGATCCAGGCAACTTAATTCTGACTGTACTGAGTTCAAATATAAAAGGCAGCAACAGAGACTATAACTAGGTAGCAACGCAGACTATATCTTCTTCACACATAGCCTGATCTGCCTCAAAATTCTCTTGTTATTGCAATGAATTTTTAAAAGTGCTCAAGTTAACTCTAATGTAGGTTTTCTCAGGTGATGACATGACTAGCAGTCTGCAGAGCAACAGAATCAATATAGTACTCCTTATGTGACAACCATTGAAGCAGCATAACTGTATATCCCAAGAGATTAAACTTGCAGAGTCAGGAAGAGTGCACAATGCAATCCTTAGATGAAATAATACCATGTCACTCTCCAATGCCTTAACTACTAAGTAGTATGAAAGGATCTATGAAGAAGTGACCAGTTTTCACCAAAATACATGATTTCAGTTTGTGGTTTTAATAGACTTCATGATTTCTGAGTTTTAATTTCTTATAGGTTTACCCAGGTCATTCCATTTAAGCAATCCAATTTAGGTGTTTGGGCTCCCAAAACAATCAACCAGCAAAGCTACTTTTCCTGCACATTGATTCTATGGGGAACCTAGGTAGTTACATTAGATTATCAGAATCACAATGGCTCGCTCTCTAACATTCACTTCTCAAATATGACCATACTTAGGAACATCAAATGGGCCGCACTGATATTACATCACCTTAGCCTATTATAAACAGAAAGAAAGAGCTTTTGTATGAAGAGCATTTTTGTCACTAACCTGCACTGAAATTTACAACAGCCAATGTTAAATATACAGCCCAAACTAATTAATAGAAAATGCTGATGGGAAAAAAAAAAAAAAAAAAAAAAAAAAAAAATCTTTAAAAATTCTCTCTTCAAGTTTGTGAGTGCTGTTTGAACAGATCTAAACAGATCACTAACACGTAGTGGAGAAGGAGACAAACTGGACAGAAAAGGAGAAAATGTAATTTCATTTTGAGCCATGTTTTTAAACTTTTATTTTGAAGTTGAAATCCTCAAAATTTTGCTTTAGTAATCTGGTGTAGAATCTGAAATAGATCATTTTGACCTAGACATGTAAACATCTTCCATAGTCAATAGACCAATTTAAGTATTTTCAGAAGATAGTTCTCCCTACTTAATCCTGTTTTTTTTTTTTTTTTTTTTTTTTTGTTTGTTTGTTTTTTTTTTGTGTGTGTGTGTGTGTGTGTGTGTGTGTGTGTGTGTGTGTGTGCGTTTTCATGATTACCTTATGCTGAACCAGGGCAGTGCCCCCAGTGAGAGAAGTGATCCTGCCTTCTTTTCTACCTGCCCCCACATTTTTTTTTTTTTCTGTCTGTAAGCACTAGCTATTGTAATGCTTAGAAAGGCATGGCAATGGTTGAATCCAACTGCTTTCAGAAAAATTAAAAAAAAAAAAAAATTGAAACAATTTACAGCAAGCTTAGCTTCTTTTGAATCAACTCCCCTAAAACACACCTCTCAGAACATCATTCCTTCAACCCCATTAAAGTTTTTCAATATACAGGTATAGATGAGATTGATAGCAGGATTAACACTATGGCTTCAAGTACCTTGCAATGCTCATTTCTGTATTTCTGAAGTTACTGTTTGATCTCTGACTACCCAGAAGCTTGTATCAAGGCCAAACTTCTGCATCAGGGTTACACAGAAATGACAGTTTTGGCTCCTTTTTTTGTAAATTATTTCCTTATTGATAAAACAAACAAACAAACAGAAAACATTTATTTTTCTTTTTCTTCTTTTTCTTTTTCTTCTGCATTGCTGAGAAATATTTAGAGAAAAAATTAATAAAAACACATGCACATAAATAAAAATTATTATTAATAATAAAAAAACACAGGAGTCTGTATGACTTTTAATCTTTTTTTTTTTTCCTATTCATTTATTTTTCATGTTTTCTTCACCATAGTACGGGTAAATGCAAATAAAATGAAACAAAAAATGATATATTGGATCAGATCCTCACGTACTGTAGATCAAAAAACTGTTTTGTTTTTCAGGAATCTTTACTATTTCATACAAATTAAGTATCTAGCCTACTGTAATTCCATCTTGAAGCTCTTTTCAGAAGAAAGATTGAAACTCTTCTTTCAGATCCTCTTGAAACTATGCATATGATTTTTCAATGAAAAGAAGTTGGGAAGGAGTTTTGATGTAAAATAGCAGTTGGGATATCAGTTATATTTTTTACATCATTAGCCTCAGTTCACTTCCTATCTTGCATGTTTTATTCTGCAGCATATTCCTGAAATTACCATACCTTGTTGTATTTTCTTTCCATATTGTAAATTTATTTGTCATATATATTTAGTGTTTATGTATCTTCCACATAATAAGTGGAAGATATTACACATAATATGTGTATATATATATATATTTATTGAAAAATATTTTCATTAATTTATATATTCTAATACTTCTGCTGTTACTAAAAACAACCAATCAGCCAAACAACAATAATAACATGAACAACAACAACAACAAAACACATATATTTATGTATAATAATTGGTAACTATCTCTGCATTACTTAGCAGGATATGCAATGATTTATAGCACAGGATTCAGAATATATAGTCACAACCCCTTCAGTGTATAGATAACTTCAGAAATACATGTGCAAATAAACTCTTTAGGTTCAGCTTCTTTCTCTCCCTTTTCAGTTGTAGCTGGCATATTTATCTTCTCATTTTGCTCTAAAATCTACAATCTTAATTAAATTGCTAAAATGATGTTCCATCAATGTTTTGCTCTATAGCATCTGGCACTGTTCTCTTCAACCATGCAATTCACCACACAGATGTCTAATTCATGATTTTTCTCTCTCTATTGAGGTCAGAGTGTCATGTATATTCTCAAAGAGTACATGAAATGACTTCATTACATATACCTTGATACATGCGGAATTCAACCCTTCCCTTCCCTTCCCTTCCCTTCCCTTCCCTTCCCTTCCCTTCCCTTCCCTTATTTCTCACCTCACCTTGCCTTGCCTCTTTTGATTTAGTCATGTTGCCCTTTCATCTGGCACAGTTTCTTATCACTTCTCCATCATTTCAATGTTTTCAGTGACACTTATTTCTGGGAGATGAAATTTAAGATATATATATGTGTGTATGTGTGTGTGTACAACAAAGTACACAGATTTTTGTCCCATTTTGTCCCCTCTTTTCTTACATCTGCCTCTGACACGATCCTTATTTCTTTTTACTGTTTTGATATACATGAGTCTTCTTTAAAGTAAGGCAATTTGCTCTCCAAATTATTGGTTTCATCACTATTAGTATCAGGTTCTAAATGTCCACACAGAATGTGATAGGCAGGTTAGATCAAAAATTGATCTGAATTTAATTTAAACTCCATGACAAGGAGTGAAGGATGTTTTGAATCTATTTCATCCAACCTGTTGTCTCTTTTCTGTTCTATTAAGCTTTTCCAAAGAAAATCTTCAGATTTTATCTCTATTTGGGAATATGTTTTTATGTTTGTGTATGTACTTATGTTTGTGTGTGTGCTTATAATGCTTCACCCTATAACTCTGAAATATTTGGGTAGAGGTGACCTGTAACTTTTGCTCACTTACAGTTCTGGAGGACTTCATTCTTGAAATAAGTATGAACTTTGTCATTCAATCTCTAGGTCATTTCAGCTTTCAACATCATTAGGGGTGATCTACAATGAGCAAATTGTATTTGAAAATATTAAATGAGCATTTTCTTTGATGTAATAATGAATCTTAGTCTTAAAATGAACCCTTTTGCTGCAAGAAATAGTTCAAAGGTTAAAGAGGAGAACAGGAAGTTTACTGACAAACAAGATGCATTGTACTTAAAATTTAGTACATTAGTTAAGGTGATTCACTGATAAAGGCTCCATAAATGCAATGTAACTTGAAATATACATCTGTGTTCTGGCTACACTACAGTCCCAAAATCAAAACCTAACAGCAAGAAAATGTGACTTGTAGATTATTTCCCATGGCAAGTAACCTGCTACAGACCTGTGAAAGAATGGCTACACATTTAATATCTTGCTGCCTTCCACAACCATTTCAAGTCTGTGATTTTGAAGTTCTGGGATTTCTGGGTACTGCTGTACTTACCAGGTGTTTTTGCTGTTATTTCATGACTCCTCTTGGACTTGTCATGTTTATTAGCTGACACTCATCATCCTGCACTGCATGTTCTTGAAGTCAGGGAACATAAACAGCACTGAAAAGCAATTTCCAATTTTATTTTAGACACTCAAATCTGCTACTTCCAGAGTTCATCCTTTCTAAACTGTTTCCTTAATCTACTCCTCCTGCAAAGACAAATTGTCTGTCTGTTTCTTTTCAAATAACCTTCAGATTCCAGGGTGAGAAAACCAGTAAACTACCAAAGCAAAAAGACTGTTAGACTGGAAAGACTTTGCAAGTTATGAGTCACTGTTTACTTGCAGCTGTGCTATGGTAGATTTTAAACAGTAGACAACACCACCCTGTGTTGTGGTTCTGTCTGTCTGCAAATCTTTAATATTTGCATAGAAGAAATTTTGGTTGCATAAAAGATTATTTGAGCAATATTGCATGTTAATAAAACACCTGTAAACGGAAAAACATTTTTCCAAAGAGTACAAAATCTGGAACTGTTAATAATGAATCAGAAAATCTCTTGCATCATTTTCATTAAATACCAAATCTCTGCTTCTATCTCATTGGTTGTATGTTTTCTTAGTTGTTTATGAGATGAATTATCTTTCCAGTTTTAATGTGCTGATCATAAAAAACATTCCCATATTCGGATGCCTTCCCAGAATTGCATTATACTGAGACAGTGCAGCTCAATTTTTATATACTTACATGGGCCAAATAATGAGTTGATGAGAATTTCTAGAAAGAAACAAAACAAAACAAAAAAATAACAAAATAAAACAACAACAACAACAAAACTCATGTGTTGAACAGTATATATTTTCATAACTATTTCAATACAATCATGGAAAGAAAAAGAAAGCTCCATGAATGCTTGCTGTAAAATTAATGTCAGGATTATCTAAATACTTGTACATATGTTAATGACATTAAAAAAAAAAAAACCAACAATGACAACAAAAAAAAACCACTGATTTTCAATTTCAATTGTATAACAACTAAAAGGATGTTTATTCATAGAAAAAAAAAAAAGAAAAGAAAAGAAAAGAAAAAGACCAAATACCTTATCAGGGAGACAGTCATAAAAAGCTTGATACTATGTTTATTTGAAATATAAATTTCTGTTATGATGTTTCTTGTATAATTTCAATAAGATTCATTCCAACACTCATCTGGTCAAGCATTCCTGCCATAAAACTTTAAAATAGTTTTGTATAGATTGTCACTGCCCCCTTTAATTTTTTTCATTACCTATTTGTTTTTTCTCAAACAAGATTTAAACTTCCTCTATGGTCATAACATATTTACATGTCTCTTCCAATGATTAGGCTCAATTAGAAGTGATTTATAACTCCTTGCTTGTTTTTATCTTTCTCTTCCACCTTTCCTAGCAGCACAATGCAGCATCAAAATGACAATAGTTCTTTCAAAATAGCTCTGTGGACTGTAGCAGAGCAATATCACATTTCTTTGTAAATAGTTTCCGTAGCCAAGTCTGATGATGGACCAGGGAGTTAATACTTTCTATATACTGGGAAATACTTTTTTAGCTCATGGTAGACTATGGCAACAGTCCCTGAGCATGGTGCAGATCATTAAAATTACTGCTAATGCAGTATTGTAGTGGTATCTACTGGAGAGTGGGGGCTTAATGCTAACTGCTACACACTGACTTTGGAGAATTTTTTTAAGAATAAAAATAAAGTATCAAAATAATCTTAAATGATTTAGGCATAAACAGGAACTTCTTTCCATTATTCTTCCAGTGGTGAGAAATTAATATATATTTTTTTTTTCTGTATAAATACTAAAAAAAATTCCAGAAAATATGAGAACAAGAAACTAACTGCAGTGTTTTGGCAGCTGTTATTTGTTAAACTGATAAAAACTAGGTTAAAAAGAATGACTATTCATTGAGCAGGACAAGGTTGGACTAGAGCACAACTATTTTTCATCAGATCATATTACATCAAATTTACTGATAAATGTATGACATTCATAAAATTAATCATTTTTCCTTACTTGATAAAAGTCATATGGGCATTTTCCACTTTTACACCCCTAGGAAACCTTCACTTGAGAAATTTGCACTACAGAAATGCTACTAGAAATTCTTGACACAGTCTGTCTATATTATCAGTACATTAAATAGAAATGTTTTGGTCCACAGTTGTTGGTTGCATTGTAAGGTGGATTACCTTTCACTCTTGCCAGCTTACATCCATTCTTTGTTTATTTTCTGACTGAGAGTTTAATTAAATATGGAGTTCTGATGAACTGGAGTTCCCATTCCAACTTAAAGTATACTCAAAGAGTCTATGTAGAACTCCTGAAAGAAATACTTTTTTTTTTTTTTTTTTTTTTTTTTTTTAGCAGCGGTCCTTGTTTATAGCTTTCAATGTTCGTCACCTGTCTTGTAGTAAACTTGCATCTTATGTCCTAGACATCCAGACCAGTACTCATTTAAAGAAAGTAATGGCTTCTATGTTCCAAAGGTCCACTTCTGTGTAACTGAAAGTAAAGTAGCTGGGATGTGGGTTGCATACAACAATAAAAAGGCACCACATAAAAGCTACCTTGTACAGCAATGTAAACATGGTCTCTATTTTCTTGAGATAGATGGAGTTTGGAGATAAAATAAATGAAAATTTGTCATTCAAGTCCATAGTTAGTACAACTGGTGCAGAGGTATTTACAGTACAAAACCAAGGAATGTTTGCCAAATGAACTCAACCTTGTAACAGAGAAGTAAATTTTCCAAATTATTCTGTCATTCTATTCAGCCTTTAGCTTTTATTTTGTGATTAGCATCAATGCTCTGTATTTCTAATATATATTCTTCTTGGCTTTTGCAAAACAGCATTACAGATCACACAGAACACATATCTGTTGTCTTACACCTGTTTCTTCATAGTATTTCCCAAGTAATATCTGTTATAAACTTCTGTAGAAGAGGACTACCATGTGTGCATCCCCCTCAGGGATTATTTCTCTTCAGCACATTCTGCATGACACTGACCAAGTGCTTTAAAGATTTATCAAATGAAGGAAAATGAATAAATAGTTTTCATAAACATATCACATTTAATAGGAAACACTGGCTTTTCATATACAGGTATGTCAATATTTTGTGGAGGAAATCTAGCTGAAATACAGAATATAAAGGTGTATCAATACAGCAGTGGAATACCTTTGGGGTCATTTCCAGGTGAATAATACATTGTAAAATTATGCTTCATAATATCTTTGTTTTACTGGATAATTAATTTCAGAAATCGTAGAATATTTTTCATGGGAAGTAATTGAAGAAAGCAACACCAGGTGAAGTTTCATCAGCATTTCTTCAAAGTAAGTAAGTAAGTAAATAAATAAATATTTATCCTTCATAGTAGGAGAACTGTCTTCTCACCTGTCTGTCCCCAAATGCAGTGTTTCAAAGGTCATTTTGATCTCTATCATCATATCTACAATCAGTTTTCAAGGTGATTTACAGAGATGGCATGTATTACTGATTTTTTCTTTGTTGTGCAATATGAATTATTGACCTACCCAAGGCGCACCACAACAGTTATTTCATTCACAGTATAGGTGATGATATAGTTATGTATATAGAGAGGAGAATGACAGAAATGAGAACAAGATGAGGACAGTGAGTGTGTCGTGTTAAATAGCAAGAAGGAAAAAGAAATGACAGAAGACTGTCACACATGGTAAACAAAAAATGTTTGTAAGCAAATAAACTGTGGATGGATTAAAAAAAAAAAGTTCCAATCTATAAAAAAATAGAAACAAAAATATTTTGATATTGTCAACATAAGATTGTTTCATTATGACTTCTGAACTATGGGACATATATATCCTATTTTTTTTCTCATATTCCGGACATCTATTATCATTTTTCAATGAGACTATAGAAACTTTTTTTTACCCCTAAAATCTGCATAATTTTACACTTGAAAGATTAATGTCTTTTTTTTTTCTTCTTTTTTTTTTTTTTTTTTTTTTTTTTTTTTA
>CM021731.1:154282743-154294302 GCA_011075105.1 Heteronetta atricapilla
TTCTTTTTTTTTTTTTTTTTTTTTTTTTTTTTGTAATTCCCCACTAATTCCTAAATGCTATTTTGGTAGGACAAGAGTCTTTTTTGTGTATTTTATCATAACTGTTAGACACATACAGAAATCTCAAATACTGTTAGCATAAAAGGTGATATTTTCAGACAAAGATATTTCCTAATAAGTCTTTTTTGTTTGTTTGTTTGTTTGTTTGTTTGTTTATGTTGTGTTTCTTTCCCATGGTAAGTTTCTTTTACATTAGTTCTTCAGAACTGTGTATTTTTAGATGCTAATATTTTCTTCAGACATAAAAACTACTGAATAAAGAGGATATCCTTCAGATTCATGTCCAAAGGAGTGTTTGGATACCAGCCAAAACCCAGTCTTTAGATATAGAACCTCTTAATTATTTTTCTTCATTTTTTTCTGTGGTTGCATATAGTCACATGTTTAGTTATTATTCACTTCAGCTTGTGTACCATTGCCTCTGATACTACATTGACATATTGTTACATCTCTTAATGAAATAAGTCTTGTATATTAATCTCTCTTCCTTTTCCCTGTTGATGATGTGCAGTAAAAAAAAAAAAAAAAAAAATAGGGAATCTTACTGCTTAGGCAACAGAAAACATGACAAAGCACTATAAACATCTCCTTTCAAAAATAACAAGTTTGAATGTTCTAATTTTACATCTTATGTCTGTTTTGGAGATTGTTTTCCTTCCAGTGATTGCCCAGCTCGGCAGATATTTAAAATGCACATTGCTATTTTTATTTTTACTTGTATGCTAAAAGAGCTAGTATGTCTTTAATGAAACAATGCACAAAAAATACAAAGCTCTATTTAGCAAATACTATGTCATCTTAATTCAGTTTTTTATACATTACTCAATACTGCTCATTATGTTTATTATCACAAATGAAGTTTATACAATCCCTGTTTTGAATGCAGTGGTGACACACACATAATAGAGTAAGAAATCTCTAATAGTGATGCAATCCCACAGGAACTATCTTTTTACTTTTGAAGTAATGCAAATAATGTGTTGCATGAAATTAGCATGAAGCTGATAAAGGGTAAAGCCTATCAGCTGTATCATTCTCAATTTTGCTGTTCACTGGGAGTGTTAGCAGCTGCAGCAGCAAATTCAGAATGATAAACCTGATGAACAAGTCCTTTAATAGAAGCTCTATATGTAACAATTGTCTTATCATGCTAGAGGACTGAAACAAACAAACAAACAAACAAACAAATAAATAAATAAATAAATAAAGCAACCCTGTAATAATCCAGTAAGTCACTTACATGTTCATCTTGATTAAATGAAACGCTAAATATGGCAATGTCGTGGTTTAACTCAGCCGGCAGCTAAACACCACACAGCCATTTGCTCACCCTCCCCCCTCCCTCTCTGGAATGGGGGAGAGAAACGAGAAAAACTGAAGCTGTGGGTTGAGATAAAGACAGTTTATTAGGACAGAAAATATAATAATAATAATAATAATATGTACAAAACAAATGATGCACAATGCAATTGCTCACCACCAGCTGACTGATGCCCAGCCTATCCCCTATCAGCCAGCCCTCCCACCCCAGTTAGCCACCCCTATATGTTGTTTAGCATGATGTCAAATGGTATGGAATACCCCTTTGGCCAGTTTGAGTCAGCTGTCCTGGGTCTGTCCCCTCCCAGCTCTTGCTGCACCACCAGCCTGCCCGCTGGCAGGACAGAGCAAGGAGCTGAAAAGTCCTTGGCTCTGTGGAAGCACTGCTCTGCAACAAGTAAAACATCAGTGTGTTATCAACATTAGTCTCATCCTAAATCTGAAACATAGCACCCTACCAGCTACTGAGAATAGGATAGAGGAAAATTCACTCTATCCTAACTCAAACCAGGACAGGCAAGACTGACAACCTTTAAAAAAAAAATCTAAGACATGGCTGTTATAAGTCTTTGTTACAAGTCTTTGTTTTAAGTCTTTTTTATAAGTCTTTGGTTGTTGGCTTTCTTTTTTAGAACTAATCATTTGGGGATATTTCTGCATAAAATACATGGTCTTTTAAGGTTTTTGTTTGTTTGTTTTATTTGTTTATATGTTTGTTTTAATATTGTTTTTCTTTTTGATTATAATTTTATACCTATTTTCCTAATACGTGAAAACTAAACTTTAGGAGTTATATTGAAGAAAATGAATTAGGTGTATGGATCACAACCCAAGGTCTATGTTGTGAGAAGGTAGTATCCATACTACAACGAAATAAATTTATGTATGTTGACACCCACTTATTCTTGAATAATCAGCAAGCCACATATATTGTTCATGTAGGCCTTTAGCTTACAGATATTAACTTTTATATCCACCTATATTAAATACTGTGCATTCTGTGCATATCCTTTGATCCTTCTTTGTTGGCCATATTTTCAAGAAAATTATTGAATTAGGCTTGAAATTCATTTTTAGAAAGATGCTTATGCCAGCACTGGGGGAAAGCATTTACAAAGGTTTCACCATACTTTGCACTTTGTCAGCTATCACAGCAATTTTAATATAGGACAACTGCAACAGCAACAAATTTTCCAAAGAACCCTTATGTCCATTTGATGATTGATCTTACTCTCACTATTGTTTACGGTGTATCCCAATACTTTGTTTACTACTTATTCAAGACTTTTTATGAAAGTAGAATAATTTATTTCCTGAAAAAATAATTTTTATGGTAGTTTTACCATTATTCTGTCAAAAGGGTTATTATAATAATGCCTCAAAATGCAGAAACAAATAATACCAGTCAGTATTACTGTGTGTTGATGTGGAATATGAAAGATGAATTCTAACGAGTTGTGTTTCTGCCTCCTTGTGATGAGTAGTAGGATCAGTTTCTGATGCAGAGAATAAATAAATAAATAAATAAATAAATAAACAATAATCTAATGGTGCAAACACTGTTCTTGCCATAGATGGATGAAAGCCTGTGATCAAATCTCATGTGGATATATATAGAGGTTTTCTTTCTTCAAAAAGGAGCTCTGAACATTATCTGTTTTGTTTAATTGATTTTAAGCTTAGTGCATGAATCATTCTCTCACATAGGTAAGGACAGAGTCAATATACAACAAATGATAAGATTTTATTTAGCTTAAAGCTAAACATTTAAACAGAGTTCAGAAAATGCATATGCAAGTGCAACACAGGTGAGGAAGTTTCATTGATGCCATAATTTTTTTTGACCTTGTTTTAAATAACCTAAATTAAAATGAGTCTTTTGTGAAGCATGAAAGATAGAGCACTATAGATCTTAGAATACCTTTATTTTTTCTTGCCAATGAATCACAGAATCACAAAATGGTTAACTTTGGAAGTGACCTTTGGCATCTTGGCAGCCCTCCATTGGGCTCTTTCCAGTATATCCTGTACTGGAGGGGAAAGGACACAGTATTCCAGGTGCAGCCTTACCAATGCTGAGCAGAGCAGAAGAATCACCTCTCTTGAGCTGTTGGTGATACTTTGCCTAAAGCAGCCAAGAATACTGTTAGCCTTCTTTGCAACAAAACAACATTGATGATTCACATTCAAATTAGTGTCTACCAGGACTGTTAGGTCTTTTATGTTTTCCAGCTGCATGGTCCCCAGCCTGGTGCCTGGGGTTGTTCTTCCCCCAGTGTAGGACTTCTCACTTTTCCTGCTGAACTTCATGATGCTTTCATGAGCCTACCTCTCTGCCCTGATGAGACTCCTCTGAATGATAGCCTAGTGCTCTGGTGAATCAGACATTCCCCCCAGTTTCATGTAATCTACACATTTACTGAAGGTGCACTGTACCCCGACATCCAGATTGTTAATGAAGACGCTAAACAAGACCAGACACATTATTGACTCCTTGGGTACTTTGCTTATTACTGGCCTCCAACTAGACTTTCCACCGCTGACTCCTCTCCTGGAGGAGTCTGGTGATTCAGCCAGTTTTCAGTCCACTTCACAATCTGCTCATCCAGCCCATACTACACCAGCTTCTGCATGAGGATCTTATGTGGGACAGTATCTTACTGAAATCCAGGAAGACATTACCTACTGCTCCTCCCTCATGTATCAGGTTGGTTATTTCATTATAGAAGCTGATCAGGTTGATCAATCATGACTTCCCCTTGGTGAATTATGCTGACTACTCCTGATGATTTTCTTTTTCTCTTTCATGTACCTGGAAATGTTTTCCAGGATTAGTTGTTCCATCACCATTCCAGGAATTGAGGTGATCCTGACCAGCCTGTAGATTGCTGGGTCCTCTTTCTTGCCCATCTTGAAGACAGAAGTGACATTTGTTTTCCTTCAGTCTTTCAACACTTCCCACGATCGAGCAGTTTAGCAAGAGTGAACTCAAAATTACCACTTCCAACTCCCTCAGTATTCATGGGACATTCTTTCAAGGTCCATAGACTTATGAACACCCAGTTTGCTAAAGTATTCACTGACCTGTCCCTTCTCAAACAAAAATACATCTTACATGCTCTAGCCTTTCAGCCTTGTCTCTGGGACCTGGAATTCCTGAAGGCTGGTCTTCCTGGTAAAAGCCGAGGCAAATAATTCATTCAGTACCTTGTCCTTTTCACTGTCTTGGACAAACAGGTCTCACGTTTTGTTCATCAGAGTTCTTTACTTCAGAACAAGTAAAATAAAGTTTTTAAAAAGTAAATTTATATATTCATTTGCCTCTAATTTCAGCATTCTTAGAAGGAGTTCAGAAATTTAACCTTCACACCCCAAAACAATACTTGTTAAGTATCTTGACAGTTGTCTAAGAAAATAATGGAGTGGTGTTATTTAAAAAATAGCCAGAGTCTATGGGATATTTCTCACCTAGTTGATCTGTCTATAAAAATATTTCATCTGTTTCCAAAACTAAGTGAACAGTTTGTCAGAAAGTATATCTAATGTACCTGAAACCAACAAATTTCACATGAAATCCACTGAAATGTGTCTCCATGTAACTTGAAAGATTTAAAAGTTGTTTTTTCTTTTTTATTATTTCATTCTCTTCTGCTCATACAGCTTGACAGTCATTGAGTCATTTATCATCCACTTACTACTTCTCAGTTGCTAGAATCAGTCTATCTATATATATATATTAAAAAAATAAAAGGGTACTGGTTTAGATTAGGTAGATGTCATGCATCTGATCACATATAGAATAATCAAATGGTGACATTTGGTTGTGACTTTGATTGATTTAAATGAAGTGAATGCTTTCCTTGATCAGTCAGACTGAATAATGCTCATACACTTCACAATGACTAAAATCAGTGTTCCCAGAACAGTACCATGTGATTTCATTCTCCAAAACAGATTAACAAAATTCTCCACTGTTCTTACACCTGACAACTTTATTTTCACATGTTCAGTTTAGTAAAGCTGAAAAGAAATTCTGAAAGTTGTCTGTCTCATAAAATGTTAACCAGATGTCTTACTAAGAAAACTGTTCCAGTATAATGTTCCAAAAATAATGGAAAATAAAATGGACAAGAAAACCACAAGTGACTTGGATAAACAATGATATTTGCCTGAGATTGCTTATAGGCATACACTCATTTAAAATAAATGTTTACTGTTGTAACAAGCAAGAAACTGCCTTTAACTTAATGCCTAAACCTGATCTTAAAGTGTTCTGAAATAGAATTTACTTCAGGACTTTAAACTGTATTCAGAAAACACATCAAATAAAATCATTTATTAGTAAGAAAGGTTTCTAGGAGGGAAAGTTCACCAGGTGCCAGTCCATGTGTGTTAAAATGTGTATGAGAACAAGTAAAACTGTGATGTAATAAATAAATAAATAAATAAATAAGTCTATAAATGTTATAAATGTTAAAAATTGATGGGCATATGCTAGGAATAGATATTAGACACAACTCTTCTGTATTTGGTACACAATTCTCAATGATATAAGGAAGAAATTGTTATAACTAAAACCCATGATTATGACTAAATTACTGATTTAATTATGTATTTATCAAATATGTATTAACATTTTCACTAAATACCTGTTGTTTTCTTTTTTTTTTTTTTTTTTTTTTTCTCATTTCAGTCTCCTGCCAATGAATACTTCTGTTTTTCGTGGTGTAACATAACAAGAAGCATCATTTACAGCAATATCATTAATACCAACCCAAAACAATAGCATCAATTCTATAAGGAGCTGAAAAGTCCCAGTAGTACTGGGATGGTATAACAAGAAGGTGCTTAACTGTTACAGAAACTGTTCTCTTCTATGGTGCCTTCCTTTAACTTGCCTGATCTTA
Source organism: Heteronetta atricapilla (assembly GCA_011075105.1). Classification (NCBI taxonomy): domain Eukaryota; kingdom Metazoa; phylum Chordata; class Aves; order Anseriformes; family Anatidae; genus Heteronetta; species Heteronetta atricapilla. The sequence continues at coordinate 154,289,031 of CM021731.1, forward strand.
AATTTTATCAATCGTTCTTATTAACCATACAATTTTTATTTTTATTTTTTCATATTATAAAACCTTTACAAATGTCCTGCAAATTCAGCCATTTTTTTGACAAGGTTTCATTCAAAATTTGGAGAGAGCCATTTCTTTCATTTCTCTTCTGCTAAAATGACCTAACCCTATTACATCGGTATTTAAAAGTACACTGAGTGCACATGTTGTATCCAAAAGACAGTGTCTGTTCATGAAAGCTCAAAGCTTAATTCAAAACCTATTAAAGCAGTGAAATCACTGGGAAACAAATAGTACTGATTTCAGTGTCCATGGAAAAAGGCAATACATGAAAAAAAAAAAAAGTTTATTACAGTACTGCTGTATACAACATTAAGGTACATTCATGGCAGTGAATGCAAGTAATGGACAATGGAAACCCATAACAATGTACTTAGCAGTGAGCAGAGGTCTCACAGTGTAACTGGGATTCAGGGAGCAATTTGACAAAGAAGGTCGTACAACAGATATCCTTGCTCTTGCAAGCACAAAGGGATATTTGACTGGATGTGCATGGCAGATTGTGTCAGGAGGAAAGATTCTCTCCCACTAATAGAAGGAAACAAAATGAGAGATAGCAGGGAAGGTGGAGCAATAGAATGCTTTAGAGAGGGTTAATGTTATATTAAATTATGGGAGTCAGAGACCAGACTGCAGAAAGATAGAAAATAAATTCTGAGAGATAAAATGGAAGGTAATATTGGTAAAAATATATCTGATCTCAAAAGAAGGGGAAAAAAATGCAGTTCTTAAGACGGAAAATGGCTGCAACATCATTGAGATGTTTAGCTCTGATGCACTGATTTCCTCACACATTTTTTAAAGGAACTAAAAGACAATTGCATCATTTTCAGTAGGGAACAGATATGAAGAATAAAAATTAAATAAAATATAACAACAAGTTCTTTATTCTGGGAGTAAAATATTCAATTAAGGATTTAAAAGTTCTCTATAGGCCTGACATTTAAGACTGCAGGTTTTGTTAAGTAGTTAATTTACATGGAGACCTCAAATCCTAGACACTGTGCAGGGAGATGCCTGGTAAGAATGATGAGTGTACAGGTATATCAGAAATCCCAGTATCTTGTTGTGCTGTAGGGGTGTGTGTGCATGTGTGTGAGTGAATTTTCACTTGTTCATGAACCACAGATGATAGGTTCATTTTGGGTCCTACCTTTCCTAAACAGCCTGGGGTGATGGCAGACCTCTTCACTCTTTTGTGACAGTGAAGCAGGCAGGATGAGTGGTCAGTAAAGGTTCCATACCTTTGCAGGCCAAGAGAGTAAAAATTCATACCTCTTCAGGTCCAAGAGGCTGTCTCCATCAACCTAATTTTCAAGCTACTATCACTTCTATGACCAGGGATAGAAGATAGTGTCACACAGCTTGAAGTGTTGCAGTAAGGAAGCTTTACAGAGGAAGAAGGAAAAAAAAAAAAAAAAAAAAAAAAGATATTTTTGTATTTGTTCATCAGAAATTGAAAAATATCTTCAGGAATACATGCCTTTCCTTTTATGACAATATTGCTCATCTAACTGGCTAAGGGAAGCCAGTAGGTGCAATCTTTTTGGATTTTGACAAAGTTTTATGTCCAGTCTCTCATAGTATCTGTCCTGATTTTGATTAGGATAGAGTTAATTTTCTTCCTAGTAGCTGGTAGGGTACTGTGTTTGGGATTTAGAATGAGAATAATGTTGATAACATGCTGATGTTTTCATTATTGCAGAGCAGTGCTCACACTAAGCCAAGATCTTTTCAGCTTCTTGCTCTGTCCTGCCAGCGGGCAAGCTGGGGGTGCAGCAGGAGCTGGGAGGGGACAGACCCAGGACAGCTGACCCAAACTGGCCAAAGGGGTATTCCATACCACCTGACATCATGCTGAACAATATACAGGGGAGGCTAGCTGAGGGGAGGGGGGACGGGGACTGGTTGCTTGGGGATTGGCGGGGCATCAGTCAGCTGGTGGTGAGCAATTGCTTTGTGCATCAGTTGTTTTGTATACATCAGTAGCAGTAGTACTATTATTATTATTTTCCTTTCTTTTCTGTCCTAATAAACTGTCTTTATCTCAACCCATAGCTTTTCACTTTTTTTAGATTCTCTCCCCCATCCCACAGAGGGTGAGGGCATGAGCGAACAGCGGTGTGGTGTTTAGCTGTCAGCCAGATTAAAACACAATAGTATCCTTCTGGACAAAATGTCCAGTTTACAGCTGGACAAGTGCATAACACAATGCGTGTCTGATGGGCTGTGCTCAAAGGGTTATAGTAAATGGGGTAATATCAGGCAGGTGACCAGTCATTTGTGGGGTTCCCCAGGGTTTAATTTTAAGGTCAGTTCTCTTCAATACTTTTATAAATGATCTAGATGCAGGACTCATGGATGTGTATTAAGTAATTCTGCAGATGACACTAAATTAGGAGAAGCTGTTTACTCCATCAAGGGTAGAGAGGCCTTACAGAGATGTCTTGAAAAATTAGAGAACTGGACAATCATGAAGCATAAGAAATTTAACAAGAGCAGGTACTAGATTCTGCACATGGGGCAGGGCAATCCTGAATATATCTATAAACTGAAGGATGGGATATTGAAGAGCAGCTCCACAAAAAGATATCTGGAGGGTTTAATCAATGACAAAATGAATATAACCCAGCAACGTGACCCTGATTCCAAAAGGGTTAACCATATACCAGGGTGCAGGAAGCACAGCACTGCTAGCTGGTTGAAGGAAGTGATTGTCTCACTCTACTCTGTGCTTTTGAGCTCCACAATATAAGGACATAAAACTACTAGGAAATGTCCAAAGGAGGGCTATGAAGATGGTGAAGGGTCTAGAGGGGAAGATCACCCTCCTCATACATTGAGGAGTGGCTGAATCCACCTGATTTGTTCAGCATAGAGAAGAACAGCCTGAGGAGACCTTGTGGTAGCCTACAGTTTCCTCACAAGGAAGAGTGCAGTGGAAGGCACTGATATCTTCTCTCTGGTGACCAGCAATAAGATACAAGGCAACAGCATAGACAAGTGTCAGAGTCAGGGCAGGTTCAGACTGGATATTAGGAAAAAGTTCTGAAAGGGTGATTGTGCACTGGAAGAGGCTCCCCCAAGAAGTAGTCTTGGCACCTAGCCTGCCAGAGTTCAAAAAACATTTGGACAATGCTCTTAGGTGTATGGTTTGATTTTTAGGTTATTTGTATGTGGAGCCAGGATTTGGACTTGATCATCCTTGTGTGTCCTTTCCAACTCAAGATTTTCTATAACTCTATAGAATTCTATAATTCTAGAATTTCTATAACTCATAGAATTCTATGATACAATGCTATATTCTGATAGATAAATAAAAGCCAGATAGCAGAGATTCCTTCTTACATTCTAACAGACACACACAGAATCAATGTAGTGAAAATTATGAACATGAAGATACACAAATATGTAGCAATATTTGTACCAGACCTCTTGCTACCTGAGAGCTCTATGTTTCGTTACGACTTGAAAAACAATTTTATTTGAGTCACTGTGCTTGATTTCTATCTTATATTAAATATTAACATACCAGTATTAATTACTGATGATTATATTATTTTAAATCCCAAATAAATGTTTACTTGTACCAATGAAGGTGTTGAGCTATAGATCTCTCATGTTATAATTTTTACACATAAAATGGACATTATTGCACTAAAAGCCACTTAATTTTTAGGAAACATGTGCATTCACATATTTGTCAATATATGACAAATTGGAAGTCATTAAAAAATAAATAAATTGATTTTTCAGTTTTTATATGAAAGGGCAGCTATCCTGGAAATCCTGACTATAGTATCTGGTTATTTTAGATGTAGGACTTAGTTTATATCCTAACTAATAATCCTTATCTTTTTAATTTGCCACTTGCTTTTAACTTCTGGCTTTGTAATCAGTATGCAAATTTTCTTTCTGAATGACAGTTGAAAGAAAAGGAAAAAAGATCAACAAAAATTAAGAAAAGCAAACAAACACTATATACTTTCACTGCTTGCCAATACCCCATTTTGTTTTACATTTCATTTTTTTTTTTTTTCAGGATCTCAAAAAGACAGATATGTATCAGCACAAAAATTTAGTTCCTAACTCTGAAAGTCGGTGATGCAGATAATAGAGAATCAGAATCTCTTTGCAGAATGTACAATGTCCTTATAGTCATAGCCAGATGTTTCCAAAAACAGAAAACTGTACTATTGAATAAACAAACAAACAAACAAACAGCTTGAAGGAAAGGTCTCCTTAGCTAGATTTATTGAGATCTTTAATGTGCCATATGGTGGTTTGGCCCTTCCAAGAAGCACAGATATTTGGATGAATGTACTGAAGAGTGCTGAGCAACACTGGTGGAAAAATTGATGCCACCCTGGGGAAAGACATGCTTTCAGCAGTATTTTTCACTAGTGTCAGTTGTGATGCATTTCCAGGTAGTCCGTTTTGCCTCAGTATGCTTTCAATCAAACCAGTGATCTCCATTTAGCCTGCTATTAAGAGGAATCTCTAGACATCTTGGTTACAAGGAATGGAGGGCATTTATAAAGTTTGTCATGTTATCTAACACAGCTTGCTTTTATCAGAATATTTCATGCAAGAAATCCAAACAAAAAGATTTGCAATGGTTTTAAAAGTCATTATTCAAGCAAATGGAAAAAAGGCAGAGCACACATTGCTTAAAGTACTGGGGAAATCAGCAGATTTTTTTTTTTTTTCCCTTGAAAATAACTGAACACAGTTAACTTTTGCTTATTAATATTTTCTGTCATCCAGGAATAAATGCTTTTATAACAGTGATTTCCAGCAGAGCACTGAGCTTCCCTTTCACTAGGGAATGATAGACTTTTATAGTTTTATATTTTTAGAGGAGTTATGAAGATGAGCAGTAATATGCATGCTAAATTCATCTTCAAAAATATTAAATATGGTCTTACAAACCTCTAGATTCTCTCTTTACAAACCACTAGATCTTATTCAATTTTATTTTATTTTATTCAAATCCTTTTTCTATTATGACATTTTCTCTCAATGCCACATTACTTGACATGTTGTAACATTAGCCAGGCAGTAAAGAAACTAAAGAGAAATACTTAAAAGATGCAAGGACTTTCTCATTAAGAGGCTGATCCTGCCTATGAAGGCAGTAGCAAAAAGGGAAATGGAGGTTTAAATTCCTTTCCTTTCCTTTCCTTTCCTTTCCTTTCCTTTCCTTTCCTTT
>CM021731.1:154314302-154338513 GCA_011075105.1 Heteronetta atricapilla
GAAAAGAAAAAAGAAAAGAAAAGAAAAGAAAAGAAAAGAAAAGAAAAGAAAAGAAAAGAAAAGAAAAGAAAAGAAAAGAAAAGAAAAGAAAAGAAAAGAAAAGAAAAAGAAAGGAAAAGAAAAGAAAAAGAAAGGAAAAATAAAAGAGAGAAAAAGAAAGGAAAGAAAGTGTTTGAGAAGTAACTCAATCTTACCAAATAAAAATATCATAGATTTTTGAAAAGTTGTATTTTTATAATTATTCTTTTATTCAACTATTTTTTCCAAGTAACTGCACTGAGAAATTATTCCTTACAAGTTTCTCTTACCTTATGCTCACTTCTATTTTATTGTACTGAAACCAGGTACACAACTTTAATAGTAATATACAGTTTCAGTATAAACATCATTTGAATGAGCTGTCTATCTGAGAAATGACACATGTTGCGTCAAACATTCCTGCTTTAAGCCATATCAGCTGCAATACATAAAAAGCCTATTCAAAACAAATCACAATCTCATTCAAAAAGTGTTTTTTTGTTGTTGTTGGTTTTTTTTTTTTTTTTTTTTTTTTTAGATTCAGAGAGGTTTTGGACTCTTAAGATGCTTGAGTGGAAACAAACTAAGTGGAAAGCATTTGCAACAACCTAGACCTCCATGCTATTTCTCAGGTCACCTGGGAATCTCAACAGCTGCCCTGTGCTGCCTTTATGATTTTGCTGTTGAGAAGCCTCTGCATACCAAGACTGCTGACTGGCTTGATCCATCCTGAACACTGTCCACAATTTTTTGTTGGTATAGATGTTTTTATACTGTATTGTCATGATCTTTAAGAAAGAAGAATATGTCTTTATGACATGTTAGATATAGTGAAAGAACTGCATTGGAGTCTGGTAGACCTATGAGATTAAGCAATGATGTAGTGTGTGGTGGTACCTAGAGAGGGTTAGGACAGGATGGGAGCGAATGTGGTCTACAGGTTGTTGAGAGAACTCCAGACTTACCACAACTGTATTTGTATTGCCTGTGGAAGAGGTCCAAAATCTAGATTTTGTCTGGAAAGGAAAGACCTATTTTTCCACTCAAGAAAGAATCTTAGAAATGGCAGTGTATAAAATAAGGGGAATAGTCCATAAACAAATGAAGGGGTAAAAGAGTAATAACATCTGAAGAGGCCTAAGGATATAATTGCTATCATTATTTGAAAATGAGGCTTGTATTTCTAAGGTGTTATAGAACAAACTGTAATCTTGACCACCCAGTGCCACCAGTAGGTATTTGAGTTTCATAAGAAAGTGTAGAATGGGAACTAAGTGCTTTGGGTTATCAAATCTTGAGTGATGCATATTGTTAGAATTCTCCAGTTAAGAATATCTTATACAAAGATTTATTTCATCTTGCTTGAAGGAACTGATACCTTAATAAAATATAATAACAATAATAATAATAATAATAATAATAATAATAATAAAGGTGCTGGCCTAGAAAGATTATTGGTTTGAGCTGATATGAAAAACAAAATGAATGAAATCAGATTTTCTTTCCCTGAATTACCTACCAATGTCATAATTTCAGTGTAGGTTGAGATGATAAGTGAATTTGAAGGACCGATTTACAAAACCAGCAAAAATAAAAAGAGGTCAAGTAAAATCTACACCCTGGCAAACATGCTTATATAATTATATTTGCCTAAGCATGGAATTGTTTTTAGAAATGTTCTTTTGCTTTACCTGAATGTTATCTTGTGTTTACTAATGACTAATGAATACATTTGGAAATAAAAATATTTATATATGTTTCTTTATATTTGTCTCATATAAAATTAATTGCTTTTGCAGTCTGGGAAGAGTTCTAGATACAAGGTTACTGCATACAATACTATACCTGTTTTGTTTTGTTTTTTCTTACTTTTTTGCTCTTGTAAAGAAAAAATAACTGCAAAATATTCTTAAATGATTTATTGTCAAAATGACATAGGAAACAGTTATGGCAGGATAATCAAATCTTATAACGGTTATATATAATATACCATTAGTACTGTGGAACATTTTAGCTTACTTCATGTTATAAAGTGTAAGAACTTGAGCTGGAATTCAGATTTGCATTCATGTGTCACCATGTCAGCTAGTTACCAAAGGTGCTGGCGTGGATAATGGAGATCTGACACATGATTCACTAGCCCACACATAGATATCTTTATCTATTTGAAATACTCAAGGTCATTTAACCACCAGCTGCAACTCCACACAGATTCCTTTTAAGGAAGCTTCTGGAATTTCTTGTAAGTCCTGCATCCTCGTGAGGATGACTTGGATGTTTCAGGAAATCTCAGATTGAACTAGCCAGACACTTTTGGGCAGCTGAGTTCTTTTCTGAGATGCCTGCTATAATATGAGGTCTTAGGGCATCATTGACTGTGTTGACAAGGGACTCATGTCTATTGCTCATAGAAAGACTTGAGCCCCTTTGTAACAGCTTGATACCTGGGAGATTTTCTTACAGTATCTCAACTGGCACTAGTTGCTGGTGTTTTAGCAACTAAATTTTACCTTGCCTTTTCACTGACTGTAATGACAGCATAGATATGTATAAAATACATAAACATCTGTATGTAGACATATAGATTGAGATATCTTAATATAGGATTGAATCCAAGCCTTGCTGTTTTTCACAGATAAAATGCAATAATTTGTATGTATGTATATGAGGTATAAAAATGTAGTTTTTCTGAGCTATGAAAAGTAATCCCTACCAAAACTATCTGAGTTTACACTGTCTTTGTTTGCTTGTTTGTTTGTTTGTGCTTTGTTTTTCTTTTTAGAGAAAGAGAGAAGGACAAATTCTACATTTTCTGCTTACAGGATTCTCTTAGATGAAGATAGGAGTTTAAATACAAAACTCATGAAGTGCTGTGCAACTGTTTCATCAGATGATATCACTTGTTTGTAGGGTTGTGATTAGCAGCACAGAGTTCACATGGAGACCAAGTTACTCTTGGTTTACCCAGGAGTTGATACTATTTAATTTCTTCATTAATGAGCTAGGCAATGCAACAGCAAGTTCTCACAAATGATACAAAACTGGAAAGATCAGTTGATACACCAGATAGTTGTTATTGCCATTTACAGGGATGTTGGCAGGATGGAGGGATGGCCTGACAGAAACTTCATCAAGCTCAACGAAGGGAAATGCCAAGTCCTCCATCTGGGGTGGGATACCTCCATGCAACAGTGCATACTGGTGCTGACTAAATGGAAAGCAGCTTTGTGAAAGAGGACCTGGAGTCCTGCTGGACAGCAAGTTGAACATGACACAGCAATGTAACCTGAAAGCAAAAGCAGTCAACAGCTTCCTGCACTGAATTATGGAAATCATTGCCACAGGTCAAAAGAGGTGATCTCTACTGAGCACTAGGGAGACTACATCAGCAGTGTTGGGTCCAGGTCTGGATTCCCTAGTAAAGGGGGCATGGACATACAGGAAAAAGTTCTGCAAAGGGCCATGAAGATTTTTAAATGATGGAAAAGAATGATCTTTCATTCAGTTAGAGGCTGGGAGATCTGGGACTGTTCAGGCTGGAGAAGAGAAGCGTCAGGGGGATCTTATCAATGTATTTGAAGGGAGGGTGCAAAGAAGATGGTACTCACTAACAGGACAAGAGGCAATGGGCACAGACTGAAATATAATAGAATCATAGAATAGGTAATGTTTTTGTTGTTGTTTGTTTGTTTGTTTGTTTTTTAAAAAGTGCTGTGATTGTTCGAGCAATGGAAACAGTGGCCCAGGGAGGCTGTACAGTCTCCATTGTCAGAGATATTCAAATGCCAGTTGGACTTGTCCTTGGGCAACTTTTTCTAGTAGACTCTGCTGTGAGCTTATGGTTGCTCTGGATGAGCTCCAGGGGTCCCATCCACACTTCTGTGTATTTATGATTTTGCGGTCTCTTTTTACAAATCACTTTTAGTGGGTAATATTGATGGTAGGGGGATGGCTGGACCAGATGATCTTAGAAGTTTTTCCCAACCTTGATGATTCTATGATTCCATGGTAGTCAACTTATTTTTTACATAAAATACTGTTAAAGAAAACATAATTTTGCATGAAAATACAGATGTTACAAAAATACAGGAAGAATATAAACAACTTTGTTAATATTCATGCCTAAGATCAGAGAGGCTGATGTTATGTAACCTGTCATAAATATTACTTTATCCACCAGATCCTTTATTCTAGGCATGTGAGTGGGGATAAGCAGATGACAATGAAACTTATCAAGACAGAGATAAACAGTTACCAAAGACTGAGAAATAGTGTTACCAAACTCATCAGCATAAATGTCATATAATCAGCCATTGTTGTACTTCCTGCTCCAGTTGTGTCTAAAGTGTTGCCATTGTTGATTTGATGGATTTGCTTTACATCACTGAGGTTCATCTTGTCTGGCACCCCTGTTGAGACAAATAAGAAAATACAGTATGATGCATGGCTTGTCACTACTAGCAACATTCTATATCTAGAAAAAATAAATAAATATTCTCAGCACATGGACTGTCATAGCTTGGTTTCTGATTCCCATGATACTGCTAAATTCATAATACTTTATAATTGTATCTAGAAACACATACACTATACTATTCATCATTGAAAGTAATTCAGAGGCTTGCCAGCTCTGAACAAAACTGTTCTGTAGAAACATATCTCAACAAACATTTGCCAGTCTGAAATGAACAGTTTTGCAAGTCCCAGTTGTACCTAGAAGACCACTGCTCACACTTTCTTGGATTTGAAGGAAAAGGGAAATAATTTAATGTCAAATTGCTTGTGTCTACATCCAAATATTCCAAAACAACATATACCTGCTGCAGGGTATATAACAAACTATGTTTGTTGTTATATAAAAAACCCTTTTTTGGCATAATTTAAACAGACTTTAAAACATTGTAAGGTAAAATTGAAAACCTAACTTCAAGCAGGAAACCTTTTAGTGACTTCTGGTTGAATATTTTTACTGTTCTGGACCAAAAAATTCTCCACCCCAAAACTGTCCTTTTTATGAAACAAGTATGTAATCACCCATTTTATTTCCTCTTCATGGTGAAATAATCAGAAAGGCTTGGAGACACTGTTAGATTTGGAAGCATTGTCAGCTGCTTGTATTTTCTATTCATACTTTCTATTCATACTGTCTGATCCTATATAGCAACTTGTGGCATGCCACTATCAATCAAAATTAACAGGTCTAAATCCAGTGTTATTACATGCAACAAATATTGATATTATAATTACACTGAGACTGAAAAAGCCTTTATATAAAGCAAAGTCAATGTTTATGTAATTAGGTCAATACATATATAATTCAGAAGGTAAGCTCTACTGTTGGAACAGCACTACTAGAATGAAGATAAGCTCTACTGAGTTGACATATTGATTTTACAGTCTCTGTTTCTGCATTATTATTTATTGTATAGGTACTTCTTTCCTTTGTATCATTAGTAAAGTTGCATAAACTAGTGATTTTTTTTTTTAAGCAACTGTGATGAAGTATAAATATTCTAGTCATGGATTTTTCCTCTTTGTTAAGATAGTTTAACAGAAGCTACAAAGAATCACTGTGTTTGAAAGGAACAACTTTTTGTGTGTGATTGTGTTAAAAATACTCTTTTCTCTAAAAGCAGCTTGAAAGCTGCTCTTTGTGAACTTGCTGTATGTACTTAAAATCTTCCTGTAACTTTGAAAAAGTGCATTAAGGGAAGAGTCAGATAAAGTCAATCATGTTGTCTGAAAAACCTTCTAGAATGAATTTGTCTTTTTTGCTGCTGTACTCAGACAGCAGAATAGACTGCTATTTTGTGTGGATTTATTGATCCAGTGCTCTTGCCTGGAATTTGTGAAAATTAGCTCCATGAGTACAATGCAAGTGGACACACAAGGAGGAAGAGCAACCATAGAGGCTGAGAAGGAGTGAATAAATTCCTCCTTATCATGCACATTCAGTATTAATCTGTTTAGAAAAAGATCAGTCACTCAACACTTCACGGAATGTATCTTTGGTAGATCACCAAATTGGGTAGATCAATGTGTTTTTTGTTTTTGTTTGTTGGTTTGTTTGTCTTCAAGGATGTTTTACAAGTAGAACCAAAAGCATTTGTAGGAGGGTCATTTCTCCAGAGTATTAGTGAAGAATCCCCTTATCTAAAAAGCCTAATTTCAACAGAGTCAAAAAACAACAACAACAACAAACTCTAACCTGTACAACAAAGTTCACCAAGTGCTATAGGTATAACAAAGAAGATTTTTCCCAGTGTATTTACAGATGAAGTGTATGGCCTTATCTTAAATATCCAGGATTTTATCTACTTATAATTAAAGGTAATTTCCACAACAAGGAAAATTCCTATATTTACACTTTAAAAATATCAGTCTTCAACTAGAGTGTGTGGTCTGAATCTGAAGAAAATGAAACAAGTAATTAATTACTAACTCAAGAGTTATCTTTAATATCTAGTGAAGATTTCATTAACAATAAAATGGAAAATACAAAAAGAATTGTTTTCTTTTTATAGGACATGTTCTCTCTCTCTCTCTTTTTTTTTTTTCTTTTTTTTTCCTCTTTCCAACCTGAAATGAAAACTGCAGGCTATGGAAGTTCCCATGAAAAGAGTGTTTATAAAAAATGTTCAGTCATAGCAATACATTTTGCTTTCATCAATTGAAATACCATCGAGTGCTGAATATTTTCTCTTATGTTAAATGTATATACTTTAGGATTGCAGTATAAACATACAGCAAGCCTTTCGTCTATTAAGCCCCAGAGATCTATGTCGCAAATTTGACTGCATTGAAATGAGAAGAGGAAAATATATATATTATTTAGATATGATCATGAGAAAAAAAATCACTGACCAGAAAAACACTTAAAAATGGTATATTGTAACAGTACTGGTTTTGCTGTTTTCATTGTTGTTTCCCAAAGAACAAACAACTTTTTTATTATTATTTTTTATTTTTTATTTATTTTTTAGTTTTAATAAGTTTTATTCCTATACTATACTTTATATTTAAATAAGTAAATTCTATTTTCCATTATATACCTGGATTTGAAAATATATGCCATCTTTCACACACCATAATCAGTCATGGAAGCCATCCTTTCCTCTAAATGAGTGTAACTTTCTTAGTCCACAACAAACTTGTAATAGTTGTAAGACCTATACAAATATTTGTATATATTAAAAATAAATAAATAAATAAAAAGAGCAAATGTGTGGATTTAGTTTCCTCACATTAGACTCTAATATTTTCTTAAAGAAAATGCACTAAGATTACCATATCTTTTAAATGATCTGTGTTAAATGTCTCATTTATATCAAAATCATACTAGAGTTAATATTTTGACTTTAAATGGTGAAATTCAGAAATAAGATTCAGAGTTCTTTCTGAAGGAAAGCCATAATTATAGCAGAGCAGAAGATAAATCTCTTCAATCTAAATATAACATTTTCATGAACCTATATGAAGAAAAACTGTCAAAGATCACATCTCTGACTCTAGCATTAGCTGTGAAATCCAGTTATTGACTGCAATTTAAAATTTTCTCTTAGTCTGTTTTAGACAAGATTAATCAGTAAAAGAATTATGCCAAACAGTGGCATACAGCATCTTATTACAACAGCTGCAAAGTATTTCTAACTTTCTTTTAGCATTTTTTAAAGATATTTAAAGCTTGTGATATGTAGTGATACTGGCAGCTTTGACACCTGATCTGCTAAATTTTCCAGAATACCTACAACAACTATAAAATATCCTTTCAATATTCAGCAGCAGATTTTAATTTTGATTTGAAAAGTCGTAACTAAAACATGGAAGATTTTCATTTGACATGGAAATTTTCTATTGAGATTATCAAAATCTTGCAAAAAATGGGCTATGACTTTTAAATAGTCTAGGAACCATGCTAGGATTTTAAACTTTTTAAACATTTTAAACAGAATGTCCTTTAATAGTGGCCTGGTTTGAAACCAAACCAGGATTTTTTTGTGTATTTGCAATCTAACCTCAAATATCTTGCTACCTTATCTGCTATTTGTTGAGTAGCATACGCCAGAGCTCAGAAGGCTTTTCAAGGGAACAATAAGCTAGCAAATGTGGGAATCTGGTTGCCCATAAACCCTATCAAAGCTTTACACAGGAGGAAGTACTGGATTTCCCTCTGTGCATCTGTTGTGGTTTAACCCCAGCAAACAGGTGTCCAACCACTTCCAGGAAAGCAAAGCTCATCATGCACAACAGCTTCTCAGGAGGAAAAATGCCATCACTGAAAGCCATCCCCTTCCTCCTTCTTTACCCCAGAGATTATATCTTTGGTCAGTCTGGGTCAGGTGTCCTGACTGTGTCCTCTCTCACCTTCTGGTGCAGCCCCGACTTCCTCACTGACAGGGCAGCATGAGGAGGTGAAAAGTCCGTGTCTCCGTGTAAGCACTGCTCTACAACAACTAAAACCATTGGTTTATTATCATGACTATTTTCACCAAAAATCCAAAACAAAGAATCACACAAGACTCTACAAAGAAAATGAACTCTATGCCAGCCAAAACCATGACAGAATTATTCTTCTTATGACATTCCAGAAAGCTCAAAATACAGCCCTTGTGGCATAAGCATTTTTATGAGCCTCAAATATGAGGAAGAACTTGAGAAAATGGAATAGTATTTCAGGTAGTTAGGAAACAATTCTGGAATGTGCTTTTACAAGGCAACATTCTTGTGAAGTTGCATAAAATTATTCTAAGCAGGGCACATAGCTATTTCAGTCATTATATATCTAATTTAAATTTCAGAATAATACGAGACATGAAAAAAAAAAAATGTATGATAACTGGTTCAAGCAAATTCCCAAAATTCAGAATAAATATCATAAAGAACATAAGAACATTTAGGAGAGGCTAAAGACATACATAGTGTTTAAATGAACAAAAGAAACGGCTGATATACTGTAAACATATGTATAATATGAAGTTAGAAATGTAATTTACAATAACAAGATACCTTGAAAAAGACAGCATTGCAGGGAGCTGGACATGAATTTATTGATATCAGTAAGGGTCTACAACATTTTGTTGAAACAGAAGCAGGTAGATTTTGATGCAACTGATAAAGTAAATGGCATAATTTATAAGAAAAGGCAAGAAAGAAGACTAACATAGTGATTAAGGAGAATGAAGGAAAGGTGATAACAGTGTAATAGGTTCAGAAATTTATAGATAGCAAGAGCTATGACTATCTCCTTATTGTGTCAAGAAAATACCAACACTGATGAATATCAACACATTTTTTCCTATGAAGGAGAACACAGTATTAGTTTGATTCTTATATTTCACAGTAAAGAGGTCTCAATAATGATTATGCAACCAAACATCAAAAAAGGTATTAGTTGATTTTAACAAACAAACAAAAGAACAACAACAACAGAAACAACAAAAAAGAACTTTACAATGGCATTCCAGAAGTTAAAAACACATAGTAGTTACCAAACATTTTCTTGACTTGACCAGATTTTTGCCATCTGAAAACTTAAAGCCCTTAATGGATGACTTCTCCCTTTTTTACTGTTCCTCCCAGCTTTATTCCTAATTCTATAATATACAAAAACATTTCTAAATATAGTTATGCTAACTAGATCACAGAGCTACGTTTAAATGCTTCAGATATGCTTCTGTTTATATGTAGTGGTTTCTGTGACAACTTCCATTTCTTAATTTAAGAAATATATAAAATTGTTTACTAAAAAATCACCATATATATATATATGTATATATATATATACATATAAGAAAAATAAAATATTCAGTATTGATCAGATCATTCTCCAGATGGTGTTTTAAAGCCATTAATCTTAAAAAAAACTCACAAAATACTTAATGGTATCCAGTTCTTAGAAAGAAAAGTAGAAACAATGGACTATGAGTAGTATTATTCAGACACACTTCCAAATGAAGTTCTTGTGATAATGGCTGTGAAATCTCAATGAGGGGAGAAAAAGATGGCTGAGAAGAACTACCTTATGAAGAATATATAGCAAATGAGGCCATATTAATGTTTTTATGACTGTATCTACATTTGCAGAATCTAAGGTGTATACCTAGAAAGAAATCATATGCATTTGTCACATGAAAATGGGCCCTTCTTATAGGACACAAATAGATCATGTATACATCTTCTTTAGAAATTCTGTGTGTCTTTAAGATATTATGTAAGTTTTGCCTTCTCCATTGAGCAGTAGATGAAATGAAAAAGAGCAGAAGGTTGGAGTAGGTGATCTAAGAGATCCCTTCCTATCTCAACTGTTCTGTGATTCTGTAAGTATTAAATGTTTCACAATTCAGAACTGGTCATAAAGCAACAAAAATGTCTTTAAATAATAAGTATTACAAAAGAAGGAGCATACATTACCATTCTTTGAATGGCTTTAGAAGAGGAAGTGATATAAGACTGTTGAGAACTGTCAGAAATTAACATAGTGAAAAATATTTCTGTTTTAGTTTCTTTAGTTTTCATTTAATGAAGAAGAAATTAACAGCTGATTCACAGAGGCTAAAGAAAAGTCAAAATTTTCAAGCACTTTTCCAGTGACAGGAACCTCCTTTGGGAATTTTTAGGACTTAATTTTAAAGAAAAATAAATTATCTAATAATGCACATGAATTTGCCATATCTGAATCATAAATCAGTTTACTCAGATGGCCTTCTTAACATCTCAAGCATGTAGTCTTTCATTTAAGTTCTGTTTGCTTCAAGGTTCATGAGAAAAGGGCTTAAAGAGTCAAAATGATTCATTTAGAAGGAATGAAGGCTCTAGCTTTATGAAATTTATAGCTACATAAACTTTTGTATACTTATTGTCCCTATCAATTAAATTAATGAACTAGCACAGAAAATAAGGTTCACCAATATTAAAATTGTATGTTGTAAGATTGCTCTCATTCCTATCCCATTGTTTATTTCTGTGAGGTTTAAAGTATTAATTTAGGTGTAATAAACTATTGTATCTGATTGTGTCAATCTCAATAGGTTGTCAGCAGCTGTAAGGTGAAAGAGCAGAAAAGGTTCAACACCAAAATTCATAGATTTTGCACAAACCCTAAAGTCTCTATTTCACTAATTGCTTCTGCCTGTGACCATTGCCTGATGCTTTAGAGGTGGGAGTAGCAATAGAATATATTGAACAATTTAGATAACCAGACCATTGGGACACCTAACTTCTGGCATTCAGTGATTAATGTGTGCCCTGGAGCATAGGAATACATATTTATAATCCTTATAAAATGGAATGAATTATTCCATAATTCTCATAAATTCTTACTACTTTCTCTACAACTACTTTGCATCATGCAAGAAGAAAGCAAAGTAAAGACAATGAAACAAAACCAAAACAAACAACAACAAAACAAATAAAAGCACCAAAAATTGAAAATGTGCTTACATCTTCACAGTTGCCTGAGATCATTTTTAAATATAAAGGCCAGAGTCTTTTAAATACATTAAAAATATTCAATATAGCTTTTTTAAAATCACAGATGAATTCATGTTTTGGCAGAGCAGAAATTCATCTGTTTTGCTATAGGGGCTATATGCATCATTATTTCTATAATTATCAGAAATAATTAGCTTAAGTGTTAGCACCATCCCTAATGTAGCATAAGGTAGTGTTATGCTGATGATAAAGTGGTGAGTTTAAGAAAATAATCACAGATGATACCTAAGGCATTAATCGTTCCACTTCATTTTTCATTTCTATACTGTACACATTACAAGGAGGATTTGATTGTCTAAACTTAGCTATCTGCTCACTTGTTAGATGCTGGGGAGGGATGTATTGCAATTGGCATGCACCTACCCATCCAAAAGAAGCTTGTGTCTTAAAAAGCCCTGTAAGGAGGTTTTGGATATACTAGAGCATCTTCAGTGGCATTTGGCACTTCCATTTAGACAACTGGATCCTGCCCTGCATTAGTTATTTATTTCAGCTTCCACCACAGTGAATGTAGAGACATTAGTAAATGCAGCAGAAGGAAATGGAGTACTCAGCTGTAGGTACTTAGTCAAAATTTTATTACATGAATTCTTTTTTCATTCACTACTGAATGATCAAAAAATATTTTCTTTGACTTAAAGTGAAAACTTTAAGTCAAAGTCATAACTTTGACTTTAAGCACTTCTTGGTTTCAGCAGTAAGTTTGTTTGGTGTTGAAGGTCAACATGAAGGGCTGCCATTTTGTCAGGAAAACAGTGAATCAGAGTCCAATGTGTGCAAACATCTTTGAGGAACCAGTACTCTGTGAAAGTGTTTCCTACTGAAGTATAAAAAGATCCATTGTAACTATATTTACATAACTAAATACACATCGCTCAAGGAGATTCTTGAGTTAAGGTGGTATTGAGTGGCTTATGTGTACCATGCTCAGATATCAGTTCCTAGAGGAAACTGCTGAACAAACCACAACTACATAGTGCAGTGTCCTGCATCCCTTCTTAGCCACATGAGGCTATCTTCTTGGCTAGAAGATCCAGTTATTATTTTGTTTTAATTCAAAAAGCCTGAAAACAAACAATCAAATAAACAAAAACAAGAAGACTGTGCTGCAACTCACCAGGTGATGTTTTAAGAACACGAAACCAGAGGAGCATATTACAGGTTCTAGGATATAATATACAGGCATGGGAAAGTGTTTTGAAAATAACAAGCCAACTGTTGAAGGACTTTTTAGGGCAGAGAAATCCAAACCTTCTGCTGTCTAGCTTGTGCTGCCTTTTGGAAACAGTCCTTGCAATTAATTATCCAAAGAACATGAGGTTTGTTTTGGAATGGGGATGGTTTTCCTTATCACCAAACCATGGAGTTAACTGACATTTATGCTATGTGGAAAACTGGAACTGAAACCAGGTGACAAAACACAAGTTGAGATACTTAGCTGTACAGATGTAGCTAGTGAAATCAATGAAATTAAGAGAATTGCTTAGTGTCACAGGAAGGTTCTGTACATGGACATCGAGCGTGTCCAGAGAAAGACAACGAAGCCGGTGAGGAGTCTGGAGAACAAGTCTATGAGGATCGGCTGAGGGAGCTGGGATTGTTCAGTCTGGAAAAGAGGAGGCTTGGGGTGACCTTATTGCACTCTACAGGTACCTTAAAGGAGGCTGTAGTAAGGTGGGGGTTGGTCTATTCTTCCACATGCCTGGTGACAGGATGAGGGGGAATGGGCTAAAGTTGCACCAGGGGAGGTTTAGGTTGGACATTAGGAAGAAATTCTGTACTGAAAGGGTTGTTAGGAATTGGAATAGGCTGCCCAGGGAAGTGGTTCAGTTACCATCCCTAGAGGTCTTTAAAACATTTTTAGATGATGTGTGCTTAGTGATATGGTTTAGTGGAGGACTTGTTAGTGCTAGGTCAGAGGTTGGACTAGATGATCTTGGAGGTCTCTTTCAACCTAGATGATTCTGTGATTCTGTGAAATTATAGCAGCTATTTACAATGTCCTCAAATGTCTTACCTCTGTCGCTGGCCAGTTATTTCTTTCAATGAAATGCAATCATTTCAGACAGATTTTCATGTCTGTTCCTAAGAAAGGTAGGTTGGGAACCTGTTTCAAATCCCAGGCCAGGACCTTGAGTATAAACACCAAAGTATAAACCTGATTTATATTCTATAATGCAAGGTAGGACAGTGAGATGATGCTTGCTTAGGAGACAAGCCTATTGATAATTTACATCTATCTAGCCTTCACAAGGGGAGATAATTTATGACTAGGATTTTTGTTCGATATACAAAGTATGATGCCAATCATGCCATCATTATTTTTTATTTTTTTTTAATTTTTTTATTTTTTTTCCTTATAGCAATCTTTGTTTTATCTGTGGTGGTTTGACCCATGTACTGGCTAGACCCAGTACATTATCCAGTCTATTCTTAAGTGGCAGAGATTTCAGCAGTTTCTCCAGGGAAAGTTATGCCACTGCCCATATAATGTAGTTTTCCTTAGCAAGGTGTAGGTAAGACCTCTTTGAAACACATTGCACTGAGCTGTTTTATGGTTTTGCTCTAAGCACTAAATGATCTTAAGAGTCTTTGCCAACCTAAATGATTCTATGATTCTATTATTTTATAAACATAGATATTGTTATGAAGAAATTTTCTGAAATAGGCAGTTGGTGCTTATTTGGAGGAAATAATTTGATCTAAAATAATAATACACAATTCAACACAAATAACAATTTTAAATGCACAGGCAATACCAAGATGCAAGTAATCTCACCTACAAACAAGGAAAGCTATTACAGTTATTAGAAAGCAGTTAAGAAGCCTGCCTAATAGCATCAACTAAGAGAATTCTTCATGGTTAGACATATACTTGGAAACGAATCTGACATATCAGTTTAAACAGCACATGCTTTATGAAATTTGTATATTAGAGAAAAAAAAAAATGTAACAAATGATCTTGATATAAGTCTGGCAAGTCCTTTGAACTGCAAGAGCAGCAGACATTAAGTCTCTAGTCTAGTATTTGAAAGTTTTCATTCAGAGTTGTCAGTGGCATTTGTTTCACATTATATATTAAAGAACTTAGTATCGCCATTTAGAAAACAAAGCTTTTATGAGTTAATGGAAACAAGTGATGTCACAAGTGATGTCACAAACCAAAACATATCAACTTATTTTGCATTCTTTAAGAATCATAAATAGATTACATTATTTGTTAAAACTGTTAACATAATTTTGATTTGCTTGTAGGTTGATTTTAACAAATAGTAAAATGTTTCATGTCTGGAATACTTGCTTTTTTTTTTTTTTTTTTTTTTTTTTTTTTTTACACAAAGACTTTACTGTATTTTTCTTTCAAGGTAGAGAGAACCACAGTAACCTTCATTAGCTCTTCTGCTATTGCTTTCTCGCTGAATAACCTCTAAATCCATGTTCACTATAAAACATATTAATTTTAACTTCAATGCTGTTGGAAGCTGGCATCAGCATTGTCAGTAATGCCAGTTTTAGATTAAGAAATCCATCTTTCAATCCTTTTTTCTGTTGAGGAACTTTTAACCTTTATCATTAACTTATGCAGAGGCTTCATAATCAATATAAAGTGATAGTAGGGCTAATGTTCTATAAATCAGACTAGGTAGAAGTAAGCACATTCTTCATTCTTTGAATTTTCATCTTTTCAGTACTAATTTCTATCTTATGAATCAGAATTCTCATTTAAATTATCATTATTTTGCTCTAGAAGGTTTATAATCAAAAATTCTGGTCTGAAGAAAGCTAACATCTAGAAGAGAGAGATGAATTTGAGCTGAAACTTATGAAAGTAAGATACAAACTTTGAGAAAGTTTGGGTTGAGAAAGAATGTTACTACTTAGGCCCAATAAATAAGAAATAATTTTTAAAAAGTAATATTTAATTCTTTTTGTTAACCTTTCAGATTTCCAAGATTGATGACCCAATTTCATTGCAGCAGTTCATTATTTTATTGTTTGTCTAGATGTTGCTTTTAAAGTAAAGGTATAAAACACATCTTTTCTAGAAGTTAAGTTAAATTATTTTACATTTATAAAATGATGAAATAATTTTAGAAATTGATTCTAGTTATTCCACCTAGAACACCAGTTATTCTACTCTCTCTAAAGGAAATATAACATGGTATGGGTGCTTGTAGTGATTTCTTCATCTTTTCTGCCAGATGTAGGAGTACAAACCCACCTGTTGCCATGCACTGGCATGTGCAAGATCTCCATCATATAGACATATAGAACTAAGTCAGAGTGATCAGTTCTATGATCTTTTTTTTTTTTTTTTTTTTTTTTTTTCTGAAGTAGTTTTATTGCATCTTAAGCTTACTTATAGAACTACCTACATGAGGGATCAGAAAAGTGCTCCCAAGAGAAATAAGGATCTAACCTGGAAAAGGACTTCATCTGTCAGACAAACATAACACCATAAAGCACCCAGAAACCTGGTGATAAAAACAATCTACTGATGATTTCTGACCTGAATTCACATCAAAAACTGGACTACCAACAAAAAGGAAGTGTAGAACAGTAGAGAAGGTTGATGCCCATATGTCCATTCCCTCCATGTAAAAAAAAAAAAAGCACACTTTTTTATTTTATTTTTTTTTCCAGAAAAGAATTCAAAACATAGATCCTCTTTGGTTACTAATTTCTCTTCCTTCCTGGGATAACTTTTTTTTGCCTCAAGTTTTAGCTCAGATATTATGTTGAAAATATACCAAAAGCATATGACTCAAAAGAGTCTAATTCTCGGTGTCCTCTTAAAACTGTATTTTCTACACAGATTATGAGGTCCAAAAAATACAATTTTTCATAGAAATTTTCATTTCAGAGACAGCCCTTTTTGGCAGAGTGGTTCGTTTACTTTCAGATTAGATGAAAGCCTGTGAAAAATACTGTGTGTTTGCTGATGAATATTGATCTGCATCCCTCAATGTTATGAAATGTAATAGAAAGTCATTACATATGCAGTACATCCTGCAAGTATAAGAATTTTTAGCTGAAGGCACAAAATATGAGCATTTAAACATTGAAACAAGTGCGTTCTTGAAATTCCAGGGTAACCAACAGCAATTCAAAGACTAAACCTGTTACCTGTAGCAGTATTACCTCTCACTGGCAAAGCTGATCTTGCAGAATTCATATCAATAGGCAGGTTTCACATAAATATATTGTCCTTATTCAGCAACATACAAATAGTGGTGTTTTTCTGGCTCCTAGACATCAGTACTTGAATACATCTGTTCTGCTCTTCACACCCCATAGTCTAAAGAAGATGATCATCAACTTGATTAGTTTTTTGTGTGTGACTAGGGAAAAATATTTTCTAAGAAAAGTTTATCTGTCAGTCTTCAGGCTTAAAAGAGAGAGAAAAAAATAATAAATCAGTAATATAATAAGAAGTGTCAGGATAGCATGTAGGAAAATATATATATATAAATATATGTTGTATCTGTTCCTTACTTCTAATTGAAGAGGAAAGCCCATCTAACTTAACTTACAGTTAAACATTAAAAAAATCAAACAAAAATAAACTGCTATTTCTGTTTAATTAATATTAATTAATTAATATTAATTAATTAATTAATTAATTAATATTTGATCATTCATATATTTTTTTCAAAGCAGCTTTTTACTCACAAGGCACCACTTCATGAAGAACAGGAGTGTAGATAGATGAGAAACAGCTGAACTTTCACAGTCTGAGTTTTAGCTTGAAGATTTTAGTCCAAGACAGAAAAAGTTAAGCAAACAATGAATGAGGGTTGAAAAACAAAGAGAAGAGAAAAGGTAAAGAAGACCTCTATATGAACTACTTTTGGTGCTTGGGAGGCACTAAAAGTGCCATAAAGCCATTTCCAGTGGGGCATGGTAAATTGAACTATAGTATTGTCAGTGAGAAGTCATGTGAAAATGTTAAAGAAACTATTTTGTTCATACATGGGTGACAGGGTATATTGTGGAGTCATTTTGTATTCTTTCTTTCCATTTTAGGACTTCAAACCCTTATCCTGACCATTTCCTGTCCTTTAAGAAAAATTAACATTCTTCATGAATCTAAGTATTAACAGATGAAGGCCACAAGTCTCTTGTTGAAGCATCAGCATTTTTTAAGTGACAATAGGAGAACAGGAGATGGTAACAGAATGATTTTGGCAGGTACAAATTTTTAGAAGAGAAATAAGCATTATGGTAAATATTGGTCTCAGATTCCAAAGGCTTATAGCCAAGCTTATACCCAAGAGTTCTTTTCCTTACATCTTTTTTCCCTTACATCCAGTCTGAACCTCCCCTTGCAAAGGTTTGTGCCATTAACGTATCATATAATCACAGAATCACAGAATGGCTTGGATTGGAAGGGACTTCAAAGATTATCTAGTTCTAACCTCCCTGCTATGAACAGGGATGCCACGCACTAGATCAGGTTGCCCAGGCTCTCATCCAACTTTGTCTTGAAATCTTCCAAGAAAGGAGAATCCACAACTTCTATGGGCAACCTGTTCAAGTGCCTCACCAACTTCTGCATGAAGAATTTCCTCCTAAAAACTAATCTAAATGTCCCCTGTTATAGTTTAAAATCATTCCCCCTTCTCCTGCCATTATCAGCCTGAGTAAAATGTTACTCTCCATCTTTTTTATAAGACACTTTAAGTATTGAAAAGCTGCAATGAGGAGCCTTCTCTTTTTCAGGTTGAAAATCTCCAGTTCTCTCAACATTTCTTCAAAGGGGAGGTGCTCCAGCCTTCTGACCATCTTTGTGGCTCTCCTCTGGACTCTCTTTAACATATTCACCTCCTTGTGTTGGGGGCCCCCGACCTGGAAGCAGCACTCCAAGTGGAGCCTCACAAGGGCAGAGCAGAAGGGAAAAATCACCTCCCTTTGACTTGCTGGCCACCCTTCTGTAGATGTAACCAAGGATGTAGTTGGTCTTCTGAGATGCAAGCCACATTCCTGGCTCATGGTGACCTGTCATTTATTGCCAGAGAGAAGTGAATGGAACCTCTTTCTCCACTTCCTCTCCTCAAGAAGTTGTAGAGAGCAATGAGGTCACCTCTTAGCCTACTTTTCTCCAGACTAGACAACCCAAGTGTCCTCAGCCTCTCCTCAAAGAACATGCCTTCCAGCCCTTTTACCAGCTTTGTTGCCCTCCTGTGGATGCTTTCAAGTACCTTTACATCCTTTTTGGATAGTGGAGCCCAGAACTGTGCATAATACTCAAGGTGAAGCAACACTAGTGCTAAAGATAGTGGAATAAACACCTCTTTTGACTGGCTAGCTATGCTGTGTTTAATTTATCTTAACATAAATTTTGCTCTCTCTGTTGTTGGGGCACACTGCTGACTCATGATGAGCCTGTTGTCAAGTGGCACCCCCGAATCTCTTTCTGCAGGGCTGCTCTCCAGCCACTTGTCTCCCAGTCTGTACCTCTGTCACAACTCTGTCCCAGCTGCATTTGCCCTTGTTCAACTTCCTTCCATTAATGATTGCCTAGTGCTCCAATCTATCTAGATCCCTCTACAAGGCCTCTTGTCCCCCAAGAGAGTCAACTGCACTTCCCAGTTTAGTATCATCAGCAAACTTGCTGAGGATGCATTACAATCCTGCTCTCAGATTATTGATAAAAATATTGAACAGAACTGACCCTAGAATTGAGTAGTATTCACTATGACCCTTTGAGCTCTGCTGTTCAGTCCATTCATCACCTCATGTAGCATGAACCTGTACTTCTCATACTTGGATAATTTGTCCAGAAAGATGTTGCAGGGGACCATACAAAAGCCTTTACAAAATTACAGAAAAATTATGTCCACCACCTGCCCTCCATCAACTAAGTGGGTGACCTAAACATAGAAGGATATCAGATTACTAAAGCAGGATTTTCCCTTCATGAACCCATGTTGATTTTGCCTAATAAGAGCTTTATTCTCTAAATGTCTTCCAATATTCCCCAGGATAACCTTCTTCATAACTTTTCTAGGTACTGAGATTAGATTAACAGGTCTGTAGTTTCCTGGGTCTTCTCTTATGCTTTTCATGTAGATGGGTATAGTATTGGCTAACTTTCACTCAGTGGGGACTGTAATCCTCTTCCAGCAAATGACAGGACTGACTCACAAACCACCAGAGATTCAGTTTTCATCCTGACACTCGGGCTTTGTGATGTTATGGAGATGTTAGAAGAGATGAAGTCACTGAGATAAGGGTGAGGCACTGTTCAAGATGAAGAAAGCAAAACTTGGTGCAAATTGCATCTATTTTCATTAATATGCTAAGTGGAAAAGCAAGCTATTTTTTCATGCCAATTGAATTTTTCCATTTTGAAGGACACTGAATGGGGTATCTGGAGAAAACTATCATATGTACAGTGAGGAGGATTAGAGTTCTAGGGCCCTAACGTAAAATAAGGAACAATCAAACTGTCAAATTAGATGTGTTCTTTTAACATTAACTCCTTAAGAGGTTCATCAGGTTCATCATACAGGGAAAAAAGCCTACCTATTAAGAAAATAATAAAAAAGAAAAAAAAAAAAAAAAAAAAGAAAAAAACATTAGATATTCTCTTACACATTAAAAGTTAAAATAACAAATAATAACAAATAACTTCTTGTCTATTTGAAAGTATTTGGTTTTGGGAAATGAATCCAAATTAGGTATATTTTTATTTTATCACTGATATATATTTTTAAAGGTTTATGACAAAATTGGCAGAGGAGATCATGCTTTAATGTAAAACAATAATGGAGACATTAAGAAGAGTACAGAACCATTATCATCAACATCTACAAAGAGCGTAAGACCAAGGATGAGATTATACAAACAAGAAAATGGGCATGGAAAATGGAAATTCTTACACAACTAAAAAAGCAGAATTGGAGCATAATGAATGAATGCTTTCAAAAGGTAATGTAAGTTAGATGAAAAAAAAAAAAAAAAAAAAAAAGTTCTCCAAAAATAGTTGAGTAGAATAAGCAGGTGAACTAAGCTGCTGAAAAGGCAGTCGGTATTTTGATGTCAATAAAACTGTAAGTCTAGGAATGTGATGTAAGCTTTTAAATGGTAGTCATGATATCTCTTTCCTCCCTTGTAGTGTGCCCTTTCCTTGTGTGCCCTTTTTTTCCTTTGGACTTCTGGATTAATCAAGTTATGCCATCCTCCTACTCCACACACTTCCAGGGTGTATTCAGTACATGTCTATAAAGCAGTTTCCAGAGTTAGCTGAGTTTAGGAACAGAGATGTTTAATTTGTGTAGCAGGGGAAGAACATCAAATTCTAATGTACTCCCACATAGCAGAGCAAGATAGTGGCTACTCCTTTTACCAAGAAAACTAACAAGAAAGACAGCTCTGTGTGGGGGACCAGGATTACCAAAGAAGAATGAGAGATGAGATGAACTTTAGGGACTACTGCTACACCTATCTGGATGCTGCTGCACCTATCTGGTGACCTTAGCACAGGCTAAGTGCTGGTGGGGCACAGTTCTGCAGCATGGGAACAGGCTTGTGTTGGTGAGAGTAGCAGTTTCTATTGACCATCCAGAGATCCTCAGGCAAGGTGAGATGTTGAATCAGACCCAGACCTAGCCAAAAAGATCTTCCAGGAACAACAGAAGGAAATAGGTACAGTCAGGTCTAGAAGTTTCCAGCAATGTGTGTCTGGGGCCATCCAGGAGACAAGACCAGAGGTAATTATATCCATAGCATAACTCAGGGGTGGCCTAGGTGCCCAGGACAGACCTGAAATTGAGTTCTTGGGCCCATAGCCAAGAGGCTGTGGATGGAGGTCCTAGGTAAGGCTGGTCAGGACCATTAAGTCTTTGAACAGGGAACATGGGTATACATCTGTAGCAGGTGTCTGGAAATAGTCCTTAACTTGCCAAAGTTTCCCAGCATGCCCAGACCCCAAGCAGCACCCCAAGACCCCACCCACTTTCTAGAAGGATGCCTAAGTCTGTACAAAGTTCTTTTTCCACTTGTTACCTTGAGTATCATAGAGGCACACAACATGGATAAGGAACTGGTACTGTGTCTCTTATGCAGCACAAAGTCTCCCTCAAGTCTTCCTGTGCATGCACGTACCTCATTCCTTTCCTGTTGCAGTACAAACCATGGACTTTGGAAGAGATAAAAAGTTGTTGGGGCAGCCCTAGGGGGTCCTCCTGCCATCAGGGTACATGCCAATAACTGGTGGGGCACTCTGGGGATCATCTCCAGCCAGTTTTTCTAGAACAGAACCTTCCCATGAATGATTGTTGTCCAGGCATCATCATATATAGTTGTGAATTTTGTTGTCCATTTTGTTGTCAAGTATGTTCACATAGATAGAAAGAGTGGAAAGCTGGGAAGAGCAGTCTCCAGTCACTATGAAGGATTTACACGCTGTTTTTAATTCTTCAAATATATATGAAGGGGAAATTCCACCTCAGGTTTTCCCTACACTGCATTTATGTTTCTAGCCAGCATGAAACAGAGGATTTTGAGGAACAGAAAGTGTCCTCTTTCACTTTCTAGGTGTCGGTCTCACTGGAGGGTGGGTGTGTTGCAATTAAATAACTTTGACAGATTGATTATACTAGGCTATTTTTCTTTTTTTATGGTTTTTTTTTTTCACAGGAACCTATTCCTTTGTTCAATCTAAACCTTGAATTTTGTACAATATAAGGATTTCTGTATAGGTAAGACTATGTAAGCTTCTATTAAGATTGTATTGCATATACTACTCTGAAACAGAAAGAAGTAAGCAAAGAAAACCAAATATCTCATTGTTATTTTCATCAGAATTACATCACTATTACAATATTTTAGTTTATGAAAATATTTCTTAACGTAAAAAAAAAATGTACTAAATAATTTTAAAAAGAATCCTTAGTTTTCCTGAAAGAAATCTTCTCTGGAAGATTAACTATTTTAACAAACTTGTGCAAGTTTTCTATATTCACAGTGGTGGTTTTGTTTCCCATTCAATATTATCTGTGAAAATTTGGTAATATTATAATCACTTTTCAAGACCAAAAAAGGAAGATGTGATATTCATAATGTTTGAAAACATTGAAAGGTATATACATAATGAACAAAATAGATTCTTTGTATTGCTAGACATTACTGAAAGTATTACTTGCTGTTTAATCCTTCTATTGTCACAGTGATTAACCCTCCAATTTTTAGTGTCTTTCTTTGCAAATGGACTAGGAAAGCATAAAAAAAAAAAAAAAAAAATAAATTTTAAAAAAATGCAATTTTTTTTTTTTTTTTTTTTTTTTTTACATGGGTGGTCTAATTTATAAATAGGCAATAAAAAACATATATTTTATGTCTTTGGTCAATCAAATCTTAGCAAACTAGGCATTGCTACAAAATTGTAATACTGAGGACTGATTTAATTCTGAATTTAAAAAAAAAATCTTTTCACTTCTGCATTCTGTGAATTGTAACATTTCTATTCTTTTTACATGCATCAGTAAAGCAGTTTTATTGTTGTTGTTTTTTAATCTGGCACCTAGAAAAAGAAAAAAAAAATATTATAGATGAATTCTATTTTTAGTTTTTGGAAGCAGGCTCTGTGGTATTGAAAACTGTTGTTTTACACTTGAACTGCAAAGCCCCAAATAGCAAAAATCAAGGATAGTTAGTCAAAGTCACTCAAATCAGGGACAGTTAGTCAAAGTATTAAATTTTTTTGCCTAACTTGAAAAGAAAATGTAAACAGGAATATGAAGACACATATACCTAAATAATTATACATTCCCAAACATGTTTTTAGATGATACATCTAGAATATATGTGAATACAGTGTGAAGTTGGTGAAATTTAGCATCCTGCATTATGCACATCACCAGGCTAAATGACCAAAATGGAATAATTTTGTCTGTGGAACTGTTAATCTATATGTAGATTGAAATCCTCTTGAAATTGAATTAATACTTATTAACTGGACTTCTACATAATATCTCCATCCAAAATCTCTCCAATTATATAAATTATATAAGTGCTCACAAACAGGATAGCCTGACCTGATAAGCTTGTCTTGAGCAGACTTATGGAACTGTTTGTTAATCCTTGGAATACTTTGTTTTTTACTTTTATTATTTTGATTGAAAATATAGAAAACATTTCAAATACTTAATGTTTACCATAGGACTATTGTGTTTACTCACTTTGACATATTTTCTTGAACTTTTATAATTTGCAGACTACATTCATCTTTCAAAGACATATAGAATCAAAACCAAATTTAAATAATTTTTATTATGAGACTATGTCAGGAAAATTTGACTTGAAATAAATTCATATGTTTTAAAGAAATAAATTCCTTAAAATAGGGAATTCCTTTACTAGCTGAATGTTGACAGATACTGACCTGAAACACTGTACTTAGCACTGTCATAGTCAAATCCCCAAGCACAATCTAGCTGTTCTGAGCCTCTTCCCAATTCATTGTATTAAGATGACATTTTTCAAAGTGTTCCTCTGCACAAATACTTTGCCCAGAAAGATATTGTACCTCTGGGAATGAAGGTGGTTTTTATGGGTTCTTTATTGGTGCTATGAACCAAGCATATGACTAAAAATGAGTAACTTTCCTCCAAGCCTGTCATGTGGCGGTCCTATATATATATATTAAGATCAAAAATTAATAAAAAAGGACAGATATAATATATATTATATATATAT
>CM021731.1:154354837-154375665 GCA_011075105.1 Heteronetta atricapilla
AAAAAAAAAAAAAAAAAAAAAAAAAAAAAAAAAAAAAAAACATTTTACTCATAATATTATACATTTTTTTAATTTTTTCTTAAAAAAAAAATAAAAAGTGTACAAGTATTTCAATGCAATGACGCTGTTCTCATTGCAATATTTCACATAATCAATCAGGCTGAAACAAAATATATAAATGATGTTTTATGGAGTTTGGACTAGAGGCATCCAAAGGACAATAAGCATAGTAGACCTGTGCAAAACCTGGCAAGTGTGATTTTCTGAGTTTTAAACCTTGCTTTTCCCCCTTACTTATATGGTTTTAAAGTTCAGCAATCACTTTAAGTTTTTGAACTATCTGAAAGTTTTTTAGCAGCTTCATGAGACTACGTAACTGGGTTCATTTCATTTAGATGTGCAGGCCAGATTTTTTTGTTTATTTGTCATTTTGGAATCTTTTTGTTTGTTTGTTTGTTTGCTTATTTCAGGAAATTTGATGTTTTGTTTTCAAACCATGTGCTCCTTTATAGAGGCTGAAATAATATTTTTATAAGTTTGAGTTTTTACAAAAGATGCACAGGCTCCAAAAAAAATTAAGTTATGCCCAATAGTAAGACCATATGTTAACCAAAATTGAGTTTTAGATGATTTCCAGTTTAATTTCAAATGTTTTTCGATCTTTAATACGTGTGATTATATTGATGTTTTTATTGGAATAAATAATCTAGTAGAATAAAAATATAAAAGCAAAGCAGGATTATAGAGAACACTAGCAGTTTGGGCATCATTTCAGAAAAGCACTTAAAAGGAAAGCAACTTCATCAAGAGAGACAGTAGACTGCATGAGACACTGTAAAAGACTGTCTCAAAAAGTAAAAGATCCCAAGAGAGTTACAATTTGGCAGGAGTATAAAGCCTCAAAAATCAAGTGAATGGAAATTGGCCAGGAATGAACAAGCATTTTGAGGCAACTAAGTTGTTTGGAAGGTTGTGATTGAACCTGACAGTGCTTCAAACTTTACCAAAATTTATCTATGAGGTATTGTAGATCTGGTCATTAGTATGAAATCCTAGTAGCTGGAGAGGACACTAAATAGTAAGACAGTCTACAAAATCATGTTTAATTGAATAAAAAATGATTTTTCATTCTTCTTTTTAATAAAATAATAGAAGGGGAAAAAAAAGTTAACAATAGTTAACTTTTGTGAGGCACAGGGAGACGAAAAAACTAAGATGCAACAAAGAAACAATCAAAAAGGTAAGTATGTTTTCACAAAACATATATGAGTTGTATGGAACTCCTTGATGTTGTAGACTTGATATTGAGTTATTAGAGTTCAAGAAACACGTAAAGCTGCTGCAGGAAAACCCAGCCAGAACTATTAAATACAAAAGGCTCAACTTATTTACTTAAACATTTGGTGTTTATTTCAGATTTTTTATTTATTTATTTATTTTATTTAAGCATTTAGTGTTATTTCTGATACGTTAGAAACCTGCAAGTGACCAGTAAACCTGAAAGTGACAAAAAAAAAAAAAAAAAAAAAAAAAAAAAAATCCTTCCTCTCTTGATTGGAGTTGGTGAGATAAACTTTAGTACTTCAAATGAGAATAAGCATTTGTGCTTAAGCATCTGAACACAAGATGTTTATTTTAGCATGAATTGGATCTCCCTTGAGAGAGAAATATTAACAGTCTTGACTAGACAGTTCATTAACTACATGCAAGTCCATTAACTATAATTAAAGCTTAGACATCTAGCTCACAGTTGTATGGAGACATTTAAATGATATTATACTAATGTTTCACTAAATACCAAAAGCAACTACTTCTACCATAAGAAATGGGTGAGTTGCTGACCCACCAGAACTGGGAAAATATGCCAGGAAATGATCAATAATCATTGTGTTCTTGCTGTATTTGTAAATCACTAACTAAAGCAGCTACCATAAGCCAGTGAATACAGATAATACACAAAATAGATTAAACTGATGGACCTTGAACCATCCCAGCATAACAGCATAGATGTCTTTATGTTGTTCTCTGGGAACAATGTGTTTTGTATTCTTTCATCTGAAGTTCAGATGAAATCACTAAAGAAAAGTTGTTAAACACGAGCTGTATGAAAATTAACTGTTCCTGAAAGGATTGGAGCCTTGTTAAAATAAAATAAAATAAAATAAAATAAAATTAAATTAAATTAAATTAAATTAAATTAAATAATAAAATACTTGCTGCAGGTCATGGCATTGATGTGTTTGATCTGCTTTATTTGAAGGCATAAACACATGCAAAATATCAGAGACCTACCAAGTCTACATTTCCTAAACAATTTATTTTCCCCATTTCTCCCCATTCTGCCAATGATCATTTGCATCATTGCATCTCTGTATCGCAAATCTTGGTGTCTTTACCTTACAGCTATTTCCAATATTTCTTTACATGTTCTCTAAATCTCCATTTATAACAACAATTTGCACAAACCAAGAGCAATAGGTTTTATTAGTGGCATCTTGGTAATGGTTAGTTCTGGCATGGTTTTAATCCACTTCTCCAGAAAGAGCCTAGGTGTCATTTGACAAAGAGAATGCACCATGGCATGTTCTCAATAAGCAGAGTGTATAATACTTTTTTTTTTTTTTTTTCTCCTTGGAGAGGAGGAGTCCAGCCATATGACTTTTAAAGTGTCCTAACATTCATCATGTTTTATTTACTAACACAGATGTAACTGAATTTTGCTGTTTGTTGTTTTTCCCCAGAAATTATTTAACTCACTTCTCAAGCAAAGTTGCAAGCTACCCTGGGGTACCAAAACATATTGCAGGTTTATTATTCTTTTCTCTCTTATCCATTATCTTTGCACTTTCTATGTGCTTATTGCCACATTAATGTTTTAAGTACCCTCTACATCTGATCCTGCTATGAGGTGGTTACTTCAGTCTCAGTGTTCATATAAAACCCCACTGTGTTTTCTGTGAAGCAGCTAGTTCAAATGTAGATACTGTGAATTCTGTTAGAGTAATCCTCTCTCCCCAAAAGGAGAGATGGTTTTTAGTAACAGATACATCATGATGCAGTACAAAGACAAGGTACTTCCAGTAAATAATGCATGGAATTTCAGAAAAGTATGCACCAAGAAAAGTTATAGCTTTATCTCTAGAAGTAAAAAGAACAAATTATTTAGGAAAAAAAAAAAAAAAAAAAAAAAAAACTTTTTTTTCTTTTCTCATAAATTGCCTAACCCACTGACATTCACTGGAATGGAGATGAAACTAGTCAATGCAGTTACTAGATTGCAATGCCATTATGTACACTGGGTTCCAGGTACTAGTATGCATGTCACAGTAATATACCAGATCATTAATCTGTTGAGAAGACTGAGATTTTCCTTGGATACTTATGGTTGCGCAATTATCATGGCCATATTTCACAGTAATAAAGAAAGCTTTGCTTTTCCAAAAACTTTTAAAGGACAAAGAATGAATTAAAATCTTTTAAAAAATGTCATAATTGAACTAACTTCTCAGACTGCTACTAAGAACACAGTCATAAGCCACAGGTTGTTCACTCCAGAAACTTGGGAATTTGTGATAGGAAGATATAAGTGTATTTAAATTCACACTAAGGGACCTATAATGTAATCCTTTCATTTCTGTATAAATAGCTTTTCAAAAGTTCCCAGCT
Organism: Heteronetta atricapilla; assembly: GCA_011075105.1. Lineage (NCBI taxonomy): Eukaryota > Metazoa > Chordata > Aves > Anseriformes > Anatidae > Heteronetta > Heteronetta atricapilla. The sequence goes on from CM021731.1 coordinate 154,358,504, forward strand.
ATATATCTAATAGTTCCTGTTGCCTTCTGAGTCTTTAAGGAGAAACGTTAACAGGGTCTGTGGCTGACCCTGCACAATAAGTGTTTTGAACTGTATCTTATATGATTGAATGTAGCAAACATTTCAGAAAGTACTGTACACTAAGCAAACCACAATCATTTTTTGTTCTATTTTTTCCAATACCTATTTAAACTAGATGTACTTTTTAATCCATCAAAGTCTATAAGCCCTTGTTATAAAAATAAAACAAAATACAGCAAAGCAAAACAAAACAAAGCAACCTTCCCAAGTAGATATGACTGTGAAATAATAAGATAGAAAGTTGTGGTGGTTTTACCTAGCTGGGCAGCTGAACTCCACCAAAACTGCTTTTTCACTCCCCCTCCTTAGAAGAAGAGGGGAAGAAGAAAGTATGTTAGGAAGAAAAATAAATAAACAAATGAACAAAAACCTCACAGGTTGAGATAAATATAATTTAATTAAAGGGAAAGGGAAGAGGGAAAAAATAAACAAACAACAACAACAAAAAACACAACCAAAACAATCAAACCAAACCAAAACAAACAGACAAACACACAAAAAGGTTAGATGGAAGCACAGAAAAGAGAGAGAAGAAATTACTCTCTAATTCCCATCAAAGAGCAATGTTTGGCCATGTCCCAGGAAGCAGGACCTTAATATGCATAGTGATTGTTTGGGAGAATGGAAATGATCCTAAAGCCCCCCCTCTCCTTCCCTTTTCCCACATTTTAATGCTGAGTGTGACATCATGGCATGGAATATTCCTTTGGTAGGTTTAGGTCAGCTGCCCTGGTAATGCCCACCCCCAGCAGGTTCTTTGGGGCGGTGGGGTGGAGGGTTGGAGGGAGTTGTGATGTTTCGCCAGTACTGCTCAGCAGCAGCCACAACAATGGTGTGATACCAGTGCTGTTCTAGCTATAAGTGAAGAGCTGTATGGGCTGCTGCAGGGAAAGTTAACTCCATCCCAGCTAGACCCTGTACAAGAGTCTTAGTGAATTGTAAGATGACCTTTGTTTACACAAGTAGAAGAACAATTTTCTTTGAGAAATTCTGTGGTCAGACTAATTAAGTGCATATTTAGATCCACTGGAAACTTAGCTTATTTTTGTTTTCAAAGAATCAAACACATTTAAAGAGACTTCTTCCATCTTGAAAGGCACATTATGGGAAAAAAAAAAAAAAAAAAAAAAAAAAAGAGAGAGAGAGAGAAACAGTATAGAAAAGTAGCTGAATAATATTTAGAAGGAATTCTGTGCTATACATTTGGTTTCACTGGAAACTATTTAGTGATATGTAAGATTACTTTGACTACAACCTCAGTGAAAAACAATCTTTTTGTTTGTTTTTTTTAGAATGAGAAGAGTATTTTTTTTCTGGAATATTCACACACTGTGCCACCACTGGAAAATTAAGCATAATATTAAGGTAAATACTTTCCTTCTGACAAAGAAATTCTATCAATCCACCTATTTATTTATTTATTTATTTATTAGTGAAAGAAGACTGGGGCCATAATATACAATTTTCTTTGATTTACTATTTTTACAGAAAACAGGGTTTATAGAATCTTTGAGAATGTTTCCATGCAAATAAATAAAAGCTTCCCCCTTGAAAAAGGGGAGTGAGAGAGTGGCTGTGGTGGAGCTTGGCTGCCCACCCAAGTAAAATCACCAAAATAACCCATCACGAAAAACTCAATATACCAAATAAGCAGAAACATACAACAGGCAGTGAAACAGTCTAGGATTTAGAGAAGCCAAAGTAAGCAAGATTCTCAGGCAGCTGCCCAACCCAGAATAGCTGCTGATTCCTAAAATATGTTGAAGATCTACCACAAATCAATTTGGTCACCAATCAGTGAAAAACACACAGATATGACAGAGACTTGTCCATTGTTCTTTGTGTTGCACAGACCACAGGGCAGACCACTTGGACCATGTGAGACTGTGAGTGAATTAAATCTTTGAGAAAATTAACGTGAAAAATCAATTTATTTACACACTTTGTAGGGAAAAAAAAAAAAAAAAAAATCATCTTCCTCTGGTAGAAGACTTTGATTCAAGTCAAAAGACTTTGATTTTGACTGCAATAATTTAACTAATTTAACTATAATGCCTCTATGATTTACCTTAACATATTTGAAGACTGTTACTACAGCATTCTCCAGGCTTTTATTCTCCAACTCTGCAGCTCATTTATTTATTTATGTTTTTATTATTATTATTTTTTTCTGATAGGACATGTTTTCCAGAGCTTGTTGCTCCCTTTTGGACAATATTAAATACATCCATACCTTGTCTGACCCATGCCCATTCCTAAAATCTCACCAAATTTGCCTTAGAATAGTGGATGATCAGACGGATAAAAAGCTACCTGAATGACTGGACTCAGAAGACAGTGGCTGATGGGTTATGACCTGACGTCCAGTAACAAGTGTAGTGCTGCAGACATCTTGCTTTGAGCAGGAGATTCAACCATAGATCCATTCCAGTCTGAGTTATACTCTGTTTCTTTGGCTCAGGAAGGAAAGAGGTAAAAACTCTAACATGCCTTTGTCGTTTACATGTCCCAACAGAGAAACTGTTCCTTCACAATGTTGTAATAAATGTAGACAAATGTCTATTCAGCAAACCATAATAACTCTGAGGTCCTGTTCTGCAGAACCTATTTTTTTCCTGATTTGCATCTGTATCATAGTTTGTTCCCTCCTAAGTATAATCCTTTCTTTTGACTTAGTTATATTTTACTTACTCATATTACTACAATGAATCTTTATTACTATAATTATTATTATTATCATTATTAATATTATTATATAAATACATTATAAATACATAAACACATTATATAAATATATTGTAATATATATACTATAATTAAATTATAATAGTAATAATAATAATAATAATAATAATTTTATCTTATCTTCCAAACTATTTGCACACCTAGAGTTTCATAACATCTGAAAGTTTAACAAAAATGTTTCTTATGCCACTGTAATGAGTAAAAAATGCTACCAAGCCTTGGATATACTTCTGTGATATCACACAATAAATGTTTTTTTCAGTATGATAATAAGCCACAGTTAATTCCTTCCTAAAATATTTTTCCAACAGTTTTTATCCATGTTGCAATTGTTTAATCTGGACAGTATTTCTTTTGATTGTTTATAAGACTGTCATGTGATAACTTTCAAACCTTTCTAAAATACAGTTATAACACTATAAAAATATAACAAAAATAAAGATATAACATTACTCTCCCTTCATCTACACCTTTTATTAAAATGTAATGGATGTTTAGTTGCAGACTTCTATTTGCTTCCCTTAATGTTGCCAATTACACAGTAACAGAGTTCAGTGTTTCTGGAAATTCACGTTTCCTGGAGGTATTTAATAGAACTTAAATTTCACCATTATTGGATAAAGTAAAAATTAAATGAAAGTGTCTGACTCTTTGAATTAAAAGCAATTTATCAGTATGGAGTGCTGAAACCAGTTTAATTCACTTCATATATTCAGTTTCTGCTTGCAACTAACTGGATTTTTCTCTATAAAATACTTTCAATTTAACATTATACTGTGTGAATCTGTGCTGAGATGTAATTCAAAGTAACTCATGGTTTTGCTATATTGTGTGCTTTTCTCTGTAGTGAAAAAGTTTGGTTTTGCAGAATACTGAGAGTAATTTGCATTGACACTAGGTTGATATTACCATCCTGAGGACAAATTACCATTTATATTAAAGGCACTCTATCGAAAGCAAAAATACAAAAGGCAGAATGTCCATAAACTCATTTTACTTCATCATCTTGGCTAAAGGCCCTCCAAAACCTTCCATTACAGTAAATTGTGAATTATTTTATCCTGCAATATAATGTCATATTCTATCAATGATATGACCCTATGTATCATTTTTTTTCCAGCTACATTAATATTCCTGAAGGGTCAAAGACATCATGTCATAACACTTGATGTTCATTTACACCATAAGTTTCAATGACATTTTGTGCTGAAAAGCAGCTAGAAGGAAGAGCAGAAGTATGCCTTCTGTCTTTTACTTAATTATTCACACCACACTGCAGGTACTATCAGTGAGAACATAAAAAGGGAAGCCAGTTGTAACTCATAGCAAAATTTTGCTGAAGCAAATTCATAATCTTTAAAGAAAAAGAACAAAAAGGACACTGGAAAGCTAGTTATTCAGTATAAGAGCCATGGGTAAACTGCATCATCACTGATGCAGCTGTGCTTCAGAGACACTTTTCTAAGGTTTGTTTGTTTGTTTTACCTTTTTTTACCTTGTTTTACCTTTCTTTATAAAAATGTGAATGTAATGCTTTCAAAAAGACTTTATGAGGAAGATCACCACCATAGAAAGAAGAGAATGAAGAAGATGTAGTTGTGGCTAGTGATATCCTACCTTGTCTGATAACACAGGACTTCCCAGATTTGGTATGGGGACTAGACTTTTCAGTAATGGAAAAAAAAGGGGTACAAAATTCTGCTGGTACAAACACCAAAAAGAATGGCTTGTTTGGGGAGAATATTAAAAAACACAGAAAGAAGAGTTTAATTTTTCTTCCTCTTTTCTATCTGTTTCTATTTTAGAGTTGGCAAACACAACTACATGGTTTTTTTTTTTTTTTTTATTATTATTATTATTATTATTATTGATTCAAAGAACATAAATGCTTCTGTGTTCAGTTCCTGGTAAATAAAAGTGACCCCACAAGTAAGGAAAAATATCTTCTTTTCAAATTCTTTTCAATGAATGGATATGTTATGCTCTGCTAGAGAAAGAATCATAGAATCATAGAATACCCCAAGCTGGAAAGGATCCATAAGGATCTTCAAGTCCAGCTCCTGGTTCCACACAGGTCTACCCAAAAATTCAGACCATATGACTAAGAGCACAGTCCAAACACTTAAACTCCGACAGGCTACATCTCTGGGGAGCCTATTCCAGTGTGTGACAACCCTCTCCATGAAGAACCTCTTCCTGACATCCAGCCTGAACCTCCCCTGTCTCAGCTTGACACCATTCTCTCAGGTCCTATCACTGGTCACTAGAGAGAATAGATTGGTGCCTGCCACTCCACTCCCCCTCATGAGGAAGCTGTAGACCACAATGAGGTCTACAGCCTTCTCTTTTCCAGGCTGAACAGACATAGTTACCTCAGCTGCTCCTCATACATCTGTGGTGGTTTTACCATGCTATGCAGCTGAACACCACAATCACTCTCTCACTCCCCCTCCTCAGATGAGGAGGGGAAGAAGTAAAGGAAAGAACAACTCACAGGCTGAGATAAGGATAATTTAATTAAAGATAAAAAATATTATTAAGGAAATATTATTATTAATTAAACAATTCAACTAAAGGGAAAAAGGGGAAAGGGAAAGAGGGAAGGGGAAAGGGAATAACAAAACAAAACAAGTAAAGTTTATGTGGAAGTGCAGAGGAAAAAAAAAATTACCCTCTACTTCCCAAAAATGAGCAATGCTTGACCACGTCCTTGAAGCAGGGCCTCAACGCACCTAGCCAGTGTTCAGGAGGAGGACAGACATTTTTGCAACGAGAGCCCACCACACCACCACACCCCCCTTCTTCCTTTTTCCACCTTTTATTGCTGAGTGTGACTTCATATGGTATGGAATATCCCTTTGGTTGGTTTAGGTCAGCTGCCCTGGTGATGTTTCTTTCTCACTTTTTTTGCCCACCCCCTCGGAGGCTTAGAGAAAGTCCTGATGCTGTGCCAGCACTTCTCAGAAGCAGACAGACACAACGCTGGTGTGATACTACTGCTGTTCTAGCTACAAGTGCAGAGCGCAGCCCTGTATGGGCTGCTTGCAGGGAAAGTTAACATCCCAGCCAGACCCAGTACAACCTCTTCCCCTTTAGGCCTTGCACCATCTTAGTAGCCCTAGGTTGAGAGGTTAACGCCTGTCCCAGGGAGTGCAGTCTCACAGTGCAGGAAACATGAATCTGAACACAGTAGGTAAAATGGGCACAGGTACCTGTCAGAGTGCATTTTTTTCCTGGTATCTGTGGGCATTTTGCATTTTGCAACTCATAGAATGATGGAATATCCTGAGTAGGAAGGGACCTGCAAGGATCATTGAGTCCAGTTCCTGACTCTTCTGTCTGAGATCATCATCCAAACACTACTGGAACACCAACAGTCTTGATTCTGTGACCACTTCCCTGAGGAACATGTTCCAGTGCCCAACCAATCTCTCAGTGAAGTACCTTTTCCTCAGTATTCACAAATCACAGGGTGCTGATACCCATAGAAATTCATTTAATGATGGGTGTTTTTAAAAATCTCATTGGTAGAGACAATGATATACTCAATAAACAAAGGTAGAATTACCATTAAAACTCTGTTCTCATTTAAAGTAAAACTAGTAAAACAAACAAACAAACAAACAAAGACCTAGAGATACAAATCTATTTTGTACTATTCAGTTTCCTTATTAACAAGAAAAAAAAAAAAAAAAAAAAAAAAAAAAAAGAGAGAGAATGCGATAGTCAGGACCATTTAAACATTTCTGTATTTCTGATGAACTGGAAACCCTCTTAAATCTGTGTCAAGACCTTAAACCAGATCCATCCACCCAGTGGTCAGGCACTTCCATGCATTTCTTGCTGTAGGAGCCTCATTCACCTTTAAGGTTCACCAGCAGATGCAGACCTGAGAGCTCTGTAATATCTTCTTGCCCCATAGGACAGTGTCCTGGTTTCAGTTGGGACAGAGTTGTTTTTCCTCCTAGTGGCTGGTGGGGTACTGTGTTTTGGATTGGGATGAGAAGAGTGCTGATAACATGCTGGTCTGTCCCCTCCCGGCTCTTGCTGCCCCCCCAGCCTGCCCGCTGGCAGGACAGAGCGAGGAGCTGAAAAGTCCTTGGCTTAGTGTAAGCACTGCTCTGCAGCAATTAAAACACCAGCATGTTATCAGCACTCTTCTCATCCCAATCCAAAACACAGTACCCCACCAGCCACTAGGAGGAAAAACAACTCTGTCCCAACTGAAACCAGGACAGACAGGGAAAGCAAGTTTCATGGTAGAAAACACTAATGTTGTGATACTATGTAGCATAGAGCTTTCAGTAACTGCTTTTAAGTTCAGGCTTGAGTTTTCAGAGTCAGCTAGTGCAATACACTTCTGTCCAGACAACATTTAAAGACAGAGCATTAGCTGATCCACTGCATACCTCATTGTACCTTATCAAAAGGTAGTTGACTCCCAGCTGATATGCACCTGACCCACAAGTTAAGTTTGATTTGAGCTTAAGTAAATCACAGAATCACAGAATTGTAGGGGTTGGAAGGAATCTTAAAAGATATAGGGTCCAACCTCCCTGCCAAACAGGTTCCCTAGAGGAAATTGCACAGGTAGGTATCCAGACAGATCTTGAATATCTCCAGAGAAGGAGACTCCACAGCCTCCCTGGGCAGCCTGTTCCAGTGTTTTGTCACCCTCACCGTGAAGAAGTTCTTTCACATATTGGTGCAGAATTTCCTGTGCTCCATTTTGTGATCACTGTCCTGTCTCCACATACCACTGAAAAGAGGTTAGCCATATCCCTTTGTCTCCCACATCTATTTGTAAACATTAATAAGATCCTCTCTCAGTCTTCTTTTCTCAAGGCTGAACAGACCCTAGTCTCTCAGCTTTTCCTCACAGGGGAGATGCTCCAGGTCCCGCATCATCTTTGCAGTCCTCCGCCAGACTATTTCTGGGAGATTCCTGTCTTTTTTGCACTGGGGAGCCCAGAACTGGACACAGTATCCCGGGTGAGGCCTGACCAGGGCAGAGGAGAGGGTGAGGATTTCCTCCCTTGACCTTCTGGCCACACTCCTTTTAATGCACGCCAGGATCCCATTGGCCTTCTTGGCCACCAGGGCACATTGCTGGCTCATGGCCAACCTGTCATCCACCACAGTCCCCATGTCCTTCTTGGCAGAGCTCCTACTCCAGAGGGTAAAGCTAATATGATATCATAAACATCCTCCAAGAATACAATAAAAAATAAGCATTTATTGAATATTTTTCTGGAATGGAATATTGAAATATTTTTCCTGGATGCCAGCTAAAGAAGGGAGAAATACATGCAGATCTGACTCTTTTTCCATTAGTCACTGGATAAAATGCTAATATTGCAATGGAAGCAGGAATGTCTACTCTTGGTAGCTTTTTGTCTTTACATATATATAGACTAATCCCAGACTTCTCCATTTGCTTCTCTGAGTCATTTTTCTCTGTGCATTCTTATACAGCTTCAGTAGACAAATGGTAGAAAATTATGAGAACATGTCTTTTTAACTTCCACAATTGGAAGAGGAAATAGCCTGGACTCCTGGACTCCTGGACTCATCCCTCCAGGTTAGTATATAAAGGGGCTTCTACTAATGTTTTTAACACCCTGCCATCACCCACTAAAAGGCAGGTTATTTAGAAGAGCCCTCAGTTCACTTGCAGCTGAATAGAAGGTGTATATTCAAGTATGAACTGTGAACATAATCAAAGACACACAAGGAAGCATCCATAGATGGCACATTATGTAAGTTTCATGAATCAGCCCATAGCTCCATCTCAGTTTCTGCTATAATCAATGGTTCATCAGTTTAGTCTGAGATTACTAATTCTAGAAGACAAAAGGTGTGTGAGTTGAATCCCTTATTACTGTCACAGAGTAAACCCTTCTTTGTGAACCTCACACTAAATATTTAATGCTTTAACCTGACAGTTAAACATGATTGAGATCGTTTCCTTTTTCCATTTTTATAATGTCTCTTTGAAAATTTGGATCGTTTTTAATTTCTGTTTAAAGACACGTTTAACATGGTTGGCATGTACACAAAACACAGATACAAATGTAGAAATACAGCTGTATCCTGTTACTCCTCCAGAAACTCCTTACTTCTGGAGCTATACTACATTCAACCATACCATTTTAAGCTCACAGGAAATAAACTGTTTTGAAACAATATCTGATATTCACCTAAGAAAGAACCATAAAGTTACAGTGTTTACAGGTGATGGTTTATGGGGAAAGGCTGAAAAATCTAATGGGTATTCTTTAAAAAAAAATAATTATTATTAATAATAATAATAATAAGCTATTCTGGTGCCTGCCCCTTCTTCCACCGGCATAGACTCTCCTTTTCTCCTGGATACTCAGCAATATTACCCTGTTCAGCCACGCTGGTGTTCTTCCCCAATGGCTCTTCTTATGGCACATGGGGACAACCTTTAAAACTTCCTTGTTGAGGAGCATCCAGCCTTCCTGGACCCCTCTGCCCTTCAGGACTGACTCTCAAGGGACCCTCCTGAACTCAGTGTCCTGAACATTTCAAAATCTGCCCTCTGGAAGTGTAAGGTAGCAGTTTGACTGACAGCCCTGCTGACTTCACCAAGAATAGAGAACTCGACCATGTCATAGTCACTCTGCCCAAGACAAACTCCCTACCACTATATCTCCCACCAGTCCTTCCCTGCTCGTGAACCGCAGGTCTATCAGGGCACCCCTGCTGGTAGGCTCACAAACCAGCTGAGTAAAGAAACTGTCTTTCATGCACTCCAGGAACCTCCTAGACTGCTTCCTCAGGGCTGTATTGTGTTTCCAGAATATGTCTGGGAAGTTAAAGTCATCCGTGAGAACAAGTGCTGGTGATTGCACAACTTCCGCCAGCTGCTTGTAGTGAGTGTAAGTCTCATTCCTAGTTCAATTTAAAAAATATATGTCACCCCCTTATAGGCAGATGTGGCAGAAAGATGCCAAATGGGTAGTCTCTGGTGTTACTGACACTCAGGATACTGTGCAGCAAAGGTTTGAATCATGCTCCCAATTATAAAATAAGTTTATGGGAGCAAGATTCCATAAGTTTTTTACACAATAAGCAGAAAATGACTCCAGAAATGTTCACAGCTGTCTCTAGCTAAATCAGGTTATATTTACTGAGACCTAAGACAGCTAGTTTTCCTTCTACTCCACTAGAATTTTCAGCTTTTTTTTCACACTTCTCTCAAAATCATAGAGTATTTTTTTGATAACAGAGAACAATGTAGGTCAACACTGTCTAAGGAATTAATACTCATTCCCAGAAAACAAGTTCAACTCCTAAGAGGATGTGCTTGGCATTTTGAAATTATTAGTTATTCGTCCATTGATTTTGTGGGTTTCATTTCCAGATTAACAGAACCGTTAAAGAACTATTAGGTCAAATTGTATAAAATTATTAATTTAATCTGGGATCACTAAACTTTGTATTTTAAAAGTGAGACCATAGATATATTTTGGAATCTGAGACTTTCCTTCAGTTACGTACTGGTTTTGCTCTAGGAAATTATTCAGAATGTTAAGAGCTTTACCCCTGATTTTTCAGGAAAGTCTGAGTCCTGGTTTTGGTTGGGATATGGTTAATTTTCTTCCAAGTAGCTGGTATGGTTCTGTGTTTTGGATTTAGGATGAGAATAGTGCTGATAATACACAGATATTTTAGTTGGTGTTGAACAGTGCTTACACAGAGCCAAGGACTTTTCAGCGACTCCTGCCAGCGAGGAGACTGGGGCTGCACAAGAAGCTGGGAAGGGATATAGTGAGGCCCAGATTGGTCAAAGAAATATCCCATAACATATGAAATCATTCTGAACAATAAACTGGGGTAGTTGGCTGGGGTGTGGAGGCACTGCTCAAGGACAGGCTGGTCATTGGTCAGTGGGTGGTGAGCAATCATATTGTGCATCACTTGCTTTCTATATACTTTTATGATGTTTACTATTATTATTATCCTTTCATTTTCTCTCCTATTAAACTGTCTTTATCTCAACCTATGAGATTATTTTTTTTCTGATTCTCTCTCTCATTCTGCTGTAAGTATGGGGGGGGACCAAGCAAACAGACATGGTATTTAGCTGCCTGGTGGTTTAAACCACAGCAGTCTGCTTACATATTTTTAATAAAAAAGATCATTTGGATATGATATCCTTGAAACTCGTATTTATCATTTAACAGTCAAATTGCATCTGAAATGGGTTACTTTAACCTGTCTACCCAAGTTATTTAAAAATTATATATTTTGCTCAAATTATTCTTTTTTTAATGTATATATATATATATATATATGTCTGCTATTCCTTTGTCTAGTCTGCTGTAAAATGCCTATTTTAAACTAAACCTTGAAGCTATTACTCAAGATTCAGATCAATTAATTTCAAATCCAGTTCAAAGTTTATTTCAGCACTGTGAGACAAAAATGGGTTTTGCTGTCCCAACATGAAGTCAAAATAAGATATTTTCTCCTCTTCTTGGAAGCAAAGCACAAATCTATGGTAGCAGAGCAGGCATAGAGTTGAAGGGGGTGAGCAATGGTGAAGGATGGCTGAATGGAATCAGGCAGATTTCTAGAGGTGTTTGACCAGGCATAAAGTTGCTGTGAAGAGTGAGGATGTCAATGAGATTGTTCATGACAGGGAAAGAGGGTGTTCAGTCTGTGAGGGCAGCAATGGGTCTTATGGGTCTTAAGCAGCCTCCCTTGAGACCTCTGCCCATTGCCATGGTCCTCCTTCAAGGTCAGCTCAGACCCCTGATCCTTCTAGTCCTAGAAGACACCCACCAAGATACTCAGGAATTGCCCATAGTAACAGAATAAATAAATAAATAAATAAATAGGACGGTGCTGATGCTGATGAGAAATAGAGAGAAGTTCTTTAGGCACTGTGCACTGCTAAAATGTCTGATACCCAAAAGTTCTGCCAAACTGCCTTTGGGCAATGCTAGCTTTCAGTCATGCTTCACTCTTATTGACAACACATATGTCTCAGTATCAGTTAAATTAATGTAACTAGGGGAAAGTCAACAGATGCAAAAGATTTTTGTTTCAAATACGCATATTTAAAATAGAAGTCAGCAGGAAAGAGTGGACACAGAACTTAAAAAAAAATGAAAAAAAATAGTGACAGTTGATTTAGCTGATGGTAGGAAACTTATATGTATTCTCCCTGTTTTCTTGCAAAGCTTCTTTAAAGGTAGAGATTTATACTCCTGTTCCCAGTAACCAGTGTTTTCCTAATCAACCTCTTCTTATGCTGCTGCTGGGGAAAGGGGATAGGCAAGCCAGGGAAGGGGAAAATACTTCCTGCTTTAAGGTAAACAGCAAAAGCACACACACACACACACACAAACACAAAATCAATACCAGGAGAAAGAAGAAAGAAATCATGTCCAAAGTCAGCAGGAGTTAACTCTTCACAATCTTAAAGTGAATCTAGTCATAGAAATCTTAATTGCACATTGTATCCTAGAGCTGTTAACTTACAAAGAAAATGTTATGTTGGGATAGGTACGTTAGATTGCAAGTAATGCTGTTTGCCTAACTGGTTTATAAAATATAGTCTGCAGATTGTACTGATAAAAATAACATTTCTATTAATACTTCACTTATGTAGGAGGCTAAATCTAAGATGTTATTTTCTTTGCATGGCACTTGAAGATGTGTCTTCACTTCTTATATTTACTGACCACTGAGGACAGTGCTAAAAGGTTAAACTATGAAATCATTTGCCAGTTGCTGCTGGCTTCTCCTCTGAAGGTTTCTGCCAGTTCCTTCCTGACTACAGTTGTAAAGGAGACCTCTGTTGCAAATCGTGCTTCTGCATTGTTCAGTGTCTTCTATCAATGCATGCTGTATGCCCTCTCTAAATGTGTAACGTTTTCCCGGTACAACTTAATAACCATACAAAATATTTATTTGTATATTCAGGCACGCTCTGCATCATTTTAATATTTATTTTGCTTCTTCAGATATTGATGTTAGTTCCATAATTTCAAAACTTGCTCTGGTACTGCAGTATTCACTGGATAAATTCCCTCTTGCGACACTTTCATCCTACTGCTCTGGTTTCTGTCTTATCCTATTATCTAGCACTTGTCAAAACCTTGTATGACCCTTTATATTAATTTGCTTGACTATTTGCTTTTGTTGCTCTCAAAATCTGATGCTTTAAATTTATCATCTCCTCAGAAAATCTCAACATATGCTACCCGTTTCATTTATTTGACAAAAAATGTGTGTCCTTCTCCCAGGCTAAATCTAGGAGACTATTCATTCTACCTATTTCAGGGCACATAACAGAGAAACCTAATGCAAAAATGTAGACACTTAGGCCTCTTTTATAGTCCGTGGGAGACAGTAAATTTGCTTTCCAGAGAAAATTAAAATGCTGTAAGAAAATGTTTTAGGCAATAATGAATTTCTTTCTCCATTGTCTGTCTTAAGAACTTAACTGCAATCCTAAATTAAATCCCTATAGTAAAGTGACATGAATGCACTAGTTTTTTTTTTTTTTCTTCTGATTTGTCTTCATATCATGAGGAAAGACCTTTACATTCACAGAGTTAAGCTATATCCATGAGGGAGGACCATGTTTATTTGGTTGTCAGAGATTTTCTTTACAGATGTCATCCCAAATATATATATATATATATATAAAAAAAAAAAAAAAAAAAAAAAAAGGAAGGGTATCATGCCCTGTCTGAGCCATCTCAAGGAGGTTTCTACAATATACACTGAAAAAACATCAGTATGTGAATAATAAAAACACAGTGAAACATGCAAAATAGTATTAAAATAGATGTTACTTGTTCCTAAGTTAGTTGTATTAGTATTTGTATTCTTATTTGTCTTAGTATTAAAAAAATAAAAAATGCAAGTAAAATCATGGGATTTTTATATTGCTACAAAATGGGAAGAAAACAAGCATCAGTTCTGGATTTACGTTATATTTTCACACTGTAAATGTCCTTTAGCAGAAGTTGATTTGATGTAAAGTATAACAATTTCAGGTACATTAATGCCAGATATGAAAGCCATAGTAGTTTATACAATATTGCTAGTACAGTTTTTGTTGAAGCTATATCTTCTTGAACACTCCTGGAAGAATTTTCCTGATTATAAATTTCCTGAAACAGTCTCATTATATTACTATACTTTAATCATGTGTGAATTTACTCAGACACTTAAATGTGTGATATATTTAATAATATCTTTGCTTCTCTAAACAGAGAAGCTGGACAAATAGATGAGGGAAATTAGTTCTCTGGTTTACATCTAGAGACTTATTTTATGTAATCTGCACAAACTTATGAATAAATGCATATATATGCAAAGGGATATGCTTTGTTTCATTTCTTCATTTTCTTTTTCTTTTTAATTCTGTTTATGAATTTATATTTCATTTTGTTAAAAGTAAGATAGCTACCATAAACTGCAAGACTAAAAGCATGCAAAGTGTGCAAGGCTAAAAGCATGCAAAGTGGGCAGCTGCTTTGTTTCATTGTCTCCCTGACTGACAGTTTGTGTTGAAGCCCATCCTCTCTTATCCAAAGCACTGATTTATATTGAGGAAATATAGGAATCATCTTTGACTGTTAGAATTATGAACATAGCTACAAAGCTATTCCTGTTCCTTTTTCCTTTTTTTTTTTTCTAAATAGATTTTTTTTCTTTTTAAGTTATGTCTCCTACAAATATCACTTTAATAGAAAATAGTTGGAAAATGTAAGTTCATATCCCTAGCCAGAATACAATTAATGTGGTTCAGTGAAAATGACATGGTCACAAACACATAATCAATCCAGAAAAATACGGAGCATTACCAGTTCCTTTTGAATTCAGTAGAAAATGAAGTTACTCAAAAGATCACTAGAAATATTCAACATGATAGGTCAAGCACTGGAATTTTTACTGGTACTTCAGAACCATTTTACTTTTAAGATTGTTTGTTTGTCAGTACTCCTCAAATGAGCTTCCAAAGGAGAGAACAATCCCAGTTTGATTAGTAAGTCAGCACTAAGGAGTAGCAAGCATTTTCAAAAAACATGTAAAATGAGTACTTCTGATCCTTTTCCAATCTATTAATCCTCCAATTAAAATAAATACATAAATAAAATGCCAGTTTGATACTTCATCAAGGCTTAAAAACAGTAGAGAAAAAAAAAGGGGGGGAAAAAAGCCTTGGAAAAGACAAAACGTTAAAGTAGTTTTGCAAAATAACATTAATGTTCATGAAATATCCTTGAAGTGGGAATTGTTTTGGGAATTTGGGAAATGTTCACGTAGTGATACATGTTACCACATGTAAAAAAAAAATTAATTAATTAATTAATTAATTAATTAAAAGAAGACTAAGAAGTCTTGAAATTAATTTATTTGGTAACTGCATTTTTTCCCAGTAATATATATTTTTCATTAATACTTTTGATTACCAGCCTCTTCAACCTTTTTCAAAACAAACAATTAACAAGAGACTTGTTTAAATCTAGGATTACCTATATTAGGCTTATTTCAAGGCAAGTGTTTACTGCTTTGTTTATTTTGGGAAGGAGAGAGTTTCAGTAGGGTTTTCAAAATAAAGAATATAATTTTAACACCTGTTTTAGGCAAGGAAATTTATTTGGATATTTTTGCTTGTGCACTTGTTATAATAACTTTAAATTGATTTAATGGACCAGTCATTTGCATGTCAAGATTTGCTAGGATTCTGAGAAATAATTAAAGCCTATTGATTATGGGCAGCTTCTATGTTTTTGGTATTTTTTTCAATTATAGCAGCTGGCAAAATAATAGATATTCTCCCTACAGCCTTTCTTGCATTTATATTATCACAGCTAAAACAACACTATTATTAGAAAATATTGTTTTGCCAAGGGAGTTGTTCAGATTCTCCCTGTTGCGTGCTATTTAGGCAGAGGAAAACAATAGGCATTAGTGTAATCTCACCAACTGAGCTTCTTTTAGCTGCCAATGCCTTGGGAAAAAGGGGCTACCAGGACCAGCCCTGCCTGTGCCTTGATTTCTACTTCATGCCTGCACCCAATTTACCAGCCCCTAACAAGCTGCATCATTTCTGCGACAAAGATGCTGGAGACATTGGTGTGAGGGCACGTGACTTAACTTTTTTTTTTTTTTTTTTTTTTTTTTTTTAAGCAGACACCCTCTACTCTTGCAGGCTTGCAGTCCTGCTTTCTCAGTAGGGGTAAATAGGCCATGAACTATGGATACAGAATTCATGAATAGATTTGCAGTGTTGTGAGGAAGGCTCATCAGCTATCCAGAAAGCACTATTAACGGTGTAATTTGTCAATATATTTTGAATGCTGCAAAAAGGAGGAAAAATGAGGTAGAGATTGGCGTAAAAGCATTGTAGAAATGATTGTTCCCAAATATTTTAGATACTGGTATTGTGGATAAGAATCACAAGAACTACCATTGCAGAGAAATCTACAATAATGACACATGGCACAAGTGACACTAAAAGTTCAGTTATTTTGATTTTTTTTTTTTTTTTTTACTCTCACTTCTACCAGCCTGAACAGCTATTTTGGCTATTGCACAGCTTTAGGTTTGTGTCTGACTCAAATATGCTTAAATAGATTGGTCTGAGATTGAGGTATTGCTAAACTGTTCCTGGTGCAATTTCCCCTCTTTAGGAAATGCTTACTCTTGTTTGTTGTGCCTTTTTATGTAGGAAAGCCACTAGCTGAAAGAAGACTTCTATAGTGAAAATATTCCATAGATTTTTTTTTTTTACTATTATTTTTTTTCCCAAAAGAGCAAATGGTTGCAGTTCTTTGTCAGTTAAAATATTTGTACTTCTATGGCATAGAAATGTAGCAAATACCAAAATGGTAATATAAATCAAATTTGTTTCCTTAATAACAAACAAAATATTGCCATTTTAGTCACTTGAAGACAGATTCCTACTTTAGCAATATGAACAGCTCTCAAAATTGATAAAGGCTTTCCAAGATAAGAAAGTTACCAGCTGAACCTGGAAGATATCCATCTATTCAGAAAATGAATATGACTTTCAGCTTTGCCTATCTAGTAAGCAAAGAAAAAGAACTACACAATCTGAAGGGGATCTGCAAGTATAAAAAGGTATATTCTTGTCAATGCTGTGAGAATCAAAATCTCTCTCATGAACTGCCCGTTTCTACATTCTATTTTTTTCTTTTTTTTTTTTTTTTTTTTTTTTTTTTTACTTTTGAAAGTCAAATTATATTAATATAATTCATTTTATAAAAAAAAAAAAAAAAAAAAAAAAATTGGAACCTTTTGCAATTTTTCAACTAAAA
>CM021731.1:154375765-154533516 GCA_011075105.1 Heteronetta atricapilla
TTTTTTTTTTTTTTTTTTTTTTTTTTTTTTTTTTTTTTTTCACTTGTGAAAGTCAAATTACTGCTAGTATCAGGAGTTTCAGAAGAAACTTCAAAAACCCATACTTGGAACGATTTCCATTTTTTCCACTAAAATAGTATGTTAATTTAAATGAAAGTAAAAGGGTTTAAAACTCACACAGAAAAACACTATCTTTAAATACAGCACTGTTTTGAAGTAGAGCTACCACTAAACAGTCTAGCCAAATCTTTTACTACTGCATGTAGTTTTAAGCACCAACACCTGCTTACAGTATGGTTTAGTATTAAACAAGACCAGTGAGTCAGCTCTGTGGTTTGCCATATGGAGTCTCACCTGTTTTATTTACTACACAAAGCCTTGATTTGACCAGCTCTTTTTATTTAATATGTCAGTCTCCAGCCACAAGTCTACCTCCTCCTTCTCGGTCTGTCATCCAGAAGGAGTTGCAATAGTAAGGCAAAAGTACCTGATGAAACAAATGTGTCCTGTCACTGGTCAGAATCAACCTAGGTATTGAGGTAGGAGCACCAGTTTCTTCTATCGGCAACCATAGCCTGTTTTCCTGATGGAAATCAGGAAATTGGTATCACATACCTGGACTTGTGGAAAGTGACACTGTCCCCCCATGATATCTCAGTCTCTAAATTAGAGAGACATGGCTTTAATGGATGAACTACTCAGTGGGTAAGGAATTGGCTGGATGGTCACACTCAAAGAGTCCAGGTGGTCAAATGTCCAGGTGGAGATCAGAGATGAGTGGCATTCCTGAGGGATCAGTGTTGGGACCAGCACTGTTTAACATCTTTGTTGGTGACATGGAGAGTGAAACTGAGAGCATCCTCAGCAAGTTTGCCAATGACACCAAGCTATGTGGTACAGTCAACACACTGGAAGGAAGGGATGCGATCCAGAGGGACCTGGACAGGCTTGAGAGGTGGGCTTGTGAAAACCTCATGAAGTTCAACAAGGCCAATTGCAAGGTCCTGAACCTGGGTAGGGGCAATCCCATGCACAAATACTGGCTGGGTGGAGAAGATTGGATCTCAATGGATTGAAGGCAGCTGTGATGAGAAGAACTTGGGGTTGCTGGTTGATGAGAAGCTCAACATGAGGCAATTTTATTTGTAGCCCAGAAAGACAAACGTATTCTGTACTACAGCAAAAGGAATGTGGCCAGCAGGTTGAGAGAGATGATTCTCCCCCTCCACTCTTCTGAGACTCTCCTGGAGTATTGTGTTCAGTTCTGGAACCTCCAGCACAAGAAGGACTTGGACCTATTAGAACAAGTCCAGAGGAGGGCCACCAAGATGATCAAGGGGCACCTACAAAGACAGGTTGAAGGAGTTGGGGTTGTTCAGCCTGGAGAAGAGAAGGCTCCATATAGCAACCTTCTAGTGTCTAAAGAGATGCTACAGGAAAGGTGGGGAGGGACTATATTCCCTGATAAAGATATCAGGGAATATAGTGATAAAACAAAGGGGAGTTACTTTAACCTAAAAGAGTGTAGATTTGGATTAGACATCAGGAAGAAATTTTTTACTCAGAGGGTGATGAGGCACTGGAACAGGTTGCACAGAGAAGCTCTGGATACCCCAACCCTGGAAACATTTAAGGCCAGGTTGGATGAGGCAACTTTGGTTTCTTATTCATTCATGCCTGGATCCTGCTGAACTACCCAGAATGGTGGGTAGAGAGAGTAGGCAGGGTGGACCTCACCTGAGACCACCTGTGCTGATGATGCCACTGTCCAAGGCAGCGCTCTCTGCTAAGACCCAGTCCCTAGTGAAGCCTAATAAGCCTGATCTAGGCACTGCTGTTGCTATTTTCTAACAGTACTCCATAAAATAGTCTCAGGGTTTCCAAGAAAATATTTCCAATTTTAAAATATCTACCTATAGATACAAAAGTGTAGAGAAAACAACTTAATAGTTAGATGTCACAGGTATTCATTTAAAAGTTTCAGATTAAAAAAATCAAATCAAATCAAATACATTTAACAGAAAAAAAAAAAAAAAGACAATAGGCCAAGCGATATATTTCCTTTGTTATTTTAAAGACCATATATTACCCATAGAGGTTAATGATTTCAAACATAAAATCAGAATACTGTTTCAGCTCTCATTGTCTCCTCATGCTTATTTCATATTCTCTGGCACAACTTTGACAAACTGTTTGGCAATCAGTAAAATAAAAAGTCTTGTAGGCACTTTAAGAAGTAAAAGCAAATTTATGAATGTGAAAACATAAGTCTCACACATATTTTGTTAGTGACTGTTAATATGGCTTTTTTTTTTTTGAGTTTTACGAATGAAAATATGCAAATGCCATTATTTTTAAAAGCACAAAAAGAAGTTGATTACATTAATAAAATAAATAAATAAAACCTTACAGAAAATAACAGGCAACTCACTGGGGCTTCACTGACCTATTCCTTTCTCACTTATTAAATGAATCTGAGGACTGTTTCTAGATTATATTGATTGTGTTTTAAAAGTGACAGGTGACCTCTAGATCAGTTCACACATCAGTGTCTCTTAATGGAGCACAGATGCTTGTCAGTGATGCCCTCAGAACTGAAATAGATGTTGATGGACAAGACCTTCAACTGGCTATTAAAAATATGTATATTTTCCCTATTAAACTGATCCTTTGTTGTTGCTGTTGTTTTTTAATGAGCTTTTATTGATTAAATTTTTACTGCTACATTATATTAAAGCAATGTTCACAACACCATAGTTAAGAATAAATATGCAATCACTGTCATTATAAAACAAAGTTTTGTCACAGGTTTATAAACAAGTTGATGTTATTAACTGTAAATATATTCCTCTCTAGTGCAGTACAAAGTGTACAAGCTTGACTTTTTTCTATTTTGAAAAAAAAAAAAAATATCAAATTTCTACTAGTAAAACAGGGAGATGCATAAAAACCTATTGAGTATTTTGTTACTTCTCACAAAATGTAGCAAGATCACTTCTACAGGAGTCAATATAGTCATTGTACCTCAAAATTTGCTAAGAATGTTTTCATCTTTGCGTTGAAAGATGAAAACAAACAAATGTCATTTGAAGCAATACCTATGATACTGTTGCATGTAAATGCTATTTTTTTTCTTCCTACAGAGCAACAGTGCAAACCAAATAGTTGTTTTAGAAATTGTGGGTATTACATGCATTTTCTCAGTGCCTGCTTTTGCTGTTGTGACATTCCTTGTCTACATAGGATTTCACTATGAAATGATGTTCAAAAAAAAAAAAAAAAAAAAAGAGAAGAGAGAGAGAGATCTTAATTGCAGCAAATGTCTATTAAATATAAGTAAAAGAAAAAAAGATTATTTATAATCTTTCCTTGTTTCTTGAGTTACTCTGCAATGAGGCTTTCCTGGTTTTGTTTTCATTTTCTAAGAGAGAAATAAATGTTATAGAATTATAATTGAATCTATGCTGAAGCACATGAACAATTCTTCCAGCTTACTTTGATAATACTTTTTAGAAGTACTATCAATCATTAAAAGCATTTGCTTTCAAAAATATTTGCATTTTCTCTCGGCTTTTTTCCTCTTTGAATTAGATTACCTACTTTGTGAGAGAGCTGGTAATGAAAATAGCACTGGACCTAGAGTGGGCTCATGTATGAGGTTATAACACACCACTTTCCAGCTTGACAGTTTTTAAGTAACAATAATTCTCTGTGTGATTCTGGCTTACGTCAGTTACACATACCTTTTTTACACTGAAGGTAAATCTGAAGTATTTCTGTAGTTATTTTTCTTCCCATTTTGCATTTCAATTCTTATGATTTTGGATTGAAATTATTCACATAATTTGACATTAATCCCATTTGTTCCATCCCGAATTTTTAAGAGTTTAAGCGAGGTAATGGATATTTTAATATTAATTCCAATAAAGACATGAATTTCATTCCAAAACTCCTGGGGTGACATTTAGACTATCTTACTCCATCCAAGACTGGTGCAGACTCTGGACTCATTTGTCTTGGCTACACAGGTTAGGATGGACACAAGGTTCCTCTCTGCAGTTTGAACTGAACAACCATGGACCAGCCCAGAAATCATGCAATTGCATTTATCTTTCCCCTGTGCTAATATATCTTGCTTCTCAGTAAAGAATACCCACTCTGTTACAGCATACTGTTAATGTGTGTGGAGCATAAACCAGACTCAGTTTAAGTCTAGCCAGCTCGGAATACAGACAAAATAAATTCAGAGTTGCAGAAGGCAATTCAGACTATTTATTTTTCAAGTGCCACCATTAAAAATATCTAAATCAGTTGTTGCTCACAAGTGAAGGTGAGCACTGAAAAAAAAAAAAAAAAAAAAAAAAAAAAAAATCTGGGCTTTGCCCAAGTTCTTTTAACTTAAGAGAACTGGTATTTTCAGTAACTGAGAAAATACCAAACCACAGACTTTCCTTTTCTTATTCCAGACAGACATCATTTTGTCGCAGGATGGGTGAGTGAAAATAAATACGGAATTAAATTGTGTCACCTGATGAGTAAGACGTTACATAGAGGAGGACAGTATCAGATCCTGGTACTTGCTCCAGGTACTGTTGTGCATTTTTCATTGTCATTAGTACATAAAAGAGATTTTGAACAGGAGTGAGAAACATGATATCCATTCTCCTCACTCAGGTACAAAATCTGATCATTTCTGAGTGAGAAGAGAAGATTACTTCTTGCTTAAGTGAAAGAAACAAAATTGCAAGAATATCAGAAAACAAATGACACTGAAAATGCAATGATTTATTACCTTAACATTTGTGATGCATTGTTGCATCTTCAGCAATCTATACATTTCTTGTTAATCCCATAATGAAAGCACAGCAGCAAATTTTGGATGTTGGAGGGTGGCCTGACATCCAAAGTGCTCACAAGTATAGTAACATTATAAAAGAAAAACATGCAGGAAATAAAGCCTCCAAAGAATCCTTCAAATAATGTCACAGTGTTGGAAAACAATTATGTGTCAGCAGCTGAAATTGTATCAGCAATAGTCCTCTAACAAAGTGTTTTTTTAAAAACTGTGTACTTTTTTAAGTCCTTCCAGTTATGAGAAAAAAATACTTTAGAGATTATAGGTAGGTGAATAAATTTGTTGACATAATTATTTTGATTATTTTCAATTCTTGGAATAGTTTGACCATTTATCTGAAAAAAATATTATATACAATTATTATTATTTTTTTTTAAAAAAAAAAAAAAAAAGATTACCATTTCATGGCTAGGTGTATTTTCATTACATTTCTATAAAGTGTTTTTATTCTTTTTTTTTTTTTTTTTTTTTTTTTTTTAAATTTTGTATGTACGACCATCCCTGAATGTATTTCACCATCCCTGAAGGTCTTTTCACCATCCCTCAAAAGGGTTGATAGGGTTGATAGGCATTGGAATGGACTGACCAGGGAAGTGATTAAGTCACCATCCCTGGAGGTTTTTAAAAGACATTTAGATGTAGACCTTAGTGACATGGTTTAGTGGAGGACTTGTTAGTGTTAGGTCAGAGGTTGGACTAGGTGATCCTGGAGGTCTCTTCCAACCTAGATGATTCTGTGATTCTGTGATTTTGCTCTTTCTAGAGCAAACAGATTCTTTCAAGGTCTTGGCAGAGGCTGAGACAATTATTATATTCTGCTTCATTTAAGGCAATGAACAAAGAGTAAAGACACTTAATTTTAACATAAAATGGGAAATTCATAAAGAAAATTTGTACATAAGTTAATTGTAACAGTTACTTAACAATGATTACTAATCACATTATTTCCACATCAATTTTATACCTCTCAATGGGATTCAAATGGTATTTTTATGTACCTTGGAATTTTCTCAGTTTAATTATACTTTTAGCATTTAAAATTAAAGCCATCATTTTGGCATATAGTTGTTTTTATTAGTTTTAAGTGTTAATCAAAAGCTACTGTGTCTAGTGACATAGCCACTAATCTCCATGGGTGGAGAGTTGCTATCTACTGAAATGCTAAAATGTTTAGGAAAAGTAAGGATTCAGAAAAATCCCTGTCAATACACTAATGCCATCCAAATATGCCTTAGATGCATTTAAAAGATTGCAATGGGGAGAAGACAAAGTTTCCACTTGGGACATAACTTGATCTGTACACAAGACACAGATTCAAAACGAATTATTCAAGTAATATTTTGGGATACTGTTCACAGTCACACAGTCATCAAGAGTCATAGACCTGTAATCAACTGGGAAAAGGGGCCTGGCCATTATGAACATTCAGACTGGCAAAAGTCTGGATCTCTCTGATTCTCTTTCTCTCTCTCTCTCTCTCTCTCTCTCTTTTATTTTTATTTTCTCATCATAAAAGAAGTTAATGTTTAATTTACAATGTATATTCTAGTTGCTTTAATTCTGTACCTGTGAATAAAATTTTTAAAGGCTCACTAGCCAGGGCTATAAAAAATACACCAGGAAATGGAGCAATATGCATTCCAAGGCAAAGGCATGGTGGGTTACCATGGCTTCAGTAGCTAACTGGACAAAAATAATAAATATTAAACTCAGGTGAAAATCATAATTATTCAGCTTTGAACTTTAGAAGAAAATGCATTGAAATATCCCTTTCCTTAGACTGTTTCTTAATACAAGCAAGCATCTATGGAAAAAAAAAAAATCAATCAAACAAACAACAACAACAACAAAATAAAGAGGCTGACCAAAATTTGTAGCTTGTAGAGGCAACATCCTCTTCATAAGATAAAGTATCAACATTGTTGCAACTGTTAGAGTTGTCCGTCTTGTTGCAATCCTCATATTTATTAATTTGATGCACACTTGTAATGGAAATATATTTCATAAATAAAATGAACTGTTCATTATCCTCATTGGTTCATTTCCCAAAACAAAATTTTTGGCATGAAATCCTGCCCCTATATATCCTCCACTAAAATTTTCATTAATCCTAAAGCAGCTAGTGTTTCACCCTTTCTTATTGACCTTTAGAAGTATCATGTTATGAAAGCATAATGAGAAACTGATATACCTGTGCCACTAGTAATATAAGACTGTATCAGAGATTTATGCTAATACAAAGCTTTGTGGTGACTTCACTCCTGAGGTTTCCTTGCATTTCAATGAAAGAGAAAATTCCACTGATAATAATATAACATATCCTAATTAGGATGGTGGAAAATGAAACATGTTTCTGTTATTTCAAGGACCCAAGAACCTTTTAATTATCCTATAAATACAGCAGGCACATAATTTAAACAAAATCTGACTGTATAACAGGGTGTGCTAAGCCTTTACGTACCATTTTCCATCTTCAAAGTATTGAGCAAACACTGACTAAATACACTAGGTATGCTAATAAATTTGCATTAAGTGAAGGAATAGCTTTTCTGGCAAGAACTAGGAAGGCTAATTGCCATGGTACTGTGAGCTATATGTAAGTCAGATATAGAGACTCTAAAAAGTAAGATGGGGAAGTTAACTATAGAAGAGTAAAGAAAAACATTTCCAGATAAGAAGACTACACTTTTCAGCTAGAATACAGTTTGTGACTTCAGTGAAAAATGAGTGAAGAGATGCGGTGAGAGAAGTAGTTTGTGCAAACAGGAGCAAGAAGTCTTATTTAGATGTTGACTCCTGTTCATAACAAAATCTGCTAAATATCTGAGTGCATTAGCTTCCATTTCCCCTGCTATGTTTACACTCTTAACATATTTCTAATATATTTGTTTTATCTTTATTTGACACAGCAAAGAAAAGACATGACACAAAAAAGAAAAAAAAAGACAGTACACTATAATAAATTAATAAACTTGAGGGCTCCATGTAGGCTGCCATATCATTTCTGAGCTGTTATATTACACTTGCTTTATTTATTAGGCTTTTATTTTTTTCAAAATCATAAGAAAACAAAGTACATTTGAATAATAAATAGATAAAATATGAGATTCTCAGGTTATTATATAAGCAGCTGGGGTTTAAGGAAAAATTGCTAATCTTATAAACACATTAAAATGGTGAATGTGGATACTACAGCTTACTGAAAGCATCATGTTTACTCCTGTACAGTTTTTTGTTTTGTTTTGAATTTTTTAAAGATCTAGCAAAATGTGAAGACTTTGACTAACAGCTGACCAAGCATGTTGATTTGAAAGGAACTAGATGAACAAATACTGATAAAAGTATCTTCTCCTGAAGTATGTCTATGTGTAAATAAATTCCAGTGATTACTGGATATTAGTATAGTGTTCTTGAAAATTATATTAAAAGATAGATTATTTCAGAAAGAAATGCTAAAACAGTATCTATGTTGTTGCACTTTCTAACTACCTCTTCCAGAATACAAAATAATTAGAACAAGCTGTTTCGACTGATTTATTGATTTTTCCCAATGTCCTAGTGCATTTTTTAATGCAGCTAGACATTGCAAAAAAAAATCAAAACTTTTTTTTTTTTTTTTTTCCCTATTTAAAAGCACTGGAAATATTGAGCTTTTAAAGATCAGAAGTCACCATGCAGTCCCAGTTATAACATTTCCTCATCCATTTACATTTTACGTAATTTAATAAAATTGTTTGTAAGCTGTAAAACCAAAGTCCTGAATCCTTTTGTGATGAAAACTGTGTGGTCAGTGCAAGGCATAACATTGATCTATATTAAGCATCTATTTACTTATGTAATTAGCTACACAGATTCTGGCAACTGGTTCCACAACCAGGTAAGTGTCTGTGAAGTGGTGACGCTGAAGCAGGCTGGCAGACATCTGCATTCCACTTGCAGTCATCATTGGACAGTGATTTCCTAAGTAGAGTTGAAATTTTTTGCTCTGTAAATTCCTGAGTGAATTGACACTTGCTATTTCAGAACTTGTTTCTTTGTACTTGCTCCTTTTGCCAGAGATGGATTGAGCAATCTCAGTCAACTTTGTTTCTACTTGTTATGTAGGCATGTTATTGTAGAATCATAGAAACATTAAGGTTGGAAGAGACCTTCAAGATCATCTGGTCCAACCACCACCTACCAATACTACCAATATCACCCCACTAAACCATGTCCTTAAGCACCAGGTCCAACTTTTCCTTGAACACCCCCTGGGACAGTGACACCACCACTTCCCTGGACAACTCATTCCAGTGCCTGACTGTTCTTTCTGAGAAGAAATGTCTCCTAATTTCTAACCTAAACCTCCCCTGGTGCAACAGGGGAGGACATTTCCTCCAGTACTATCACCAGTTACCTGTGAGAAGAGGCCGACCGCCAGCTACAACTACCTCAAAGACAGTCATAAGGTCTCCCCTGAGCCTCCTATTCTCCAGCCTCAGTTCCCTCAGCTGCTCCTCCTGGGATCTGTGTTCCAGGCACTTTTATGTAAAGGACTGTTCCATTTGATATGTTCTTTTACCAGGGCCTGTAATTGTTTTACAACCAAAACCAAAAATAATTTTGAATTTGAGAGACAGTACAAGAATGTGGGAATTTCTGTTTACCATGGAAATACAAAAGACAACTATAAACTATGGTCAAATTGTTAGTGGAAAGATCAGTGAAGTAAATGTTCATTTTCAATACACCTAAATTTTATGTTTTTCCATGCTAAATTTACCAAATGTTCCTGGTAGCACTGGGACAACACACCTTAAAATTTATCTGAAGCCAGAAATGTTGATACATGTGCACAATTTATAAGAATATATATTTTTGAAATTATATCTTAGCTTACACAGTTTATATCTTATGTCAGATAGGAAGTAAATTCTGCACAATATCACATATATTCAGCTCTAGTAAAAACATTTCAACATTAACTTCAGAACATTCCTCTATAATATGCTTCTATTTTTAGCCATTCTTTGTAGTACTATATGGTTATTCAATTTAGCAGCCCAGAAAGCAGCCCAGAAGGCAATCCATTTAAGAAAAGTAAAAACAATTCATGGAATTTTTAATCCAAGAAAAAAAGTTGTGAGTGACCAAATGGAACTGCAGACTGAGGCTTAGCTACTATAGGTCATGCTGTGTTAAAGATTTACTGAAATAAAAGTGGAAAAAAAAAAAAAAAAAAAAAAAAGGAAAGGAAATAATAAGTGGTTTAAGTACAAGTTACTGGTTGCCTCATATGTGTTGCCTGACAGGAAATTTGTCTGGGGAAGCTGAACACTTTCACAGTTAAGGTATATGGGCATTATTCTTATCTTTTGAAATAAATCATCTATAGGAGTTTCTTTGCAGAAAAAAAAAAAAAAAAAAAAAAAAAAATCTTTACAGTGATTAAAATGTAATTTCTCACTGGGAACTTGTTGCATAATTCAGTATCTGTCTCTATAATGGGAACAAACTGTATGGTTTGAACATGCTTTTAGATGCAGATTGAGCTCTTTTCTATCTCCAAGATGAAAAGCAGCCATGGACTTGCCTGATAACTGCATTTGATTTTAGAATGAAAGTAGACAGACAAATTGGGAAAGTAAAATTTCAGGATCAAAGCTCTATCACAGACTCTTTTACAAGCCTGAGAAACAGAATACAATAGTTAGGGTGATTTTATTCAAAGGTGTATCAAAAGTGCATACTTGATTTTAGAGACAGATTCGCTTTATCTTTGGGCTAGCACAGATAGAGCAGAAAAAATAACCATGCTCAGGAAAAGCTTTTGCTTGCCCATTCCTGAGGGTGCTCCTGATGTAAACTTCAAAGGAAGGTATTTATATACAGAATCACAGAATTTCTAGGTTGGAAGACATCAAGATCATCGAGTCCAACCTATGACCTAACAGTCCTCCACTAAACCATATCACTAAGCTCCACATCTAAACATCTTTTAAAGACCTCTAGGGATGGTGACTCCACCACTTCCCTGGGCAGCCCGATCCAATGTCTAACAACCCTTTCGGTACAGAAGTTCTTCCTAACATCCAACCTAAAACTCCCCTGGGGCAACTTAAGCCCATTCCCCCTCATCCTGTCACCAGGCACGTGGGAGAACAGACCAACCCCCACCTCGCTACAGCCTCCTTTAAGGTACCTGTAGAGAGCAATAAGGTCGCCCCTGAGCCTCCTCTTCTCCAGGCTGAACAATCCCAGCTCCCTCAGATGCTCCTCGTAGGACTTGTTCTCCACGCCACTCACCAGCTTCATCGCCCTTCTCTGGATTCACTCAAGCACCTCGATGTCCTTCTTGTAGCGAGGGGCCCAAAACTGAACACAGTATTCGAGATGCGGCCTCACCAGAGCCGAGTACAGGGGGATGATCACCTCCCTAGCCCTGCTGGCCACACTGCCACAAGCCAGGATGCCGTTGGCCTTCTTGGCCACCTGAGCACACTGCTGGCTCATATTCAGCCGACTATCAACCATCACTCCCAGGTCCTTCTCCGCCTGGCAGCTTTCCAACCACTCATCTCCCAGTCTGTAGCTCTGCTTGGGGTTATTGTGCCCCAGGTGCAGGACCCGGCACTTGGCCTTGTTGAACTTCATGCAGTTGACCGCAGCCCATCGGTGCAGCCTATCCAGATCCTCCTGCAGAGCCTTCCTACCCTCGAGCAGATCAAAACACACACCTAACTTGCTGTCATCTGCAAACTTACTGAGGGTGCACTCAATGCCCTCATCCAGATCATCAATGAAGATATTGAAGAGGACCGGCCCCAGCACTGAGCCCTGGGGAACGCCACTAGTGATCGGCCTCCAACTGGATTTGACTCCATTTATCAAGACTCTTTGGGCCTAGCTATCCAGCCAGTTTCTAACCCAATGAAGCGTGCGCCAGTCCAAGCCAAGAGCATCCAGTTTCATGAGGAGAATGCTGTGGGAGACGGTGTCAAAAGCCTTGCTGAAGTCAAGGTAGACCACATCCACAGCCTTTCCCTCATCCACCAAGTGCGTCACTTTGTCATAGAAGGAGATCAGGTTCGTCAAGCAGGACCTGCCCTTCATAAACCCATGCTGACTGGGCCTGATCACCTGCTTGCCCTACAAGTGCCACGTGATGACTCTCAAGATAATCTGCTCCATGGGCTTCCCTGGCACTGAAGTCAAACTGACAGGCCTATAGCTCCCCGGGTCTGCCCTCCAGTCCTTCTTGAAGATGGGCGTCACATTTGCTAGCCGCCAGTCAACTGGGACCTCCCCCAATAGCCAGGACTGCTGAGAAATGATGGAAAGCAGCTTGGCCAGCTCCTCCGCCAGTTCTCTCAGTACCCTTGGGTGGATCCCATCCATCCCCATTGACTTGCGCATATCCAACTGCCGTAGCATGGTTGCCAACCATTTCTTCGTGGATAGTGAGGGCCACATTCTGCTCCCCATCCCCTTCCGCCAGCTCAGGGTACTAGGTATCCAGAGAACAACCGGTATTGCCGCTAAAGACTGAGGCGAAGAAGGCATTAAGCATCTCTGCCTTTTCCTCGTCTTTTGTAACAAGGTTCTCCCCTGCATCCAGTAAAGGATGGAGATTTTCCTTAGTCCTCCGTTTTGCACTGATGTATTTGTAAAAAGATTTTTTGTTGTCTTTAACGGCAGTAGCCAGATTGAGCCCCAGATGAGCTTTGGCCTTTCTAATTTTGTCGCTGCACAGTGTCATAACATCTTTATAATCCTCCTCAGTGGCCTGCCCTCTTTTCCAAAGATTATAAACCGTCTTTCTTCTCCTAAGCTCAAGCTGCAACTCTCTGTTCAGCCAGGCCTGTCTTCTTCCATGTCAGCTCGTCTTTGGGCACGTGAGGATAGACCACTCCTGCGCCCTTAAGATTTCTTTCTTGAAGAGCGCCCAGCCTTCCTGGACTCCTCTGCCCTTCAGAACCACCTCCCAAGGGACTCTACCAACCAGAGTCCTGAGCAGCTCAAAGTCAGCCCTCCGGAAGTCCAATACAGCGATTTTGCTGGTCCCCTTTCTGGCCGTGCCAAGAATAGAGGACTCCACCATTTCGTGGTCACTCTGCCCAAGACAGTTCCCGACCACCACATCTCCCACCAGTCCTTCTCTGTTTGTGAAGAGAAGGTCTAGCAGGGCACCACCCCTGGTAGGCTCACTAACCAAAATACCTTATATATAATACTTACCTTATATTTTAATATATTATTGTCTTTGTAATCTGTTTGCCGAGGGTCGTTAGGAGTCAAGGTCTAGAAATACTCAAAGAGAGTATTTCTCCAGTACCCTAGAGAAAAGGAGGCTCAGCCTGGAGAAAAGGAGGCTCAGGGGTGACCTTATCGCTCTCTACCGGTACCTCAAGGGAGGTTGTAGCGAGGTGGGTGTTGGTCTGTTCTCCCACGTGCCTGGTGACAGGACGAGGGGGAATGAGCTTAAGTTGTGCCAGGGGAGTTTTAGGTTGGATGTTAGGAAGAACTTCTTTACTGAAAGGGTTGTTAGACATTGGAACAGGCTGCCCAGGGAAGTGGTGGAGTCACCATCCCTGGAGGTCTTTAAAAGACGATTAGATGTAGAGCTTAGGGATATGGTTTAGTGGGGACTTAGTGTTAGGTCATAGGTTGGACTTGATGATCTTGAGGTCTCTTCCAACCTAGAAATTCTGTGATTCTGTGATTCTGTGAAAGCACTTTCATTAAATATATATATATATATATATACACACACATATATTGGGCTCAGTTTCAGTCTACTATATTTTCTATTCTGAAGCTTTAGAAAAGTCAAAAAAGCAAAGAGGAAAGGGAAAGGGAAGGGAGTTCCAATAAGCCCTTTTCACCTAACTGATCCATATCAAGATTAAATAAGTGTTTAGATAACCCAAACCACTCACCTTTACTGCTATTGTTTCCTTCCTAGGTAGTTCTAGTGAACATGAAAAACACAGTTTCTTTTGTTCATATAAAAATAAAATTGGGAAATAAATTTACAGAAAAGGCAATGCTCAAGATACCAGATATATAAAAGCCATATATTTATGTATATCACAGCCTACTGAACCCTGTGCTCTTGCAAAATTCCTACATTCTTAGAAAGGTTGTCAAGAATCAACAATATGGAGATTCAAACACGCAACTGTACATGCACAAAGACAAATTTTGTTTCCTAAGGTCTGTCCATGATCCATCACAGTAATCTTTCACCCTCACCCCCCCAAAAAAAATCAATCAATCAATCAATCTAATAATCTAATAAACAACAACAACAACAGAAAGACAACAACAACAGAAAGACAACAACAACAGAAAAAAAAAAAAAAAAAAGCTAGTTCCTCGGGGCAGTGGATCTCCCAGAGACATACCTAGGTATATCCCCTAGGCATAGGTCACCTAACTCACCTTCCATCATAATTCAATATTTTGAGAAAGCAAAGATAGGTGAAAGAATTAGGTGTGTTTGCAGCTGCCAGTTTGTTTAGTAAGAGGATTTGCCATAAATTTTGAAGCAGGTGGAGTTTCCTATAGGATGATGGTTTCATACCCAGGTATGTTGCATTGTCTTAGCTCATATTATAAAACATATATCTGAGAGCAGGTCTGCTAGCTAGCCTTTGAGAAAGTGGATGCACTGGAGGTTTTGTTACTGCTGATGTATTTCACAGAGAAATCCAGAAGACCTCCCTCTAATGGGGGCCCTCTGTGGCCATGAAGCATCTACCTGTATCTGCAAACACGTCAAAGTATTTTCTGCACTTGACATAACCTCCGTCCTGTTTGCCTTCAGTATCAGTTCTTGACTTTTTCCTCTGGGAGATGATCTCTGCTAGAAATGGTTTATTTTAGTTATGTTGGTTATGTCTGATCTGGACAAAGAGATGATGGTGCTGGAGCCCATAGTGCTTCACAAGCTCATATACTGATTATGTTAGATGTTATATAAAGCCAGACCTGCTCAGTGCCCAGCAATGTTTATCTGCTACCTATCTATGTGTGCTCGTGTTTGTGATCATAAACTTATGCAGGAATCTTTAAGAATGAAGAATCCCTGCTGCCTCTTCCACAGAAAATATTTGAATTTCAGCTTCCAAAGGTGTGTTGGGTCTGTCTGGGATGGAGTCACTTTTCCTTGCAGCAGCCCACACAGTGCTGTGCTCTGCACTCATAGCTGGAACAGCACTGGTATCACTCTAGTGTTGTGTCTATTGCTGCATAGTACTGGCACAGCATCAGAACTCCCTCCAAGCCCCCAAGAGCCAGCAGGCTGGGGCTGGACAATTGATGGGGAGGGGACATCACCAGGGCAGCTGACCTAAACCAACCAAAGGGATATTCCATAACACCTGATGTCACACTCAGCAATAAAAGGGGGGCTCTTGTGGGGTCCTCCTGAACAACCGGTACGCGTTTTGAGGCCCTGCTTCCCAGGATGTGGCTGAACATCGCTCATTGATGGGAAGTAGAGAATAACATTTTTTCCTTTCTCTCTGTGCTTCAGCGCGGCTTTGTTGTTTCTTCTGTTTCTTGTTTCTTTTTCTCCCCATTCCCCTTTCCCTTTAATTAAATCATTCTTATCTCAAACCTCGAGCTCTTTGTGTTGTCTTTTTCTCCCCCTTCATCTTTGAGGAGGGGAGGAGTGAGAGAGCAATTGTGGTGGAGCTCGGCTGTCCACTCGAGTAAAACCATCACAAAAGGGGATTCCTTGAGCATATATAATGGTCCAGGAAGGCAGAAAATAAAGAAATCCTTTAAACTCTGTGGTGGTTTTACTCAGGTGGGCAGCCGAGCTCCACCACAACCGCTCTCTCACTCCCCCTCCGCAAAGAGGAACGGGGAGAAAATACGATGATAGGGGCTCAAGGGTTGAGATAAGGACGAAGAGATCGCGCTTTAATTATCATGACGGGCAAAACAGACTCAGCATAGGGAGATAGTAAGATATATTGCCTATTACCAACAAGCTAGAGAAGTGAGAAACAAAGGAAAGAAACTAAATGCACCTTCCCCCCATCATCCACCCTCTTCCACCTCCTCCCCTGGAGCGGCGCAGGGGAACGGGGAAATGGGAGTTATGGTCAGTCTATAGCGCTTCTTCACCACCGCTCCTTCTTGGTCACTCTCGTCCCTTGTGCTGTTGGGTCCCTTCCACAGGATACAGTCCTTGCTGAACTGATCCGGTGTGGGCTTCCCACAGTCAGCAGCTCTTCAATAAATGCTCCAGATATGGGTCCATACTACAGGGTCCATCTCTCAGGAGCAAACTGCTCCAACCTGGGTCCCCCACGGGCAGCAGCTCCTGCCAGGTCACCTGCTCCTGAGTGGTCTCCTCTCCATGGGCTGCAGGTCTGGCATGGAATCTGCTCCGGCAGGGGTCTTCCACAGGCAACAGTCTCCGTTGGTGCAGGTCCACCTGCTCCACCATGGTACTCCATGGGATGCAGGGGGACAGCCTGCTTCACCATTGTCCTCACCACAGGCCACAGGGGACTTCTGCTCCGGCACCTGGAGCACCTTTCCCCCTCCTTCTTCACTGACCTTGGTGGGCAACCAAGTTCCACCACAATTGCTCTCTCACTCCTCCCCTCCTCAAAGAGGAAGGGGAAGAACAGACAACACAAAGAGCTCGAGGTTTGAGATAAGAATGATTTAATTAAAGGGAAAGGGGAATGGGGAGAAAAAGAAACAAAAGAAACAACAAGGCCGTGCGGAAGCACAGAGAAAAAGGAAAAAAAGTTATTCTCTACTTCCCATCAACGAGGGATGTTCAGCCACGTCCTGGGAAACAGGGCCTCAAAACATGTACCAGTTGTTCAGGAGGACCGCCCTCCCCCATGAGAGCCCCCCCTTTTATTGCTGACATCAGGTGTCAGTTTAGGTCAGCTTTGGTCAGTTTAGGTCAGCTGCCCTGGTGATGTCCCCTCCTCATCAATTGCACACCCCCAGCCTGCTGGCTCTTGGGGGCTTGGAGGGAGTTCTGATGCTGTGCCAGTACTATGCAGCAGCAGACACAACACTGGAGTGATACCAGTGCTTTTCCAGCTACAAGTGCAGAGCACAGCACTGTGTGGGCTGCTGCAAGGAAAAGTGACTCCATACCAGACAGACCCAACACAACCTCCATGATGGAGTCAAAACAGCCCAAGGGTAAGGAAAAACAAGCAAAATATAGAACAATGTTGATCAGCTTCGTCTCTAAAAAGCTATTTGTTAATTCCACTACATGTTTTTCCAAGACAACTAATGGTTATTTACTCAGGCCACCTACAGTCAATTTTTTACATATCTGTAAAAACTGATGATATAATTATTCTGTGCCTTTGTAAGTGTTGGTTATGTTAAGGAACTGATGAGGTTAGGAGCATGTCAGAGATCTAATCTTGGTTAATTTTGACTTAATATAATGACAATTTATTTAATCAAGCAGAAAAATTATTTAGACAATGCGGATCATGTTTCAAACAACATAAGAAATCACAGTTATTTTTTCATGTTGTTTTTGTTTTCTTTTTTTGTTTTCCTAAAGACAAACTTCCATTACTTTTTTTTTTTTTTTTTAATCCAATTTCAGTTTGAAGTGTGCCACTTACCCTCTTATTCTCTTAGTTTTCCTCCTTTCCATGTAATAGTAATGATTTGAGTTGCAGCTGTTTCATTGGAAAAACATACTCTATTTCAATGTAAAAAAAATAAATAAATATAAATCTATTTTAAACAGCTTCAGTAGTAGATTAAACTAATCTTTTTCACTTTCAACAGAAATGGACTGGAAATTAACATGATCAGTTATGGAATCTCAGCTGTGAGTCTGGTAACAAGCAGCTGTGAGGGATAATTTCATAAACTATTTCAGCTAAAGGCATAAGAGGATTTCTGCTTGTGTACTGACACATTGAAACGTCCTGTAAACTCATTTTGTGGGCTAGCAAATTAATTTATGTATATATATAATTAATAAGCAAATCACTGCAAATCTATTGTGAAAGTAGATCACACTTTGCAAATTATTATGATATTTGGGTAGTTAAGGAGAGATTCTGCAACGAAATGCATCTGCCCATATATGTAGATCAAGTCAAGAAAGCAGAGGTGTAAGTGGCAGAGCATGACTTTTTTGTCTATGTAAAAGATGCAAAAGTATTTCCAACAAGACAAAAACAGTTAGAACAAGGAGTGAACAAGACAAGTAAAAATTGAAAATTGGTGAGTGGTACCCTATAAGACATTAAATCTGCTATTTGCTGCTTTTGAAGTTTATGGTAAAATGAAGACCTGAAGGGCATGCCTCAGTTATCTTCAGATAACCGATGTGTAATCACAGATTTCTAAGTGTTTGAATTTCTCTAAGATATCTTCCTTGTCTTAGGGGCTGCTCCCAACGGGTTCAAAATGGAATATGTGCCATTTTTGCCAGCCTTCTGTAGATAACTTATAAATGTTATGACATCTAAAATGGTACATAGTATATACATTTAGGCAATTGAATTTAGATACCTGACTCTAGAGCTGAATTCCAACCAAAGCCTCAGCCAGGGAGAAATACTCAATGAAACTAGTAAAAAGAAATGCAAATTAAAAAAATTTCTGGACTTCTAATCATGGCAAGGATTTAACTTTGGTAAGTGTTTTATCTGAGTAACAAATAAATCCTCAGCAAAAAGATCAGATCCAGCTTCGGGATTTTCTTGTCTGTGGAAACAATCTAAAAATCTACTGTATGTTATTGCAAGCAAATACTGTAAAACACCGTACTGGGTCTGGCTGGGATGTTAACTTTCCCTGCAGCAGCCCATACAGTGCTACGCTCTTCACTTGTGGCTAAAACAGCAGTGGTATCACACTGGTGTTGTGTCTGCTGCTGAGAAATGCTGGCACAACACCAGGACTTTCTCTAGCCCTCCTAGGGGGTGGGCAAAAAGTGAGAAACATCACCAGGGCAGCTGACCCAAACCAACCAAAGGGATATTCCATACCATATGATGTCACATTCAGCAATAAAAGGTGGAAAAAGGAAGAAGAGGGGAGGGGTGGGCTCTCATTGCGAAAACGTCTGTTCTTCTCCCAAACACCGGCTATGTGCATTGAGGCCCTGCTTCATGGACATGGTCAAGCATCGCTTATTTGTGGGAAGTAGAGAGTAATTATTACTTTTTTTTTCCCTCTGCACTTCCACATAGCCTTTACTTGTTTTGTTTTGTTATTCCCTTTCCCTGTTCCTCTTCCCCTTTTCCCTGTTTTCCCTTTAGTTGAATTGTTTAATTAATAACAATATTTCCTTAATAATATTTATATATTAATATTTATTATATTAATATTAATATATTTTTCTGTTTATTAAAATTATCTTTATCTCAACCCATGCGTTTTTTTTTCCTCCTTTTACTTCTTCCCCTCCTCATCTGAGGAGGGGGAGTGAGAGAGCGGTTGTGGTGTTCAGTTGCCTAACACGGTCAAACCACCACAAACACAGAAAAATAAAATGAACCTATGAATTTCCAGCTGTGTGATAAAACACTTATTTGGTTTGCTTAATACATGCACAAAACAAAGTTGGTAAATGCTTGGTGTATGCAGTTGGAAAAATAAAATAAAATAAAATAAAATAAAATAAAAAAGAAACAGAAACAAAATCAAAAACTTTATAACAAATAACAGATCTAATGTAATCACAGCTATCTTACAGATAAAGAAACAGTGACATGAAAATGGTCCCTGTTAATCTGCTAATAATTTGTTTATCTTAAGTTGATAATTTTAACTTTATTATTAAAAATAGTAAACTCAAACTAAAAATAGTTTACTCACAGTTGTAGTGAGCAAAAGTTATATGAGAATGAGAAAAAAAATATGAGTTCTCAGGAAATAGAAGTAACCATATAGTCCACCCCCCACTCGCCAGCATAGGCTCAATTGCACATAATTCCTGAAAGACTTGCCTAGCCTGCTCCCAGATGATGGAAGCTACACAATGTCCCCAGCTACTTAATCCAGTACTTCACTAAATTTGCAATTCACAAAATCATTTGATTGTTTTCTCTAATGCATCTTCCTCTTTTCTGTTTGATTTGCCAGTTATATCCAATGTTCCCTTCCTGATGAACTTATCAGGCAAAAGCTACCATTAACTCAAAACAGAACTACATTCTGACTGTGTCTACACAAATCCAGTTTTCTCTTCACTTCAGATATGAACACATTCCACCACTGAAGGCTATTAGGCTACTAAAACAGGTACAGAGAAATGTAAGGGTTCAGGTCTATCTCTACCTATGTATGTCTGGACCGTAACTCAGGTTCCCCAAACCTGACCTCTGACATTCAGGTTCCCCAAATCTGATATCTACATTTGCTCAGCTGACCATATTTCCTGTATTAACTAGAGAACTATTAACTACAAGAGCATTTACATATTTACAGCTATGATCCTATGATCTCCATGGGCTGCAGCTCTGGCCTGGGGCCTCCTCCTGTGGGGTGTCTCCATGGGCTGCAGCCTCCTCCAGGCCACATCCACCTGCTCCACCATGGGCTGCAGCATGGATATCTGCTCCACCGTGGGACTCATGGGCTGCAGGGGGACAGCCTGCTCCACCAGGGGTCTCTCCTCAGGCCGCAGGGGAACTGGCACCTGGAGCACCTCCTGCCCTCCTTCTGCACTGACCTTGGACCTTGGTGTCTGCAGGGCTGGTTCTCACCCCTCTCAACCAGCTGCTGTTGCTCGCATATTTTTTTCTCCCCTTTCTTAAATCTGCTCTCACAGAGGCACAAAAAAAAACATCACTTATTCCCTCAGCTCTGGACAGCAGAGTCTGGGTCTGTTTGGAGCCAGCTGGAACTGGCTCTTATCTGACATGGGGCAGCCCATGGTCTCTTTTTACAGAGGCGACCACTGCAGACCCCCAGCTACCAAGACTTTGCCATGTAAATCCAGTACAACCATATAGTGGTTTGGGTTGGAAGATCACCTTTATGATCATCTTGTTCCAACACCCCTAGCATTAGCAGGGACACCTTCCACTAGACCAGATTGCTCAAAGCCCCATCTAACCTGGTCTTGAACACTTACAGGGATAGGGCATCTACAACTTCTCTGGGCAACCTGTTCCAGTGCCTTATTACCCTTAAACATTTTTTTCCTCATATCTAATCTAAATCTATTATCTTCTATCTTAAAGCCATTGCCACTTGTCCAAAATCATAAACTTTATGACAAATAAAAGATCTAATGTAATCAATACATTCCCTGGTAAAGAATCCTTCCCCAGCTTTCCTGTAGGCCCTCTCTAAGTACTGGTAGGCCATTGTAATGCCTCCCTGGATCCTTCTCTTCTCCAGGCTGAAAAACCCCAACTCTTTCAACCTGCCTTCTTAAGAGAGGTGCTCCAGCCCTCCAACCATCTTCATGGCCCTCTTCTGGACTCATTCTGCTAGGCTTAGGTCCATGTCTTTTTTAGGTTGGTGGCCCCAGAGCTGAACACATTACTGCAGGTGGGGTCTCATGACAGCAGAGTAGAAGGGGACAATCACCTTCCTCAACCTGTTGGTCATGCTTCCAGTCAGTATATTGTTCACTTTCTGAGCTGTAAGTGCACATTGCTGGCTTGTTCATTTTCTCATCCACCAACTCATCTCATGTCATTCTCCTCAGGACTGCTTTCAATCCATTCCCTTCCCAGCCTGTATTTGTATTTGGGATTGCCCCAGCCCAGCTGCAGGACCTCCCACTTGGTCTTGTTGAACTTCATGAGTCCATCTCTAAAGCCTGTCCAGGTCCCTCTGGATGGCATCCATTCCACCAAATGTATTGACTGCTCCATGCAGCTCGGTGTCATTGGTAAAATTCCTGAAGTTGAACTCAATGCCACTGTCTATGTCACCAACAAAAATGTTAAACAGTGCTGGTCCTCGTATTGACCTGAGGGTCCCTGAGGTATGCCACTCATCACTGATCTCCACCTGGACATTGAGCCATGGACAACTCTTTGAGTG
Organism: Heteronetta atricapilla; assembly: GCA_011075105.1. Classification (NCBI taxonomy): domain Eukaryota; kingdom Metazoa; phylum Chordata; class Aves; order Anseriformes; family Anatidae; genus Heteronetta; species Heteronetta atricapilla. The sequence goes on from CM021731.1 coordinate 154,397,628, forward strand.
TGACCATGGAGACAATGCCTTACCCACTGAGTGGTCCATCCATCAAATCCATGTCTCTCCAATTGAGAGACAAGGATGTTGAGTGGGAAAATGTCAAACACTTTGCAGAAGTCCAGGTAAATGTTGCCAGTTGCTTTTTTCCCCTGTCCACCAAAGCTGTAACCCCATCACAGAAAGCCACCAGATTTGTCAGGCACAACTTGCCCTTAGTGAAGCCAAGTTAGCTGTCATCAGTCATCTCCTTATTTTCCATGTGCCTAAGTATAATTTCTTCAATTAGGCTACATGATCTTGCCAGACACAGCAAAGGTGGGACTGACTGGCCTGTAGTTCTCCAAGTCATCCTTTTTTCCCTTTTTAAAAGTTGGGGTTATGTTTCGCCTTTTCCAGGCAGTGAGAACTTCACTGGGCTGTCATGACTTCTCAAATATGATGCATAGTGGTTTAGCAACTTCAACTCCTGGTTCCCTCAGGACCTGTGGATGTATCTCATCCAGTCCCATGGGCTTGTGAACCTTTAGGTTCCTTGGATGGTCTCCTTTAAAGCATTTACATAAAGAACATGTAAATCAGGAGATGGGATCTGAAGATCCAATGGGTGATTAAGACATAAAAGTAATTCTCTGAGAAAATAAGGAGCTAGCTTAGAAGCTAAGTAAATGTATTCATAGATGTTCACCGTGACAGAAATAAAGCATTTCTCTCTTTTTGTATGAGGAAAGACAGAAGAAGTTGGACAAACTGGAGAATGAGGAGGAAAAAAAAATAGGAAAATTTGATAAAATGAATACTAACAAACAGCCAGGACCTCAGAATGTTAATCCAATTGTTGATTACAGTATGTAACCTAATACTTTAGATTATTATTGGGATTAGAAAAATGGAAGGTGATAAATATAAGCAGAGGTGATTCATTTATGAATGAGTAAACCTGAATTAGTAAAGCTAAATCTCCTAGCATACTCTCAAAATCATAGCAAAATCTAGATGTGAAGAAGGGTAAGTCAACAAACTTTTTCTATAAAGACGAGACCTTGCATAAAAATTACACAGTCAAAAGCATTCTGATTGGCATATTTTAGATTACTAAGCAGACATTTTAAAGTCTCCTATAAGAGGCTATTTAAAACAAACAAACAAAACAAGAGCAACAAAAAACCATAGACTTACTGTATCAGTAAAAGCAGATCAAAAATTAGGAAAAATAAAAACAAACAAAAATAAAGAAATAAGCAGTCTATTTTTCTTTCTAGCCAGCAGAATGCATTCAGATTAGGTCCCTCTTTTTTATAGTATGTGTTGTTCAGCATACTCATTAGTTATCTGGAGAAGAAGGTAAGTAGAATTAAATTTGCTGATAATCTTAAATTATTCAGGATAATAAAAGTAAAAGATGACTATAAAGATGTTCATGTGCACAAGGATGTCAAAATACTGACTGAGTAGGCAATAAAGTGTCAAATGAAATTCAGTGTTGATTAGTGCAAAATAGTACACACAGGAAAACAAGACAAACTATACACAATGACAGATTTTAAACAGTAATTCCCACAGAGGTAAGAGAACATGTTTTATCAACAGTTTGATTCAATGTTCATCATTTAAAAAAAAAAAAAAAAAAAAAAAAAAAGAAAGAAAAAAAAAAGTACAGTAGAAGAGGCACAGAGAAAGTAGTAAAGAAGTTTTATTAAAGGTTTCTAAACAATGAAGCATGCAGAAAAGAAAAGAAAAAAAGAAAACAAACAAAAAAGCCTTTTTATATATGGAGAAATTGAACACACCAGAACTCATTGAAAGAGAGAGGTGAAGAAGAACTTGAAAAAGAATCACCTGCATAAGAAATGGAATTGGAAATGCTTATTCACCTGATAGTAGTGCAAAAATTGAAGTCAACATTTTATTTTTTGAGGTAGTGAGCATTAAACAAAAAAAAAAGTGTACATAATAAAACTCACGCACACATCACTTCAGGATGTTAAACTCATGAAAGAAAAATATATCAGCTGCTATTAAATGACTCAGTTGTTTGAGCTCAGTTTGACTCAGTTGCAGAGCTCCAGATATGAGGAATGGCTTGTGCAGGCTAGTATCACTGTGTTCTTCTGCTCTTTTACTTCTCCCCAGACACTGCATATGTGACCCCCTGAAGAGATATGTTACTGGTTTGGATAATCAGGTTACAAACTCAGAGGAACTGATGTAGAAGCTCTTATATTCTTATATCTGTATTCAGAAAATAATTTGATGATGGCAATAGTATGGAGTACTTGTTTTGCCTAGAACAGAGTTAATGTCCTTTAGAATATATCACATGATATTATGTTTTGGATTTGTGACCAAAACTGTGTTGATAACATACAAATGCTTAGTTGAGGCTGAGAAGTGCTTACATTGAGTCAGGGATGTTTCTGTTTCTTGTGCTGTCCTGCCAGCAAGGAGGCTGAGGGTGCACAAGAAGTTGGGAAGGGACACAGCCAGGACAGCTGGCCCAGACTGGCCTAAGTGATATTCCATACCATGTGATGTCACACTCAGCAATAAAATCTATGTTCATGAAGGAAGAGAGGGACATTTGGAGTCATGGCATTTGTATTCCCAAGTATCCATTAAATAGATGAACATCTGCCTAATGAATGAATTCCTGATTTTGCTTTGCTTCTGTGAACAGCTTTTCCTTTATTAAACCATTTTTTTAATCTCAACCCATGACTTTTCTCACTTTTACGTTTTTGATTCTTTCCCATATTCCACTGGGAGGAGGGAAAGAAGGAGTAGGCAAGTGGCTGTGTGAGGTTTAGTAATACAGGGTTAGAACAAAGACACATCCACCACAGCAGCCTGTGAAGAAGCCTCAGGAGAGGGGGAGCATGCTGGTGATAAATTGGTCACTTTTGCTTCATGTGTTTGGTGAGACCCAGCACCCTGGAAGCCTTAGGGGACTGAAGGACAGCTCTCCTTCATCACTGGTAGGAGGGCTGGCTGGGCCTCTTTCCCACTGCTCAGAAAGTTGAATTTCTGACTACAGCAGATGAAATAGCTTCTGTTTTCCTTCCACCACACTACACTCTTTGCATTCCCCAGATGAAAAAGCAGAAGATGTTAGCAGAAAGTAGATGCCCAAGGAAGAATCAAATAAAAAGGAAAGCATTTAGGGAATACAATTTCCCTGAAAAACTCCTTCAGCCTTAAGCAATCTGGGTTTTCAGTACTTCCGAGCAAAAGTAATGTCTTTCCACTCAATAGCCCTGACAGATTTCACATCTATAAATATATCCATGCCCCAGATCAAATCAGATCTGCACTCAGAATAAGGGAATGAGAGCACAAGTGACTTTAAGTTGCTTTCATATCCCAGTGCCCTGATCTAAAAGCATATTTAATGTATCTGAGGACAGCTGTGGAGCATTAGGATGTCCTCCAACATCCATGCCAGTATTGTGGTTTGGAATATTGTGCAGTGTCACATTGCTGACCATGTGTTATGGGATCAGATACCTCGGTAGACAGCTTCAGTAGCCCATTTTATGAATACAAAGAATAAGAAAAAAATGTTCTTTGTCTACCATATTTTTGTCTTTTTAGGAGAGATATCACAACACATGCTAGAGATTGGATGTAATGACTTAATGCTTAATGACTTTTTTTTTTTTTTTTTTTTTTTTTTCCCTCTGTAGAGTATGAGTATTTGCAGAGAGCAATCAATAACAGTCTGCCCAGTGGAAGCAACCCAAATTATGGGAGCAATGATTTTGAGGCAAACACAACAGAAAGTAGATTGTAAGATTGTAAACACAGTGAGAAGCTGCTTGTAGTTGTAGTGTTGGTTGTTTTAATTAAAAGTCAGTTACCTTTCAGTGTGAGACTTCTCGCTTTATTAGCCCAGAGGTGGTACATGCAATAACACTATAGCCCAGGCACTGGGAGACAAGAGCAGTTTTTCTTGCTTCATAAGAACAACTGGTGGCCTCCTTCTGCCTTACTTTCTGTTTAAATTTAAACTGGAAAAAAGTGTCTTAATTCAAGATTGCTTTAACTGTACTTAAAGGCAGAAACCAGAGCAGGAAGCCTTACTTTTGCCTCTGTTTTATATCTTCCGATTAATTCCCCTGTTTCACTGACTCAGTTTTGTTATGTTTATTATACAAATGCTTCAACATTAATGCTGTTCCATTTTCTTATTTTTCCATTTACATTTTTCTTTTCTCAACACATTTAATTGTTGAAATAAATATATGGTTATGTAAAATGAAAAATCAAAGCAAATCAAGTTCTTTGGAGTTTTTCTGCAGTAGAGGGTTGGCCAAACATGAATCTTGGATGAGCTGAATTTGGAAAATAAATTCTTTTACTTGTTGATTTCAAAGATGGAAATTGCCATCTAAAAATCTCTCTCTTTGGGCTATGTATATTTTGATAGATGAAAATATCTGCTGCAACTCAGGATCTACTCTCTTTCAGGACATTGGAATTTTTATCAGTTTGGACCAGTCTGTTTATAGGCTTACCGACAAAAAGGAGAGAAAGACAATCCCAGACTGGGAGTATACAACTGCATATGTAAAACCTAAACTGTTGCTGTGTGAAACAGCTGTCATCCAAATATAAGCTGTGTGTGCACCGTGCTTACTAATATGGTAGTAGTCTGGTGTAATGCCCAGGAAAAGATGAAAACAGCATATTTGCTAGGGTGCAGTAATAGGCTGGTGTACCCAAGGTGCATTTAAAGTGCACACTGTTAAGTCTACCTGGTTTAACACTGAATATAGCAACTTCGATCAGCTGTGTTAGTTCAGCTGTTGGTGTACTGTGTTTTATTATGCAGTGTTACCCTGTTGATGTATTTTCCCAGCAAACAAGAACTACTTGTTTTTAAAATAAAAGGTACCGTACTCTCACATCTTTCTTTGCAGTAACTTGCATTTACATTTCTGTTTCTACTTTATGTACTACCATAAACCCTATTTGTGTTATGAACCACTTTTATTCAACACTTTCCTTGTTTATACATCACACATGATGCCCATGGAATAGAGGAGGATTTTACTTTTTCTGTTTTTTAAATGTTCCAATATAAAATTGAGACAGTCAGATATTCTGTATTTAATATACTCTTAGTTCATCTATGCATGCGGTATTTCTGTAATTGAATTTCCTGTACTGATATCTCAATAGCAAACCACAAACACTCATTAAAATATAACACCAGAATACTGTGTCAAACTGACATTTCACAGAAATATTTACATGATGTCATAAACAGAAACAGACATTTAAATATTAAGAGGGAAATCAATACAGCTTCAATATTAAAAACTGATTGTTAAAGGAAAGCAATAATTTACACAGTAAACGCTTTATCCCCATTTTTCTATATTGTTAAATTTGTTTGGGCAATAGCACAGATTCATGACATAAAATGAAGCCCGGGGACATGCAAAACCTCTTATCTTTTATACCTCATATTTCACAAATACTTTCAATCTGAAATGAGCAAGCTGGTACACCTACGGAAAGGAAGAAGAACATGAGTACATATAACCCTTCTTCTAGGTGTAGCAGTATATTTGATATCCAGATAGTAGATCTGCTATCCAGGTAGCTATCCAGGTAGCTATCTGCTATCTGCTGTCCAGGTAGCAGATATTTGATATCCAGATATAAGACATTTGCTGTGCCTTAAAGCTTCAGATCCCATCATCACATGAAAATATTACCTTTTGCTTTGTGTGGCACAACGTCTCCAGCATCAGAGGAATTTTTTACTGAAAGTTTTTTTCATTCTCATTTTTTTTTTTTTGAGAACCTAATTCATTATGATTGCACTCTTTCAGGTTAGCAATTATTATATTTTTCCATTGTTCTCTTGTGTTTTGTTTTATTTTTCTTTTTGATTGTTTGTTTGTCATTTGTCTTTAGGAATAAAAGCTACTACTGTGTTTTAATTTAAATATGATTTCCTGCACTGATATAGCCTTTGGAAGCCAAACTTCATCTCAAGAGAAATCTTACAGCTGAATTGTTTTAAAAGCTTTCAGATTATATTTTTAGTAGAAATAGAATAGTTTACTCATAGCAAAACATGCAATAAATATAAAAATATTATTTAAATTAATAAATCAGAAAAATTCCATTAAATGAGCTATTTTTCTCACAAAATGGCAGGTTTATAAGACTCTTGAATAGAGAGACAACTATTAATTGAAACCTAGCAAGAAAAAGAATAATATATTTTTCATGTAAAAGAGATTAAAAAATAGATTGGACATTTTCTGTCAAAAAGACTAAAACTGATATGATGATGTTGCTGCTGTTACTTGTTTTAACATGTCTTTCAATCAAATGTTGAATAGACAGCATATATCTATAACTTGCTAATGAAAATTATTCTTAGAATTTCAAATTAAATTTAAATTTCAGAAACTAAGCTAAATATGTTAATTTTTAAACTTTCATTTAGAAAAAAAAAAAAATCTAGAAAATATTTGTGGGCTTGAAAATAGACTTCCACTTTTCCACCATCATATGTTGTCAGCCTGCTGCAACAAAAAGAGTTGCATCAAAATAAATAAATAAATAAAACCAGCTTTTTATTTATTTATTTATTTATTTTTTAGGAATATGTGAATGTGTAAAGCTGCTCCCTCTTATAAGCGTATGACAGCATGCAGTGGTACACTATAATTGCCCAATAAAAGCTAGTGGAGTGTGAATAAAAATACCAATAAGCTTTGTGCCTAATCCTCTTTCAAAGACAGCTGCACCTCCTTTTAAGGAGCAACTAGTGAATTTTATATTCCAGTCTTTTTTTTTTTCTTTTTTTTTTTTTTTTAGGATTTTCAATACTTTTTATTTATAATGAACATTTATTTACTGAGAAACAGAATGTTGCTTTCCTCTGTGACTGTCTTACTTCTAGCTGACTGTGAACTATTAAAATGTGCTTATCAGAGTTTTATGGAGAATAGCCCTGGAGGTTAACTGCATATAATGCTTCTGATAAACCCTGAAAAGATGAAACTGGGGCTTGTCTTTCAACCAAGATTTAAGTAAGCTGGCATTAGTAAAAAGGATTTAAACATTGCTATGCCCAAGTCTGACTCATCATTGACCTTACCCATATATGAGCAGGAGAGGGTGAGTAAACATGATTATATCCTCCCACTCTGGTTGTACTGCAGATATTTCTAATGGCAGTGTCTCAGTGCAGTATATTATGGCTTGTTTGCTGAAAGAAAAGGAGATTCTATAAAAAGAGGTAAAGAGAAAAGGAAATTGGCTCATGACCTAGTATTTTTCTCTCACCCACAGGAGAGTCACAAAAGGGTGTCAGGCTTCTCTGCAGGATGAATTTTCCTTCCCAGTGCTCAAGAAGTTCCAGCAGAGAGCATGGCACACTGACCTGGAAGAATCTGCTCTTGTAAACTTTATTTCCTCAATCACAGTGAGGTGCCTGACTGTTTTACTGCTGTTAAACTGTGACACCATCATTTTCCCTTATTTCTCAAAGTGATAAAAGGTTTTCATAATGCATCACATAGTATTAGTGCAGACCTTACCACTGTGTTCTGTATTTTGCATCCTGGAATGGACTCTGGAAAATGTAAACAAAGCAAACAAGCAAACAAAACCTACTTTTATCCTCTGGCCTTTTTCTTTCAGTGGAACATAAATGCCACATTTATTCAAGAAAAAAAAAAAAAAAAAAAAAAAAAACATAAACAACATTGTCACAAATGGATGGTGTTTGTAGTAAAGCTCATGATGTTTTGAGGTAAGTGAAAAGACAATTAAAGCCAATAAAGTATTAAAGGAAAACATAGGGAAATTTAATATGAAAATGAAAAGTAATGCAGAATCCTACATATCAGATTTGTAATGGAGTTCACTTTCTCTTCAGAGGAATAAAGGGAATAAAGTCAGGTGCACAGAATGGTGATACAATGAACAGAAGCTTCTCTCTGCAAAGATACATCCATTGCAAGAGTCTGATTGGGTACATGGGGAAAAAAAAATCACAGCAACAGAAAAATGTTTAAACTTGCAAGACCTGTCTCAGGTAGAAACTGTGCAGAGGAAGACTGCAAAGCAAAACCCAAAGTTCATTCTGACAAATGCAAAAAGGAGGTGCCTTACCATTATGGAGATATTGCAGTCTCAGTTGCCTTGTCAAAGCAAAGATGGCTAGTTACATTTGGGCTGCCCTGGTTTTTACTTCCTGACTATGGGCTGCAGCTCCTGAAGGACACAGGCCTCTTATGTGCTATCTGCTGCCCTTCTGTGGGGTCCTGGATACATTAGGCCATGACAAATAACACCAAATTGCTGTGTGTGTTGACTGTATCAATACTTTCATAGTTTAGTGTATATATTAATATATGCAGATTAATTTTGTATTTAGTGTATTTCACCATAGAAAACCTGAATGCAGTCTTCCTGGACCGGCTTAATATATATATATATTTCTACACACTGATTGTACCTTCTTAATTAAAAAATAAAGGACCGGGGCCTGAAAGCAGAGCAAATCACATAGCAGAACAACACGAGTGAAGTAAGTCTAACCAAAGTTCATGTTTTGTGGGACCTTCTGTCTCATAATGACTTGTAGCTGATATTTAGGGAAAAGTTTGGGAAGTGTGATACTTTTCAGGCTATTTTCTCATCTTTAAACAATCTACAGTTCAGGGGCTTCCTCAGGCATAAGTGATATATTTGTTGTGTTTTTGGATTTTTCTTCCACAACTATCAGAGGCCAAAAAATCATTCATTCCAAGTGAGTGATGCAACTGTTTTCTAGGAGTTTATTAACAAAAAAAATACATGTAGTTATTATGGATAAAAATGAACTTTTTGAGCAGTACATGTGATATAACCAGCTTCTGGACAGATCCTTTGTATTATTGATGTATTAAATATATATATATATATATATGTTTCTGAACATAATGGGTTTACATGTCTTGAATTGGAATGTGTAATTTCAAATGTCACAGTGCAATGGTGACAAAATGTGCTTTATGTTGGTTTCATTACTCAAAGCAGTATGCATTACATTTCATCAGAAAGGACACTAATGTCAGCAAGATGAATGACAATACCTGTTCAGCTATGGCCCAGCAGAGAGAGAATATCATAAAGGAACTTGAAAGGGCTACACAATTCAGTTGAAAGGTAAGTTGTTATTGACAGGCAGCTTCTTTTTTACATAATGTCAAAATAAACTTGCCCAACTATTAAGAAAAGACACACAAAAAGAGGATTTAAATTCAGGATTGGTTCTGTCCCACAGAGCATATCAATAATTTTAAACTCTTATGGAGTAAATATTTTTTATCTGTTTATATACACTTTACAGAACAATTTAACAAAATCATATGATAATCTTTTCAGTTCTTTTTTTTTTTTTTTCATTAACTATTGGCTTTGCTAATGACTGTACATATTTTTAAACTGAGAATCTGAAATCCATAAGATTGTATGCTATAAAAATTCTAAGACATTGAACTTAAACATCAATATTTTACTACCATGTAAGTCAGGAGGGAAAAAAAAAAGAAAGAAAAAAAAAAAAAAAAAAAAAAAAAAAAAAAGGTTTAGTTGATTTTAGAAACTCTTTTTCATTAAAAATAATAATAATAATAATAAATCTCTTTTCTACTTCTTTCCCCAAGGATGATCTCAAACATAGCTATTAATCTAGTTCACTCACCCTCATTAAAGCTGAAAGAAAGAATAAGAGGAAGAAAGTACACCGTGCTTTTCCATAATTTTGAACTAGCATATGCCATATGGTTTATAGCCTTATCTCATGAACATATACAGTAGTTTGACCTCTGAATGACCTACGAATAAACTAGGAGTAGAGAGGAACAAGGGAGAGCTTAAAATTAACATGCTCCATGCAGGAAGATAAGGAGTTTGGTAACACATGCAGTGGAAATAATCAGGCTGAGTAAGTCTGTCAGGGAACAAACTTTCCCTCCCCTTACAACAAGCCACATAATCTTCCATCTTTGTTTGCTTGTAAGCATGTTTGCTTCCATGTTTGCTTGTAAGCAAACAAGCTCCTGAAATGTTTTAGGGTTTTTATTGATAGAAACATTGTAGGATATTTACCCAGAGCATACATACTGTGTATTAAAAGCAATCTAACACAGTACCATCATGGGATTCACTACCAGCCCTTGCTTCCAGTGGTAAGTAAGAAGATGGGACAACTTCTAGGAAGTCTGACCAAAGAACTACAATTACATTTCAGAATCTCTGTGCTTGAGATACATGTCATGGAAAGAAAACCATGAGAAGAATATTTTTGCTGTTGGATTTTAGTGGATAACAAATCTTGTAACAGTACAATTTGGTGAACAATAGTGGTGTCTGAGTGTCTAGATGTACCTCAGAGATATAGCTTAAGACAAGTATGAAAGCTTGTTGGTTGTGTTTTCCTCCTTCTCTTTTAGAATTAAATATATTCAAGTTTGAATTATTTATTTATCTGTTTATTTTGGATATTTTCAACTCTATTTTCTTTTTGTCTTTCTTCCTCCTAGATTCCTGCTTTCCTTCTTAAATATATTATTTTTATTTTTGCCAATGAAAAAAAAAAAAAAAAAGTGGTTCTGGTAGAAAAAATATATATATTTAAAATTATTATTATTAATATTATTAATGTACTATTGATGGTAATTTTTATCTCTTGTATATATTCCATTTTACTTTTGCAACAAATTATACATCAAGAACGGGATTGCTAGCCAGTTGCCATCAGGAAATGATTGTCTCGCTGTACTCTGTGCTGGTGCGGCCTCACCTTGTGACACCTCACTGTGTCCAGGTTTGGGCACTACAGTATAGACATAAAGCTGTTAGAGTGTCCAAAGGAGGGCAACAAAGATGGTAAAGGGTCTATAGGGGAAGACGTATGAGGAGTGGCTGAAGTCACCTGGATTCTTCAGCCTTGAGAAGAGGAGACTAAGGGGAGGCCTCATTGTGGTCTGCAACTCTTCCTCACAAGGGGAGTAGAGAGGCAGGTGCTGATCTTTGCTCTCTGGTGACAAGCAATATTGCCCAAGGGAATGGCTTGAATGTGTGACAGGGGTGGTTCAGGATGGATATCAGGAAAGGGTTCTTCACCAATAGGGTGGCTGGGCACTGGAACAGGCTCCCCAGGGCAGTGGTCATGGCACCGAGCCTGCCAGAGTTCAAGAAGTGTCTGGGCAGCACTCTCAGACACATGGTCTGCTTTTTTGAGCAGCCCTTTGGGGACTTGTAGTAGGACTTGATCCTTGTGGGTCCCTTCCAACTCAGATATTCTGTGATTCTGTGATACTTTTTCCATCTCATACAGTGTGGAATTTGTACCATGCTAGAATGTCTTTAGAAAGATAAAATGCTCTTAAGTCTGTACCTTTCAAAAAAAAGTAAATGAATGGATAATCTGAAGTTATGACTGCTGTATATTATATATTAGACTGAAGACTTTTGTAGTTCAGAATCAGCTTTTCCTTCTGTTCTATTACAAGGATGGCATGGAAGATGGGAGAATGTGAAGGGGAATGGTGTTGAGCCAACACTCCCTGTCTGAAATACAGACTTGAATCATTAAGTGAAGTGCTGGCATCATGGAAAATAATGGAAAAGCTCTTAATTCATCAGAGTGTGAATTTCATCACTAATTTAATGAGACAGCTAATGTGCAATGCATTAAACACATCTTTTGCTCTTTACAGATACAGGCTTCAGACTTGCATTTACCTATCAATATTTAACTTGTTTTATCATCTCACAGTATGTTTCACTAAAACTAGCACCTAAAAGGAGTCTAAAATACTGGATGAATCATAAAAGCAAATGCCAGAGAGGAAAGTAATATTTATATATATACATATTAATTTATTAAACCTAATGCTATTCATACCTCTTTATTCCACCTCTGGTCATAATAGCATACATTGTATTACCCTGTTTCCTAAGTAGTAGTAAATAATCATGGGTGACTGTGAATATAAAGAATACTATTCTATGCCACTGATTTTCATCTTACATCAGCAAAGTGACCCTAGGAACTCATAAATATGATTTTCCTTTTATTAATTTTTTTTTAAAGTACATATGCACAGTGTTGTCAGCTCTCATGGTGTTGTCATGTCTATTAATAGATGTTTTACATCAATATCTAGCTCTTGAAAGAGATGATAACGTATTTCAAATTCCATTAAAGAGAGAAAAAAAAAAAAAAAAAAAAAAAGTCTAACAGCTCTAAACACTTAAGTAGGCCCCACCTCACAAGAAAGAACTAGAGCCTTTTGCTCTCTCTCAAATTTCATCATTTTTAGATATTTGGGCACAGGAATGATGAACATTTGGGCACTTTTCCCCTATATCACCAGGTCTATTTGAGTAGGAACTCTGACTTAATTATTCTTTATTGGATGCCTTCTGTCAGTTACTTCCACAGATTTATTCATCTCCCATTCACACAGGTGTTATTTGTATGTCTAATGTCATGTGAGATGACAGTGCAGAGAAAATGAAAACACCCAAACAACTCTTCTTTCCTCACTGTCTTTTTCTTAGCTTATTGGTACTCCAGCTCCATTGGAGTTGGAAGATTTTTATTTTATTTTTTAATTCACAGGATGTCTTCTACTTCGAAAGCCCTTAAAGCTTCTGTGACTAATAAGGTAGTGAATTGTCTTCTGGTCTTTTAAATTTATTACAGTAGACTTTATTCCCTCTAGAAACTTATCTGAAACTTACAAGGCAAATTTTAAAGATTAATAGGTAATTTTTTTAGAACTTACGACTTATATTTTATAATAGTAAAAAGTTTAACAAATTAAGAAAAAAGTACATTGTACTCTATTCTTGGATTCATTTGTATATAAATCATCAGAAAGAAGAAAACAATTCAGTAGCAAGGAATTTTCAATACACTGGAATGTATGGATGTATGTATGGTTACAATGGAATCATCTTGCCATAGATTGTTACTCACAATAAAAAGAGAATAAAACTCAATAAAAGGGAAAGTATGATAAAAAATAAAATCTTATGAGTTTTTTTCTGTGCTATCTTATCAAGTAGCATTAAATTTTTTATTTTTAGACAACTAGAATGACTAAGGAAAACTTCATTTTCTCATGGGTCAATTCTTTCTTTCATAACATAATTCTCATTTTATATGAATTTTTCTAACCATTTTATTAGATACAATAGCCTGATTGTCCTGTAGAAAGGACATCTGCTTTGTCAAGTAATATATTTAAACAAACAAAGGAACAGTATTTCATTTTTTCTTTTTGTATCATTGCAAATGCATACATATATGCATATGCATGCATATATACACACATGCATATATGTGTATACACACACATGTTCTTCTTTCAATGAAATCTCAAGGCATTGCTATGGGAAGATTGTTTTCTTTACCCTTGACTTATGTTAAGTATTCCACTCAGGTTAGGGAAGATGGTTGTCTGATTGCCTGCCCTATTTTTCTTTGCCAGAGCAGAGTACACTTATCTATTAAAAGCACTCCAGAGCTACGTTAAGCTTGGACACCTGTGGAGTTTGTCAGCACAGGTTTTCATGCAGGTCACTGGTTGCTGGGGCAGCTTCAAGAACAGAATAGAAAGAACTATTTGATATGGGAAACACATATTTCTGCTTATTTATTTATTTATTATCAGCATAGTTATTAAAATTTCCCTTGGATAATGAAATTTAAAAGCTCTCTAGACAAACTTGTCCTTTGTGTTCAATTCTGTATTTTTTGTCATCTTTGAAACAATTATTTTTATTCTTGAATCACAGAAAAAAATAAATATTTGTAATGATTAGGATAGCTACGTATCACCTCCAATTCTTCTTGGAGAGATCTCTTTGATTTCATGCTGTGACTGAAAAAAAAGAACAAACAAGGAGGAAAATGCAGGCAGTCTTTCTTGTAACTTTCATTTTAGCCAGAGTTTAGAAAAGAAAGCTCATAGACACAGATAAAGAATTGACCATCTGTGAAAAAGGGGATTGGAATATGCACCATAAGAAAGGATTTGTCATGAAGTCATACTATGACTACAGGTTTTTAGGGGTTTTATTCAGTTTTGCAGTCATAGTTGCCTGGTGATCTCCGGCATCTGAGAAAATTCTTTGGATACCTAAGACATCTACATGTCTTAGTCAAGAGCCATAGGAAAGTTATGGTTTTCTAGAATGGAACTAGGCAGGAGAACTCTCAAAATCTAAAAATATATGAGACATTTATGTTCAGGAAGCTCAATTGGTCCCCACTAAGTTTTACTTTGCAGTATTGTACTGCTATGTGATGGACATAACCCTGCGCTCAATTCAGGTGCTCATGTAGAGATGTTGGTAAAAGTTGAGATTCTCAGTGACATCCTACCTGGCGCTAGAGGGTCCTCTGGTGGTGTCTCCAACAAATCAGTGTGTTAAAGCTGACACACAATTGTCTCAGCTATCTCAGATAGCTATCTCAGATAATACTAGATGCTTTGGTATGGACAGCTGCTGAGTGTAGCTGGTAATAGACTGTCCACTGTAAAGAAAGTAAAAATTGTGAGGATATAGCTATATTTTTTCAATATTTTATATGAAGATACTCTTTACCATTCTGAGTAACTTCTGCATAATAGTAGATGCAGGATATTGGACTAATTTCCTATAATTCTGGAACTTCTAAATTATTTCTTAACTGAATGATTTTATTAGCTTTTTGTACAAAAAGGTTACCAGGACAAACAGAATTTCTGTATTATCATGTAAAGATTAGTGTCTAAGTATTACTATTTTCAGGATATACTTGAAATGCTTAAAGTTTTTGTTTCACATATGTCTGCTATTTTAAACCCTGGATATTTTAAAGAAACAAACAAACAAAAAAATATAAATTTTCTCATTAATGTATTTTCTTGCAATTTCCAATTAACTCCTACTTGAAACTGTTCAAATGTCTTTGTAACAGACTTTAGTTGTAGATAAACATCTACATTTATATCCCTACAGATATAAATCATAGCAGATTTTTTATTAGTCTACACTGCATAACCCTGGTGTCATACAATCACCTAAAATAGATTCAGTAACTTGCCAGCAAACATCATGCAGTTTCTGGCAAACATCTATATGACATTTCCTTGTTTTATGCATCTGCTTCTTGATTCATTCATTTCAGGAAGCTTTTCACAAAATACAATTCCATGAAGTACACAGTGGAAAAATTATGATATAATAGAAGTGAATTCTCATTATCATCATTATATTGAACTTACTAATTTTGTTATGTAATTTTTAAAATATTTGTCTCCACTGAGACAGTTTGACCATTTTCCTTTACCTTACAAATTAAGTTTCTTTAAAGCATGGGCACTACTGAAAAATTTTACTGATAAATATTATAAATATATAAATTGTAAGGATGTTCTATCTTGTTTTAGGCACTGAATCTGTCCTATTTGTTGTAAGCAATAAATATATATAAAATATATCTCCTAACCACAGATTTATCTTCAGGTAAGATTCTTCAGCAAATGAATATGTTTCCTTTTATAAGTGCTTGTCTCTAAGGAAGCTAAGAGTTATACAGCAAATAGTCAAGCATCTGGTACAGGTTTCCTACTTGAATTTTACTGTGGCAGTATTGGTGCTTGCATCCATGATAAAGCTGAAGTTGTGTCAATGCTTATTTAATAAATAATTAAATAAATAATGTGTAATTTCTTTGTATATGCCCCACCTATATCTCCCTATATATATATATTATATATATATATATATATTTAAAAAAAAAAAAAAAAAAGTTAAGCTGTTTGGAATATTGGAATAGCTGATTGTTGATCTTTTTGAGGAAAGTTGTGACTTCAGGGACCTCCTGCATTCCTGTCTACTCCTAACTATCATGAAATTATTAGTTAAAATTTAAGATTTGCTATAAAGGTTCAAAGTATTAAGCAGTGACCACATCCTGGGCATGATATCTGTAGATGCAAAGGAAGGTCCCTATCAGATACTTACAACCAAGTTTGCAATGAACTAATATAGAATCAAAAGAGAACAAATAGCTTGTAGGAAAAATGTTGAAAATTTCAGAGTATAAGTAATGTACAGTATAGCACAGAAAAAAAAAAAAAAAAAAAAAAAAAAAAACATAAGTATTAGGAGGCATTGCTACTTTTTCCTCGACTAAAGATTCTTGTCCTTCTTCACATGGCTCTCTTACAACCTTCTTTTTCTGTATAGTTTTTCTTCCAAGCAAGCTGACTTGAAGTTCAGCTGGAGGCTAGTCACTTTCTAAACAGTATTTAAGCAACTTCCATGGAACAGTAGTACTACAATGAATTAAGGATGTCTAATGGTTTTCCTATTTTATTGGTTTTTCGTGGCAATGTTTTGGTAGAGGGGGATCTGCATGGCTGGCCTCTCTGAGAAGAAACCATGAGCTGTCCCACGTCAGATCAGAGTCAGGCTCCAGAGCTCCAGCCAGCTCCAAAAGGGACGCAATGGCAGCCAGAGCTGAGCCAGTGAGCAATGCTGGTTGGGCCTTTGGGACAGCAGATTTAAGACAGGGAGAAAGCTTCTGTGCAACAGCAGCTGAAAGGGTGAGGAGTGAGAACCAGCCTGGCAGACACCAAGGTCAGTGCAGAAGGAGGGCAGCAGGTACTCCAGGCGCAGAGCACAAATTCCTCTGCAGCCTGTGGAGAGGCCCCTGGTGGAGCAGGCTGTCCCCCTGCAGCCCATGGGTCCCACATGGAGCAGATCTCCATGCTGCAGCCCATGGAGAGCCCCGGGCTGGAGCCCCCGTAGGAGCAGGGGGCCTGGGGGGAGCTGCCGCCCATGGGGGACCTGTGCTGGAGCAGTTTGCTCCGGGGGGATGGACCCCGTGATTCAGAGCCATGTGGGAGCAGTTCTTGAAGTGCTGCTGCCTGTGGGAAGCCTGCTCCAGATCAGTTTGGGAAGGACAGCATCCCGTGGGAGGGACCCCAGGTAGAGCAGGGGCAGGGAGTGACTGTGAAGCAGTAGTGAACACAATGCGTTACAGACTGACTGCAACACCCATTCCTTGTTCCACTGTGACGCTCAGGGGTAGGATGTAGAAGAGAATGGATGGGGGTGAAGGTGTTTTTTGTTTGCTTTTAGTTTCTCATTGCTCTATCTTATTAATGATAGGTAATAAATCATATATAAATATATATTATAAATATATATGTATATTATAAAACAATAAAATTGTTTTGCCCACAACAATTGGTGAGTGATCTTCCTGTCCTTGTTGTAAGCCATGAGGCCTTTTCATTGTATTTTCTCTCCTTTTCCCTTTGAGGAGGGGGAGTGAGAGAGCAGTTGTGGTGGAGTTCAGCTGCCAAGCTGGGTAAAACCACCACACCTATATATGAGTAATATACATTAATTTAGTACACATTAATTAATATTAACTGAAAATATTAACATAAGGTAGAGGTAGTCTTTTAAAGGGCACAGAAAAAACAGGCCACTACATACATTAATTTTGGAAACACAATTGAAAAAATCACTGGGAAAGTTGAGAGCCATTATAGAGAGAGAGATAAATAACATTTTTTTTTTAACAGTCTTGATCTCTTTTGAATGGATCTGTTCTGAAATACGTAATGCAAATAGTTATATGACCCTATTAAAAAAGTCTGTCTTTATTTTAAAAGTCTTTTTAGTTGTGTGTTTGGTTCTTCCCCTGAAGAATATTTCTTTGATTCTTTGGGATTTGTATAAATGTCAGGTCATAGTTCCTCCTATTCTATTGTGAGAAATGTATTCACCTTCTATGACACTACACAAAAGTGTTTAGCACTCAACTAAAAAAGTGTTCATATTGAATTGGAGATGTTGCATAATTCATACAGTCCAATTTAACATTTTTTTCTGGGCATTAGATGATAATTTAGAATAGGGCATTATTAATGGTTTCTGATTTACTGACATTCAAGGTTGTACACAGTAATATTTAGAAAATGTATAAAACTATGCTTTCATAGATAATTTAATGCAGTGGGTACTCTGTGTCAGTCTTATGGTATATTAAATTGTACAGCATGTGTTTATGCTTTCCCCAGATACTTAGAAGACACTCAGCAATTCTAGCATGGAAATATAAGATGAAAAATGTGTTAATATCCCATCAGTAGGTTTTGACAATCTTGGCATTTCCACCTTGCCTGTGAGAGGAGTTCCAGACTGATACATTTATTTTATGCTTTTTTCTTTTGTTTTTTTTTTTTTACTACCTGTTCCTTTTTGCCTAATGATTTTACATATTATGTCATATACAGTCTAAAATCAAGGCCCAGGACAGAAGTAAAGGAAATCTACCATGAAATACTACTAGAAATCCTATTAAAAGCCTTTTAGCTTTGGCATTTTTAAAATAAGTCAAGATTTCACTCCTGTGTTCTGTCTTCGGTTCTGTCATAATTTTTGTATGTGACTTTGGGAAAGCAGTTTGGGGTCAATCTTTTCATATTGGGTATATGTCTGTTCTTGTTTTTCTCAGGTAAAATGGTTATAACTCCTTGTACCAGAAAATAATGGTGAGATTTTGCGTGTTTGATATTCATTGGCATCACATTGAACTGGGGCATCAGAAGTGATCACTCTGAGGCATGGTGGTTCCTCTTTTGGAAGCAGGAAATCCTGTAGCAAGGATAAAACCTGGTACAAGTTTATGTAGGCTGCTGTGGCAACATGTTTTCTTGTGCTGTTCATTTGACCCCGTCGCAATGGCAATTCAGTGTGTAAGCAGTTTAGGTAGTAAGTGCTGCAGCTGGCCTAATATATAATGAAGCTGAATGTATGTTGACTAGACTGTATTATTGTTTTTAGTGAACCAAAAATTGTACTCTCTCCCATGTTTCTTGAGATACTAAGAACAGACTTAGGTAGTACCTATTTGGAAACATCAGATTAAAGTTCTTGTAGAATAACTACCGTCAGCAAGTTCGGACAACCTTGACAGCTCAAGACAGATTTACTCTAATTCCACAATTTAAAACCCATTTCAGTTAACTGTTTTTCACTTTGCTGCTAATGAATCCCACTGGCAGAGTTAAGAATTGTGTCCTAAAGTATACTTAATTGTTATTCTTTATGGCTTTCTACTCTGGGATGGGGCAGGGGACAGAAAATTTTCTTGAAGAACAAAGGCTGTTGTGCTTCATAGGTCAGGCAATCATATTGGTGTAGGGAGTGTCACTGATGCTCATTTTTCTTTCTGGAGACTCATTTATCTTCTAGGAGTCAACCCCTTTCTGAACTAGAGTCAACCCATTAGTGATTGTCATCAAAATGCTACTGAGCTAGCTTGAATCTCCTATCTTTGTTTTATCAACTGTGATGAATGAAATGTATTTTGTGACAGTAAGTCTAAAAATTAAGAGCTAAAACTGCTTTAGAGGTTTCCAGAAGAATTTATTTGCAAGTTGACTTACACTATTATAATCCGTAGAATCTCAGAATTTATTTGATGACAAATGCTGCAGTCTTTATTCTACTCTCAAGCAAAAACCAGAAATGTCATGCTTTTTTTTTTACTTCTTACATTGCATGAAAAAGATGGTTAACTGGAATATAGTCATATATATTGGTATGGATGCTGAGAAGTAGGCTGTGAGTGACTGTGAAGCAGTAGTGGACACAAAGCATTATGGACTGACTGCAGCACCCATTCCTTGTTCCACTGTGATGCTCAGGGGTAGGATGTAGAAGAGGGTGGATGGGGTGAAGGTGTTTTTTGTTTGCTTTTAGTTTCTCACTGCTCTAGCATGGTAGCAATAGGCAATAAACTTTATTAATCTCCCTGTGCTGAGTCTCTTTTGACTGTTTTGCCCATGTTGAGTGATTTGCCCATGTTGAGTAATTGTTGAGTGATTTCTCTGTCCTTATCTCAACCCTTTCCATCAAGCCCTTTCCATCGTATGCTCTCCCCCTTTTCCTTTGAGGAGTGGAAGTGAAAGAGAGGTTATGGTGGAGCTCAGCTGCCCAGCTAGGTAAAACCTTATGATGACATGCCCTTGTAAAAAGTCTGTCTCCGTCTTTCTTATAAACCCCTATTGAGAGGCTGCAATAATTTCTCCCTGGAGCATTCTTCTTTCTAGGCTAAACAACCACAACTCTCTCAGCCCTCTGATCTTATATTTGTATTAATTAAAAATTACATTTTATACTGTATCTTTATAATATTATTATGTACAATAAATATACATATGTTTTTGAGTACAAATATTTATTTTTCTGAAATGTTAGAAAATATACTCCAGATTTTTTGAAGATACCACATGTACGCTTACACCTATATGTATAGGTATATAGGCACAGACATGTAAACATTTTTTGTGTAACCTCACAAACTTTTTAATTTCAGCTTCCTTAGTTTTAGACCATGCCACCAGCACACACAATAATAATAATAATAATAATAACAATGTGTTTCTTTCCCTGTTGTTCCAGCTCTTATGTTGCCTACTAAACTATACCACAACAGCTGGGAGAGAAAGCTAATTATTGGAGAATAAAAGATACTAGGGAGAGGAGATCCAGTTTAATGTGAATGTGAAGGGACTTCTGTACTGGGTCTAGCTGGGATGGTAACTTTCCCTGCAGCAGCCCATACAGTGCTATGCTCTGCACTTGTAGCTAAAACAGCAGTGGTATCACACTGGTGTTGTGTCTGCTGCTGAGCAGTGCTGGCACAGCATCAGGACTTTCTCTAGCCCTCCTAGGGGGTGGGCAAAAAGTGAGAAACATCACCAGGGCAGCTGACCCAAACCAACCAAAGGGATATTCCATACCATATGATGTCACACTCAGCAATAAAAGGTGGGAAAAGGAGGAAGAGGGGTGGGGTGGGCTCTCGTTGCGAAAACGTCTGTCCTCCTCTCCGAACACCGGCTACGTGCATTGAGGCCCTGCTTCAAGGACGTGGTCAAGCATCGCTTATTTGTGGGAAGTAGAGAGTAATTTTTTTTTTCCCCTCTGCATTTCCACATAGCCTTTACTTGTTTTGTTATTCCCTTTCCCCCTTCCTCTTCCCCTTTTCCCTTTCCTCCCTTTAGTTGAATTGTTTAATTAATAATAATATTGTTAATAATAATAATATTGTTAATAATTGTTTAATTAATATAATATTTCCTTGATAATATATTTCTCTCTTTATTAAAATTATCCTTATCTCAACCCGTGAGTTGTTTTTTTCCCTTTACTTCTTCCCCTCCTCATCTGAGGAGGGGGAGTGAGAGAGCGGTTGTGGTGTTCAGTTGCCTAATACGGTCAAACCACCACACTTCTCAAGGAGGTTTTTTTTTTTTTGTTTGTTTTGTTTTCTTGAACGATCAGGAAGTTGTAACCTCTGAGCAACCAAAGGCAAGATGAAGCTTATAATGTAGGTAATCAAGGTAGGAGTTCAGATGAAGGAACATAATGAATTTGTCAAAAGCAACCAAAAATTTATTAAACAAATAAGTTGACCGATTTACTCAGTAGTGGAAGTGTTTGAAACAGTTCTTATTATGTCTCATGTTACTTGCTAGATCTTCAGCCACATTTATAAATGTCACTTTTGACTTGGCCCATATTAGTTCCCATTTAAGTGGTAAAGAGTGACAGTGTCAATCTTTTAACTGCAGAGAGGAAATGACTGGGGGGGAATTGATAACAAAAACTGGATCTTGTTTACCAATACAAATCAGAGCTTATGTAGAGATTCAGTATATTAAAAAGCACCAAGTAGAACTTAGTTGACTTACACAACTGGACAGAGAAAATAATTGCTGTTTGTTTTGATGACTTACTCATAAAGCATATAGTCATTTCCTAAGATCCAGGTCAGAAATATAGTCAGAGCACACTTTTGAAGTTCTGATCATATCATCTCCATTTACTTTCAAGAGAGTTGTGAGTGAGATCCCAATAGACATCCACAGTGTTAAGATTTGGCCTACTAAGAGAATTTCCAAAATCCTTTGTAACGTCTGCCTCTTGTATTTTAACTGAAAGTGGAATCACGTAGCTGAAATGTATCAGTGGGTATTACGAAGAACATTTCACATGCTGGTGAGTCTAATGGAAAGTACAAGAGAGGAGAAAACGTATTATAGATTAGGAAGTTTGATCAGAATAGGAGTGACAGGTTCACTTTTGTGAAGCATATTCTGTGTCTAGTGAAGACAATATTTTGAGGTATTCTATACATTAAAAATTATAAAATACTTTTTACTACTCTTTTCTATGTAGCAAAGAATAAAAATACTCTGTGTAGCCACCAAAGAGGCTATTCTGCTGTCCTGGTCAAGTTCCCAGCATATATATATATATATGTATTTTCTAGCTGGGAGGAAAAAAGATCAGGCACAAATACAACAAAACTTCTTGAAGACATGGTTCATAACAGTATCGACTGGCAGTGAGAAAGGAAAATGATGCAAAAGAAATTCCCAATCCATCAGAAATCTTCCTTAGCAGCCTTTTGTATTAGAATATAGGTGGTGAAAATACAGACAATGAAGTCTGCCTAAAATTAACTCTGGTGTAGCAACAAGAGAAATGAATTGTAGAAATCTATGGCTTTGCCCTAAGGAGAATGTATCACCAGTCTCATGATATTTAAATTAAATATAGAGGCTGTCAGTTTAAATGTCCCAGCTGATGTCAATTACTGATATAAAGCAAAAAGACAGAAGAGATCTTTAAGATACTTAGGAGTCAAGCATTAAAGGGTTTATGGGCAAAATACAGTATCTTGAAATGTACTTGGAAAAGAATGGGAAGACAGAGAAAATGTTTTAGGACTGGTGCAATGCTTTCTTGCCTGTAAAAAATACTAGAATGGGAACAAGTGTAATTTTTTTTTTTTTTTTCAAAAATATCCCTTTCCTGTGGTTTTCAGGTGCAGATTTAGCTCAATTCAGTTGTATGCATCTGTAAGTGGTCTACAAGTGGGTCAAGTAGCATTTGATAAAGAAAAAGAACAACAAATATTTGCAACCAGACTACATTCATTCTGATAAAAGCTCTTTCAAACATTGAAGTATTTCAAGTAGTAAAACAAATTGAATAGAATTATTTCAATGCACTTCTGAAAATATATTTTCTTATTGTTACGTACTATGAGTACTTTATGTTTGCATCCACAGCTCCTCTGGACAACCCGTTACAATGCCACACCACACTCTGAGTAGAGAGTTTTTGTCTTCCTTATATCTAATCTAAATCTACCCTCTTTTAGTTTAAAGACATTACCCCTTGTCCTATCACTACACTTCACTACACTCCCTGATAGAGTCCTCCAGATTTTCTGTAAGCCTCCTTTAGGTTTTGAAAAGTTGTTATAAGATCTCCCTGGAGCAATCTTCTACAGGCTCAACAACCCCAACTCTCTCAGCCTGTCTTCATTGGAGAGGCACTTCAACCTTCTGATCATCTTTGTGGCCCTTCTTGTGCTGGGGCCCCCAGAGTAGAATGCATTATTCCAGGTGGAGTCTCATGAGAGTGGAGCAGAGGGGGAGAATCATCTCCTTTGACCTGTTTTTCATGCTTCTTTTGATGCAGCCCACAATACGGTTGGCTTTCTGGGCTGCAAGTGCACATTGCTATCTCATGTGGAGCTTTTCATCAACAAAACATCCCTTCTCTCAATCCATTCTCCACCCAGCCTGTATTGCATAAAATCATAGAGTATCCTGACTTGAAAGAGACCCACAAGTATTATTGAGTCCAACTCCTGGCTCCACACAGGAGCACCCAAATATCAAACCGTATTTCATATTTCTCTGGACCCTTCCCCATCTTCACTATCCTCTTTTGGACACTACCTGATAGTTTTCTGTCCTTCTGATATTGTGGTGATCAAAAATGCATACAGTACTCAAGGTGAGGTCACATCAGTGCAGAGTAAAGCACTTCCCTTGACAGGCTAGCAATTACTTGCTTGATGCACCTCAGGATATGGTTAGCCCTTCTGGCTGCCAGAGCACATTGTTGACTCACATTCAATGTTCCATTAACCATAACCCCAAGATACCTTTCTGTGGGGCTATTCTCCAGCCTCCCATCCCGTAGTCTGTTTGTATATCAGAGGTATATCTGTAAGTACAACCAGGGTTGCAACATTCCCAGGTGCAGAATCCGGCACTTTCTCTTGTTAAACTTTGTGTTTAACAAGTTAATTTTTTTAATTTTGGGGGGGATTGCCCCAACCCAGGTGTTGGACCTTGCCCTTGGCCTTGTTGAACTTAATGAGGTTCACACAGGTCCACCAGTTTTCTCAGGATCCATGAATGCATCTCATCCTGTCCCATGGACTTGTGTACCTTTAGGTTCCTTAGGTGGTCTCAAACCTGATCTTCTCCTATAGTGGGTGGTTCATCATTCTCATAGTCCCTTCCTTTGCCTTCTGGGACTTGGGCTGTGTGGCTAGAGCACTTGCTGATGAAGGTAGAGGCAAAAAAGTCGCTGAGTCCCTCAGCCTTTTCCATATCCCATAGCCACTTCTCCCATTTCCTTTTGGAGAGGGCCTACATTTTCCCTACTCTTCTTTTATCACCAACTTACCTGTAGAAGCCTTTATTGCTGTCCTTGACATCCCTTGCCAGATTGGCTTTAGCTTTCTTAACCTGATCCCCAGCTGCTTAGACAGTTTCTCTGTGTTCCCCCCAGGCTACCCATCCTTGCTTCCACCTTTTGTAAGCCTTCTTTTTCTGCTTGAGTTTAGCTAGGAGCTCCCTTTTCATCCATGCAGGCCTCCTGGAATTTTTGCCTGACTTCCTCTATATTGGGATGCATCACTCCTGAGCTTGGATATTAACCAACTTTCCCCTCTTCCCTTCAGGGCTTTTCCCCATTGTACTAATTAGCTCCCTGAAGAAGTCAGAATCTGCTCTCCTGAAGTCCAGGGTAGTAAGCTTGCTGTGCGCCCTTCTTGCTGCCCTCAGGATCCTAAACTCCACCATTTTATGGTCACTGCAGACAAGGCTGCCCTTAAGTTTCACATTCCCCACGAGATCTTCCTTATTGGTGAGAACAAGGTCCAGTATAGTTCGTCTCTCTGTTGTCTCCTCTATCACTTGAAGAAGGACGTTATCAACAACACATTTCAGGAACCTTCTGGATTGCTTACACCCCACTGTATTGTCCCTTCAACAGATACGGAGGTGATTGAATTCCCCCATGAAGACCAGAGCTTGTGAACATGAAGCTGCTGCTATCTATCTGCAGAAAGCCTCATTCACTCAATCTTCCTGGTCGGGTGGCCTGTAGCAGACACCTTCTAGAGTGTCACCTTTCCCTGCCCTCCCTTTAATCTTCACCCATAAGCTGTCAGAGTTCCATGGCAGAGTTCCATGCAGTCTAGCTGGTTGTTAACATAGGGGGTGACACCCACTCTATTTCTGGCCTTAGCCCTTTTTTTAAGTGCTAAAAAGTTATCATTTTTCCCATATGTATAGCATTGTCCATTGATATGTGCTTAATAAACCTGCTTATGAATTAACATATCCATTTTCCAGATGAGAAACCTAAAACACAGATAAAATCCCACATATATTTTGATTTCTATTATCCAAGTCCAAATGAAAAAATAAACAAACAAAACAAAACAAACAACAACAACAACAACAATACATAACTTTATTTCTCTCTCTTTATTCAACAATTACATCGTTGAATAGACATCTGAAATGAAATGAAAAATCTCTTCAAGTCTCCATACCCTGACATATCTATATCAAAAGCAATTCAGGTTTAAATAATGTTAAAATATATTTCAATTTCCTAATCTGTGAATTAGTGAGTCTTGGTTGTTAATTTTCTCTGTTCATTTTATTTAGGTGACTAGAGGTCACTGAAACATTTCTTTCCTCAAAAAAATGGTGTTGTCTCCATAGAATAATTCATGGTCATGTGTCCTTTCAATCAATTAATTAAATGAATGAGACTTCACTGCTTTCACCTATGCATCCTTAATTAAAAAGGCAGAGGAGAGAGGCACAAAGAAATAACATATGGCACTACTAGTGTTGTGCCCATGAGATCTATTTAATAACAGCTCAAGCTAATTTATTGTCAATAAAGCCTAGTCATTCTCTCAAACTGCATAGGATCGTATGGATAACCTGCGAACTTTATAAAGTTTCTTAACTATTCTCTGCATCAGTCTCGATGAATAAACATTCTGCCTTCAGTAGCAATGAGGTGGAATATTCAAAAGCCACAATGACAAACCTGGATTTAATCGTATCAGAACATATCTTGAACAGAAGTCACAATATCTTGCCAATCTTCATTGCTGCTGATGAGTTTTGGGTAGCTAAAACTATGTGCAGATTTAGCAAAGCATGTATTCTTCAGGGAAATACACTCACTTAAATGTATTGAAGAAAATATTTACTGAATATGTAATTTAGTTTGTTTCTCACTGAATCATTTTCTGAGGTTGATGGTATAATCTAAATAAAATAATAAATCTCAACAACCAAAGGAAAGAGCTAAAAATGATATATATATATATATGTAAATGTTTAATATTAATAAAAATTATAAAAAATATAAAAATAATATTATTATGATTATTATCATCATTGTGAACAATAAGCAAGTGTGAGGATCTGGAATAAAACAAATGATAGCTGGTGTGTTTGAGAAAGTCAAATGAGTGACTTCTCTTAAATTATTGTCTTTTCCCCTCCTAATTTCCTGACTCTTAAGAGAAATGAGAGTTCTGCACAGACACTACTGCACTCTGTCATATGCACATACCATCATCCTGAATAAATCCTGTAGGGAATCTACTGGGAGACTGGTTTTAAGCCCTCAGCAAGATCCTTCAAGACACCTAGTACACAACAGCAGAGATAAGTCAGTGGTGGCATGTGGCATAACCCTGAAGGCACATATAAGTATGAACAGAAAAAAAGCAGCTCAAAATGACAAGTCTTTTATCTACAAATATCTAAATTATCTGACCTTGCCAGTGGTTCTGTGCATGCAATTGTATCTAAAGAAATGCTCAAATTTCATTCACAGAATAAATAATTACATAAATAAATAAAAAAATCTTGCTATCTCAAAGTTTTATAATAGAGTAAGTTCTTCCTTTTAAGGACAGCATAATCAATCATTTTTGGTCATTTTCATTCACATGAGAATCATCTGACTCCCTGTTGGTAGAATTTCCCAAGTTCTCCCAAGGAACTAAATTAATGATTTGCAGATGGATTTCAGTGGCTGTATTCCAATCTGTTTATGTTCATTGGCAATACATTATATCAGTATACATTCAGAATAATTTCATTCAGCTCCATAGTTTTCATTGAATGCTTTAAATACACAGTGCTGTATTACATTTCTACTAATATGAAAAAGGTGCAAGCCATTCACATGAAATCAATATATTCATGCATGGAACTGCATAGAATTAGTTTAACTAAATGAATCTCTATACCAAGGCAAATAAAAGCAGACACAATAATTAATAATCAGTAAAGCTTTATCTGTAGTGGATATAAGGCAGGAAATTCTGTATGCTTCCCACCCCCCATCTTGCCCGTCCTCCCAGCTTTTTATTTATTTATTTATCTTTATTACTAGCAAAAGTTAATTTTAATAACATTTTTTAGAAATGGATGATAGAGCACCTCTTCTCACTTTAATTCCTACACCAATTATCTAATGGTGGGAAATATCTAAATCATGCTTAATATTTTTGTTATTTTCCAATAACAAATGTCAATAAAAATGGAGAAAAAGCGGATTTTTATCCAAAACCAGAATTTTTCTCTATATCATTTTTACCCTATTTTATTTTTAATGTTTAATGTATCCCGGATAAGGAAACTTCCTGAAGATAATCTGCACTATTACTTAATTCTAGGTGTTTTAAAATTAAAACTAAACCATAATTTATTTCATTATATTGTCCTAGATCTTCTCTCATCACAATGCTCTTTTTATTTTTCTAGTCTTTCTGAGTATGTTCCTTTACCATCCAGAAAAATTTGCTTTCTTCTGGTTTAGATTTCTGAAATAATCACAAGGACAGAAAAGTGTCAGCTACTACAAATAAGAAATCAAAAATGTCCTAACAAGTGTATAAGTGAAGTATTACTTGAAGTAGCACTGCTGTAGATCAGCTTCAACTGTTGTAGAACTGTACTGTCCATTGTTTCAAATACCTGTATTATACTTATTCTACATTTGTTCTTAATTATCATTTGAAGAAGCAATACACATCAAGCCATTTTCTTTATTCTGCTTACATTTCTTTTAATCCCTTAAACAAGTTGTGATTCTTCTTGAAATTTCATTTTATTTCTTCTAAGCAAATTCATCCATTGGAAACATTCACAACTGGGAAATTTACAGAAACTTATTAATATATCTCCAACTCCTGTCTAATTTGTATGACATTAATAACAGGCCACCTCACCACTTGTGGTTGTGGTGAATTTGAATTATGTTAAGAAAGCAAAAGAAAGAGTGAGAATCTTAACTGAATTGTTTTGGATTCAGATAGTGGATCAAATTATGCCCACAATTTTACTGATTTATTTATCTGATCACTTTCCTGGCACAAAGGATTTTAGTTATACTGCCATATCTTTTTGACGTGGATTTTTTTTAACTTTAACTTGCCCTTTTCAAACATCTGTTTTGAAATAATATTTTTTCTTCAACACACACACACACAGACACACACAAACAAATAAAAATAGTAATAGTTAGAGTCTACCAACAAAAACTTTGAATGAAATGGCACCAACTGCTTTGGAGACCTATGACAATTGTTTTAGGAAAGAAATCATGCTGCACTCTGAAAACCCAGAGTAATTTTTCTGACAAATACAGTTAAATGTTCGTGCTGTGCAATACATGGGTAAGACAGCAGCCATTTCCAGCAAACACCTTGAGCAAATCAATTGGACATTACCAGAATTAACTCATGCTTTACTATGGAGTGAAGACAAGGTCCTGCTACTTGGCTACCTACCTTTGCTCCCTCATAAAACACACGCAAGCACTCAGCTGCTTGCTGTCACCAGTACAGCAAGATATCTACCAGATAGTAGACAAATCTACTATCTGGTAGATACTATCTGGTATCTACCAGATAGTAGACAAATATGTCTACTATCATATTTGCCAAGTAAATTGGATGATTCAATCTAAATTCTAATACTGTGAAACCTTGTCTGTTTTCATTTAGCTAGAGATGGCAGACATGTCTCATGTGTCTCATGTAGTACACAGTAAAAAGGGGGAAAAAAGAGAAAAACAAAAATATAAATAAAAAAAAAAAGAGGTCACTTGCAAAGAGACAACACAGTGAGCTATAAAGAATATAAAGACAAGAAGATTAAACAATGGGTTTTATATTTTCTACTGGTAGTTGTGTGCAAAATCTTCATTAAGTTCTGTATGTCTCTAAAAGTAAAAACATTTCAAACCAGTTTTCAACATCTGCTTCAATAAAGTCATTCAAGTTACACCATACCTGGCCTGAGTAGTCAGGCCAGTATTTGACTGGCCTGAGTAGTTTAGATCACTAAAGACAGGTCTCTAAAATTACTTATGAATTATTTAAGAGGCATAGTTAATGCATGTGAGGAGAAGAAACATGTTTAGAACTAGTCTACAAGTGGTGAAAACCTGTGCTCATGTCTTTTTCACCTTTCTTATCTTCATTCATATTTGGTATGACCAAATATAGGCCAAGATGAACAGCCAAGTGAAACCATTCTTATGTCTTTCACTATAGCTGGATGACTGCGCAGAAATAAATGCAATGTGCACAAATCCAGGGATGTTATAAGTAAATGCAAATTTGTTTCTATATCCCAGTTAATAAAAATCTGTTTTCTGGTCTACATTCCAAAGCCTCTCTGATTTGTTTGGTAACAAAGGCTAAACACATAATCTGGCAAGGACAGATCAAAAGTTTATTGATGTCAAGTAATCTTTTTTCAATTTATTTTTTTCCTCCTGAGATTTTGAGTGAGACCCCTGTGGTGGTTTTACTCGAGTGGGCAACCGAGTTCCACCACAGTCGCTCTCTCACTTCTCCCCTCCTCAAAGAGGAAGGGGGAGAAAAGACAATACAAAGAGCTTGAGGTTTGAGATAAGAACGATTTAATTAAAGGGAAAGGGGAATGGGGAGAAAAAGAAACAAAAGAAACAACAAGGCTTCTTTTTTCTCAGAAGCACAGAGAAAAAGGAAAAAAAGTTATTCTCTACTTCCCATCAATGAGGGATGTTCGGCCACGTCCTGGGAAGCAGGGCCTCAAAACGCGTACCGGTTGTTCAGGAGGACCGCCCTCCTTTTATTGCTGAGTGTGACATCAGGTGTTATGGAATATCCCTTTGGTTGGTTTAGGTCAATTTGGTTGGTTTAGGTTGGTTTTGGTTGGCCCTGGTGATGTCCCAGGACCATGTTCCCAGGTGATGTTCAGGAGCCCCCCTTTTATTGCTGAGTGTGACATCAGGTGTTATGGAATATCCCTTTGGTTGGTTTAGGTCAGTTTGGTTGGTTTAGGTCAGTTTGGTTGGTTTAGGTTGGTTTTGGTTGGCCCTGGTGATGTCCCAGGAACATGTCCCAGGTGATGTTCAGGAGCCCCCCTTTTATTGCTGAGTGTAACATCAGGTGTTATGGAATATCCCTTTGGTTGGTTTAGGTCAGTTTGGTTGGTTTAGGTTGGTTTTGGTTGGCCCTGGTGATGTCCCCTCCCCATCAATTGTCCAGCCCCAGCCTGCTGGCTCTTGGGGGCTTGGAGGGAGTTTTGATGCTGTGCCAGCACTATGCAGCAATAGACACAACACTAGAGTGATACCAGTGCTGTTCCAGCTATGAGTGCAGAGCACAGTACTGTGTGGGCTGCTGCAGGGAAAGGTGACTCCATCCCAGACAGACCCAACACAACCCCCCACAAAATGGTACAGGTTCTAGGTCTTTATTATCTCAGATATTGCATGATTATTTGTCAGAATTTAGATCACAAAATAGTGCTAGATAGGTAGAAAAATTGGTAAGTTTGATGTTCAAAATATATAAATGAATGACTGTATGCTCTTTTTCCCAGTGCTGGCCTTAGACTGAGACATTTATGCAGTTATTCACTTGAGCTTTTATAAAGAGCTGTTCTGTTCTCAATCTCTTCAGGTGTTAATTTTGTATGTAAAATGTAATTATGATATTCCTAATCCCAGTTGCATTATTTTCTCTTAGTTGAGGATCATAAAATGGGAAGAGCAGGGGACAGCAGAATTCTATTTTTTAAATTAAAAACTTGGCAAGTCACCTTTTAATAGATTTATATATGCACAGGGATTTATATATATGCAGTAAAGACACAAAAGTGGAGACAGCAATTAACAATTATCCTATGGGATATTATTATGTGAAGCCATCCTTTCCCCATTTGTAAAAAAAAAAGCTGTGTTTCCTATCAGATTTCAAACAGCCTAAGTACCACTGTCAATAGGCATTAAAGGAGCAATCACTCTGAAAGTCATGGACAGCTCCATGCAGGATTGGATCCTAGATGCAATGAATAATGTTCTCAGATTTCAAATTATGCTGAGCGTCATAAAGGAAAACTAAGATGAAAATAATGTTATTGTTCTTCTATGTGTGGGCAAAAGACAGAAGTGTTGGTAAGGTGATGAAAATTCAGCCCTGGAACATCTCTATCCAGGGAAATGAATGGAAGGGGAGAACTTATCAAAAATGTATTTGATCAAGCTAGCTACCCTAGGATAAATTATTCAGCAAAAGAATATGTTCAAAATACCAAATGCTTTTGTTTCTTAAAAGATAGCTGGATGGCTGTAAAATGTTGAATAAAAACCACAAAGTGCCTAGGACAGGGGATGGGAATCACATTCTATGTTTGAACAGATGACCAACTTGTAAATTTAGGGTATGTGAGGCAAAATATAACTCAAGAAGGCAGAACAGAATTCTACTTTTAACATATTTTAGATTTTTAAATAAGTATTTAATTAGCCCTTTGTAAGCATTCTATGTGATATGTCAGAAAGGTAAAAGCAACCAGTGACGTTTGCAACAATGATAATTAAAGGAATTGTAAGTGAAGAGAAAATATCTAGTAAAGCATTAATATAATGTTGATGTTCTTAGGCTGAGAATTGCTCTGACCTTTATGAAGATTACCATGGCCAAGAATAAGAATAAGAATAAAAGAATTGAAATATATGCATATAATTGAAATGCTAATAAATTCAAAATGGGGACAATAATAAATATATATTATTTTTATTTCTTTTAGGAGTCAAGTTCATTCTTTATTTAGGAGTCAAGTTCATTCTTTATTTAGGAATGCTTAAATGCTTGGTTTGAGTTGTTTATATCTCTATATAAGATATAGAGATATATTTTTATATATCTTTGCCAGGAAGCTTCCCAACCTGGTTCGCCCCTCTGACTATTATCCTCTTTTGATAGTCCAGGCAGGTCGTGATGACATTGAAGAGAGAAGCCTGAGGGCTATTAAACGAGACTTTAGGGGACTGGGACGGTTAGTGGATGGAGCAGGAGTGCAGGTGGTGTTTACATCCATCCCTACAGTGGCAGGGAGGGGTACAGAGAGGACATGAAAAGCCCACCTGTTAAACACATGGCTCAGGGGCTGGTGCCAACACAGAAATCTTGGGTTTTTCGACCATGGGGGGCACTTTACTCAACACCCGGCCTGATGGCCGCAGACGGGTCCCTATCTTTTGGGGAAAATGGATCCTGGGCCAGGAGCTGGCACGGCTCATTGAGAGAGCTTTAAACTACGTAAGAAGGGGGACGGGGCTGAAGCAAGGATTGTTGGAGCTGTGCCAGGGGGAACAATAGCAAGGCCGGGGGATAAGGCAATGGCCCAGCTGAAGTGCATCTACACCAATGCACACAGCGTGGGTAACAAACAGCTGGAAGCCATCGTGCAGCAGGCAGGCTACGACTTGGTTGCCATCACGGAGACGTGGTGGGACCACTCTCATGACTGGAGTGCTGCAATGACTGGCTATGAACTCTTCAGAAGGGACAGGCAGCACACAAGGGGTGGTGGAGTGGCTCTATATATTAGAGAGTCTCTCGACGTTGTAGAACTCGAGGCTGGGAATGACAAGGTCAAGTCCCTTTGGGTTAGGATCGGCGGGGCCAACAAGGCTAGCGTCCTGGTCGGGGTCTGTTACAGACCACCGAACCAGGACGAGGAGACGGATGAGGAGTTCTACAGGCAGCTGACAGAAGTTGCGAAATCGTCGGCGCTTGTTCTCGTGGGGGACTTCAACTTCCCTGACATATCCTGGAAGCACAACACAGCCCAGAGAAAGCAGTCTAGGAGGTTTCTGGAGAGCGTGGAAGATAGCTTCCTGACACAGCTGGTTAGTGAGCCTACCAGGGGTGGCGCCCCGCTAGACCTTCTCTTCACAAACAGAGAAGGACTGGTGGGAGATGTGGTGGTCGGGAGCTGTCTTGGGCAGAGTGACCACGAAATGGTGGAGTTCTCTATTCGTGGCAAGGCCAGGAAGGGGACCAGTAAAACCACTGTATTGGACTTCCGGAGGGCAGACTTTGTGCTGCTGAGGACACTGGTTGGTAGAGTCCCTTGGGAGGTGGTTCTGAAGGGCAGAGGAGTCCAGGAAGGCTGGGCGCTCCTCAAGAGGGAAATCTTAATGGCGCAGGAACGGTCTGTCCCCATGTGCCCAAAGACGAGCTGGCAGGGAAGAAGACCAGCCTGGCTGAACAGAGAATTGTGGCTTGAGCTTAGGAGAAAAAAGAGGGGTTATAATCTTTGGAAAAGTGGGGAGGCCACTAGGGAGGACTATAAGGATGTTATGAGGCTGTGCAGGGACAAAATTAGAAAAGCCAAAGCTCATCTGGAGCTCAATCTGGCTACTGCCGTTAAAGATAACAAAAAATGTTTTTATAAATACATCAACACAAAAAGGAGGACTAAGGAGAATCTCCATCCTTTACTGGATACGGGGGGAAACTTAATTACAAGAGATGAGGAAAAGGTGGAGGTGCTTAATGCCTTCTTTGCCTCAGTCTTTAGCAGCAATACCGGTTGTTCTCTGGATACCCAGTACCCTGAACTGGTGGAAGGGGATGGGGAGAGAGATGTGGCCCTCACTATCCACGAAGAAATGGTTAGTGACCTGGTACGGCACTTGGATGTGCACAAGTCGATAGGGCCGGATGGGATCCACTCAAGGGTACTGAGAAAACTGGCAGAGGTGCTGGCCAAGCTGCTTTCCATCATTTTTCAACAGTCCTGGCTATCGGGGGAGGTCCCAGTTGACTGGCGGCTAGCAAATGTGACGCCCATCTACAAGAAGGGCCGGAGGACTAACCCGGGAAACTACAGGCCTGTAAGTTTGACCTCAGTGCCAGGGAAGCTCATGGAGCAGATTATCTTGAGAGTCATCACACAGCACTTGCAGGGCAAGCAGGCGATCAGGCCCAGTCAGCATGGGTTTATGAAGGGCAGGTCCTGCTTGACGAACCTCATCTCCTTCTATGACAAAGTGACGCATTGGTGGATGAGGGAAAGGCTGTGGATGTGGTCTACCTTGACTTCAGCAAGGCTTTTGACACCATTTCCCACAGCATTCTCCTCAATAAACTGGCTGCTCTTGGCTTGGACTGGCGCACACTTCATTGGGTTAGAAACTGGCTGGATAGCCGGGCCCAAAGAGTCGTGATAAATGGAGTCAAATCCAGTTGGAGGCCGATCACTAGTGGCGTTCCCCAGGGCTCGGTGCTGGTGCCGGTCATCTTCAATATCTTCATCGATGATCTGGATGAGGGCATTGAGTGCACCCTCTGTAAGTTTGCAGATGACACCAAATTAGGTGCGTGTGTCAATCTGCCCGAGGGTAGGAAAGCTCTGCAGGAGGATCTGGATAGGCTGCACCGATGGGCTGCGGTCAACTGCATGAAGTTCAACAAGGCCAAGTGCCGGGTCCTCCACCTGGGGCACAATAACCCCAAGCAGAGCTACAGACTGGGAGATGAGTGGTTGGAGAGCTGCCAGGCAGAGAAGGACCTGGGAGTGATGGTTGATAGTCGGCTGAATATGAGCCAGCAGTGTGCTCAGGTGGCCAAGAAGGCCAACAGCATCCTGGCCTGTGTAAGAAACAGTGTGGCCAGCAGGGCTAGGGAGGTGATCGTCCCCCTGTACTCGTCTCTGGTGAGGCCGCACCTGGAATACTGTGTTCAGTTTTGGGCCCCTCGCTACAAGAAGGACATTGAGGTGCTTGAGTGAATCCAGAGAAGGGCGATGAAGCTGGTGAGGGGCCTAGAGAACAAGTCCTATGAGGAGCGGCTGAGGGAGCTGGGATTGTTCAGCCTGGAGAAAAGGAGGCTCAGGGGTGACCTTATCGCTCTCTACAGGTACCTCAAAGGAGGCTGCAGCGAGGTGGGGGTTGGTCTGTTCTCCCACGTGCCTGGTGACAGGACGAGGGGGAATGGGCTTAAGTTGCCCCAGGGGAGTTTTAGGTTGGATGTTAGGAAGAACTTCTTTACCAGAAGGGTTGTTAGACATTGGAATAGGCTGCCCAGGGAAGTGTTGGAGTCACCATCCCTGGAGGTCTTTAAAAGACGTTTAGATGTAGAGCTTAGGGATATGGTTTAGTGGGGACTGTTAGTGTTAGGTCATAGGTTGGACTCGATGATCTTGAGGTCTCTTCCAACCTAGAAATTCTTGGATTCTGTGATTCTATATCAATATACTTAATGCCTCTTTTTTTTTTTTTTTTTTTTTTTTTTTTTTTAAAGTGCCTTACAGAAATGACAACCTTATTTGACTGTTTTTTCATACAGCCAGAATACTTGTATCCAGAAAGGCACCTGTAGTAATTCTGAACAATAAATAGTTGTACTATTCTGAACAGTAAATAGTTGTTAATAAAGAATTGTGAAGTGTGGTACAGATATAATAAAAGATTATATCACAGCAGATAAAAAGCACAGCAATGTTTTTCTCCCTGGGATTTTGAAAAGGACTTGACTTCATTTATTGACTTCATTGACTGTCTTAGGTACTTTAATCCTTATTTTTTATTCACTGTAATAAATAAATCAGTAACAATTTTACTGAGTTAACTGATGAAAAATATTCATATTTTAGACTATATTAACTCCCAAACATCTCTATGGATAGATCAGTTGTGTCAAACTGAGGTAATTTCTAAGATCTTTAGTAACATAAAAAACACATATGCTTACAAATGGAATAATAGTTGCTTATTCCTGTTACATGGAGAACAAAAGACTTTTTGCTCAAGATTTATTTTTTTCAAAATTCAGTCTCATACTTTCCCTGAAATGATTTGTTGCTTATATCTATCAGATCCACCATCATCACATTCAGTACTTAGCTAAGGGAATAACATTTGGAGTCTGGAGTTGTCTTAGAGGTCTCTCATGGTCACTGAGAGAACGTTTGCAGGAGACATTTTTTAGTATTGTCTTGGGTTTCCCTGTGGAGTTATTGCTGCAATAATGCCTGTGCATGATATGTAAGATAAAGTAAAATGAGTCCACGTGACAGAGGTTAGCAAACATAATTGTTGTGAATCTTTAAGAGCACTTGGCCCATATAAGTTTAGATCCATAGGTTCTTACTGTGCAAGACAATGTCACACTGCTACCTTCAAGGGAAGTACAGGCATGTTGGCTTAACACTTCCTTGAAAGCAACTAAAGAAGGACATTTCTCAGGAAAGGGAAGGGAAGGGAAGGGAAGGGAAGGGAAGGGAAGGGAAGGGAAGGGAAGGGAAGGGAAGGGAAGGAAAGGAAAGGAAAGGAAAGGAAAGGAAAGGAAAGGAAAGGAAAGGAAAAGCTATCCAGGTGCCAATTCTCCTTGTTATCAGAAATAGTGTCTCTGTTTAGTAAGAATACCAAAATATGCAGTTATTGGGCTCTTGGCTGTACCTGACTTGTGGAGCAGGACAGCATTTGTCCTTCACACCTCTGAAAAATCTCTTCTACCTATTGAACAGTTTCATTTACATCTCGGGAAGCACAGTATCTCAGCTGGCTGATTTGCACATGTTTGGCCTTACCTTTACGGGGTTTTCTTTCCTTGCTGAATATTCATATTACTTTTTTTTATTATTATTTTCTCAATAATTATTTCAAATGGAAAAAAATATCAGCTATTTTTAAATTGCCATCTGTTTCATTGCCTGCACTATTTTATCCTTTTAATAGATCTATTTCTCCCCATTAATTCATTTGCCACTGATGTATTTGTATAATAATTTCTCTTTCACATTGACCTCTATGGTTAACCTAAACACATTTTGATTTTTGCTCCCTGTATTCTATCCTGAACACCAATAATAGGCATAACATTACCTGGAAATCCAGATAACATTAATACCATTACAAGTCAGTAAATGTTTTCACCTTAGATAATAGTTTTTACTGGAGAGTAAATTCAAAGACAAGTGTGTTAAGAATGCATAAATGATTTTGCTTGAAGCCTCAGCAGGTACTGAGTCACAACCCATTAATCTTATCATATACTCCTCAACATGAACAATTAACATCTCACTATAATGAGTCCATTAAAAGAACTCATGATGTTAAATATTAAAATTTAAAGAAGCAGACAAACAAAACTTTAGAGAGTATTAAGTGAGTATTAATTATTGCTAACCAGAACCAATACTGATTCAACTGACCAATACTGATCAGTTCAACAGAGGCTTACCTTTACAAGAGATAATACACTTTCAGCTCTGAATACTGTCCCATAAGATTTAAATTACAAATGCAGTCATGATTCACGCTGGTGATAAGCCAGATATATATTGATGTAATTTCACTGACAGCAGTAAGGATACATCTCCATAAATGCAGAATACTGTATTATGTTGTTTATTTCTGTAGCAAAGGATGTAGCTAGCTATATGGCTATTGGTTCAGTCCTAGAAAACAATGGTAGAATCATATCAAGCAAGAAGATTTAATGTTATAAAACATAATGACTACTGTGTAAAATCTCATGGAAGGCATTTCTGTTCATAAAATCAAAACAGAATTCTAGTCCAGTTTGGGTTAAGACCATGTTCCATAAAATGTTGTTGGATAATTTGGGTTAACTACTGTTTAAAAAATAAAGGTATATACTGTAAAATGGCTGTGGATTTACAAACCTTTGTATTTTTTTTTATTATTATTATTATTTAATTATGTCTATAAGAAGTCAGGCTCTGCCACTATTCCAAACTGGAACATAAATCTCTGTACAGTGGGAATGTTGCAGTAGAGACACTAGAAAACATGCTCTGGAATTAAAGGTTGTCATTTACCCTTACAGTCTTGCAATATATTAAACTTTTGGAAAACAGGAAATTGGGTCTTGTCTTATCTAATTTTGTCTCTTAATTGAACTTGTAATAGATAGATATAGTATCAGCATAAACAAGGAGTTCCAATTGCTTGAAGGCTGATTTCTTTCAATATAGAGATCATGGTTATTTCAGAAACTGTAAGTTCAGTAGTGATAGTGCTCATTGTTCAAAGGCAGTAGCAGATTCTTGAAGAAAAGTTCCATCCTTATCCATGAGAAAAAAGAGTCAATCTCCTAAAATTACTTTTTAATGTTCATTACTTTTTCAATTATGTAGAGAAAAAGGATTAAACACTAACAATGTCAAACAATGTTTTTAGTTAAGACAAATTTATACTTTAGTCCCTTTATTGACTCTGTAAGTTCTTGCTGTGCAGGAAAATGGAAGCTGAGTTTCAGCTCAATGAGTTTTCTTCCATTGTGTCTGGAGTGTCATCAAACTCATATCAAAAGATTCAAGTTAGCATCATAAAGCTTTAGGTCTCTATTAAGGTCTCTATTAAGGTGTGAAAGACTGTTTTTTTCTTTCTCCTATATAGATTCCTGAATTTCTGTCTCTCTTGTGATTTAGGAATGCATGCAGCCTTTGGGTGATACATTTTTCTGTCTCCCTAGCACTCTTGAATGATACAGCTTCTGTTTAAGCTTTATGAAAACCATGCCACAGGAGCTCTACTGAAAACTGACCTTACACCTGAATAAATTCTCCTAGAAGAGTAGGCAAGCTAGGAAAATAAGATGATCATGTCTCTTATGGAGATTGGGAAAGGAAGGCAGAATATTATAGCATGGATATTATCCATTCTCCTGCTGCCTTTTCAAACAGCTAAGACCATATTAAGCCTTTCTGCCAAACACAGAAAAGGCCTTTCATGAATTTCTCAGGATGCAGTTAAATTGCAACTGAGATTCAAATTTAACTCAGATGTCTACAAGTTCGATATCTGAGTTAATCACTCTAGGCTCTTAGAGGTTTTAGCTCAATGTAAAGAAAAGTTTTTCATCTTGTATGCACAAGAAGTATGCAGAAGAAAGATACTTTGGAATCACCCTTTCCATTGACTGTAGAAGCTTAAGGTGACCAATTCAGACATCTCAATTTAGATGAAATAAGTTGCAACATAAGCTGACAACCTCTGAAAATATATAAAATTTTATTCTTCAAAGCAAAATATGCTTACAGAAAAAAAAAAAAAGAAAGAAAAACAACAGATTTTATTAAAAATGTCTGGTTTACAAAGTTTCCTTTTACTAACAATAAGGATCTTGTTTTAGCAGACTGGGAACATATGACTTTAATCAAATGGTGTATTAAGTTAGGACAGATGAATCATTCCCCAGACATATCCAGCAAATGTCACTATATTGGTACATGAATCATCTGTAATTTCTAAAGGTATAAATTATCAGAAATCATTACCCAATGAACATAGAATATAATTCTTGTTCAGTCATTTATGGGAATTTCAGTAAGTTTCTAAGTTATTTTGGACTGCCTAATAGGCCTCATGGAATATTTCTGTTCTCTGATGAGATCAATATAAATCCTGAGATCTGGTGTGTTAACATATTTGAATGTGAGTTGGAAACTCACTTCTTGCATGATTTGTATTAAATATGTCTTTGACAAAAACACATGTGAAAACGTGTGTAAAAACAGAGACATAAAATGCGTGACATTCTTGCATTTGAATTTGCTTCAGTGAAGTGGACATAAGCTATTTTTCATTACACACTTCACAAAAAAAAAAAAAAAAAAAATAGCAGAAAGCAAAATAATCTATGGTCCAGAGTTGACATACAATGAGAAGAAACACAGCTTCTTAGGTTCTGCACAACCTTATTTTCTCCTTTTGCCTCAATATCTTTTGAATTTTTTGTTGCATGCAACTCAACTGCTGCCTGAGCAGCTGTTGCAGCATCCCTCTGTGGGTTTCAAAAATCCAGTCTCTTCTTCCTGTATCAATGCTTTCACCACAATATTTTGGAATGATGAGAGGTTTTCACTTCTGGTTCCATCAAATAAGCTGAAGCATGGCTTTTAGCTCCATGGACTGCAGATATTTAGTAGCAGGCAGCATGAAGACCCTAGGCCACACATGCTCCAGTTCTTACTGTTTCTTGTTTATGTGACTCATGGTGACAATATACAAATGATCAGCTTTTTAGGAGTGGCTATTCCATCTTCATTAATCATACTGTGATAAGTTTTTCATCCTGGCCTATATCCTGCTATTTATGGGGGCAACAGTGCTTGACACCTCAGCAATCTGATTACAGCTGTATGACTGCATTAACATTTTCAGGGTTGATTTTTTTTCCAGTCCCACAATTTAATACATCACTTAGAAGCCACACCCTGAGAAAATATTGAATAAACAAAACAAAACAAAACAAAAAAAATAAAGGAAAAGTGTACATAAACCAAAAACACATAGAAAAGAGAGATTTGTTATTAACAATTTGGACGCTCACTATGCCCCAGCATTTTATTTCTTTCAGTTATAGAAAGCCAACCCTTTTCATCTGTGCCAGTCAATTACCATTAATTTCAATGGAATATCTTCTGTGTTTTGGAGGTCAAACTTTTGAGTCACATAGTTTTATTTTATTTTTTTAATCTTTTAACTTTAAAGTACTCTGTGAAGCAATGTACTGTCTACTTGCTGCAGAGCCAGCACATAGAAACTTACTTTTTTTTTTTTCTTTCTTTTTTTTTTTTTCCCAACTGATCATAATCCAGTTTGAAACTAAGTTATATTTTGAGATTAGGAAAAAAAAAAAAAAAAAAAAAAAAAAAAAAAAAGATTTTGTGCTAATACAAAATGACATATACAGAAATAAGTATGACTGTAACTGATCAGTTTCATAAACAGGGTTTAAATTTTCTAACTTTGTAAAGTACATCATTAATTGGAAATAATTAATGCATTTTAAAAATGATTTATACTTATTTAGCTTCTGCCTATTCATTTACATTGCAGCCATATTTTCCACAATATTTTCTAGAATAATCTTTCATCTTCAGGCAGAATTAAAATCCATACTGGGGTTAATTAATGACTACATGCATAGCATAAACCTCATGAAGGGTGCATACAAAAATAATTCAAGGCATAAACAAAAACTTTTATAGATGAAATCATGTATGTCATGTTACTAATTGAACACATTTTTCCTTTTCAATGCTATATTTAATGATAATAAAATATCTTCATTGTTCTGTTCCTTTAAGCTGTCTTATTAGCCTTAACTTAAATGAAGAAAACAAATAATGATCATGAAACACCAACAACCCCTTCCTAGAATTTGGTTTGGCCTTTTAAAACAACTAACATGAAACTTGCTATGCCCAAACAAGCTTGTTTCAGAATTCCTGTATTTTCACCAGTCATTCAAATGGTAGCTGAGCAGAAATAACTTGATTTTCTAGTTTCTCACTTTTGGATAAACTGAGATGAATAATTTAAACTTTGTGTTATATATACTGACTCATGCCAAGAAACAGAATGTTGGTAATTTATACCACAGTTTACAATATTCAGGACTTTTTAATTTTTATTTATTTATTTATTTTGCCCAGTAAAAAGGGAAAATGTTTGTTTTCGGTTTGGTTTGGTTTTTATTTTACTGTGATCTGTCACAGAATTGTTCTAGGTGTTTGCATAAGTCACTTCTCATACAAAACACAAGTGATTACTAGGTACACACTTTTAATATCCACAGGCAAGAACTGTTAAGCATGTGCTAAAAGTGCAGAGTAGTAACAGTTATTACAGTCCTCATTAATGCTCTGTGCATGTTACCTTGTTGTTGTCAATGTTGTTTGGAGCAGAGATTATTAGTGAACTTCTAGAAAGCAGGTAAAGGCAGAAATAGAAAGAAAATTAGCAGGCCTGTCTGCTAATTCTCCTCAAAGAATTTTTGATAGCTGCAGGGCAATCTGCCTCCATGAGTGGGCCAGTCGTCTGAACAAGGTAGGGAGAAAGCATGGTGCTCTGCCAAGCACCAGACAAGCCCAGGGAAGCGAGGGACAGAAATAAATGCAGAAATCCTACTCACCTCACATACTCTGTGAAATGGCTCTGATTAGTGTAGATGATGAGAAAAGAGAGAGAAGTGTTTTAGGAAGGTGGAAAGAATTTTCAGTCACACTCACTCAGCTATTTACAATTGTACTAAAACCTTCTGCTCTTCTTCATCTTGCTCAGGATCCCTCAGATTTCTTCAAGTCTACAATCTGTCCTCCCAAGCACTGCTTACTTTCTCAGCTGGTTTCTCAGGAAGTGGCATAGCATTCCTACCACTTCGCCCAAACTTTCTAGCTTCCTCAACTGCAGGATCACAACACAGGTGCTCTTATTCCCTGTGTTGTTTTCCCCACTAGTCTGTTCACATGTATGTTCATTCAGATCCAAGTAGCATCAAAACACTAATACAGTGTCTCTGAGTCTCCATAGCAGCAAATTACAGACTTTTCAATCTTAGTGCTCCCAGCCCTGAGTGAACAAACATGGACAGGTTAGCCTTGGGTTGGGCAGAGTATATGCCCATGAAACAGGAACAATAGTACAGAGACTATGTGTAGAAGAAAACAAGCAAGAACATTCACTGTGAGCAAAATGTTTAAAGCAAAATATCTCCTTTGCATAAAAG
This sequence comes from Heteronetta atricapilla, assembly GCA_011075105.1. Lineage (NCBI taxonomy): Eukaryota > Metazoa > Chordata > Aves > Anseriformes > Anatidae > Heteronetta > Heteronetta atricapilla. The sequence continues at coordinate 154,440,691 of CM021731.1, forward strand.
GAGAGAAAACAGAAAGAGATTCATTACTATTTCCCAATGACATAGGAACAAGGTTTGGGCCTAAGTTTAGATCAGACTATATTGCACTGGCAATGGTGAAGAAAAGAGCCAAATACTAATTGGTGCTTAACTAGAATTTACCCCCAGGAAATAATTTCACTATCTTTAAACTAAGGGTAATAATAGCTGCTGTTCAGTTCTGACATATGTAAAAACATTACACTTAACAGAGATCCATTTGGCTGGTGTTAGTGTGTTAAATGGTGTGTAGACACTGGTAAACAGATGTAAAATTTTCATCCTTTCAGTTGGAAAATAAAAATGAGAAAATAAAGATGAAGTTAAGTGAATAGGATCTTTACACCTGTGCCCTTATATCTGAAGTGATGTAAATGCAAGATATATTTAAATTTTGCAAGCAGAACAATCTGTTCATTCAAAAAAGAAACAAAGTCATCATGAGGAATCCGTTGCATAATGGTATAAAATTTAATACCAAACAGTATTTATAACACAAACGCAAACTTCAAAAAATTTCACTTAATACACTCTCAGTAAAAACAAAAGGGAAAAAAAAGGAGGGCAAATGTCAACAGACTTTGGAATATTGTAAAAATAAGTTGGCAGTTCACTAAAGCAATGATAAAAGTCTTTTTTTTTACTGTTTTGTTTTGTTTTTCCAAGTGGTATTCACACTAATTTCTAAGCATAGTGAGAAGCCATGAATTTTAAATCTTGATTTTACCCTTTTTATGGAAATACTTTGACCTGAAATGTAAAGGTTGATCACAAGGATGATTATAGGGCTGGAGCACCTCTCCTATGAAGACAGGCTGAAAGAGTTGGGGTTGTTTGGCCTGGAGAAGAAAAGGCACTGGGGAGACCTTATTGTGGCCTTTCAGTACCTAAAGGGGACCTACAGGAAAACTGGGGTGGGACTGGTTGTCAGGGAGTGGAGTGATAGGACAAGGGGTAATGGCTTTAAACTAAAAGAGGTTTAGGTTAAAACTATTGGGAAGAAACCCTTTACTCTGAGGGTGGTGAGGCACTGAAACAGGTTGCCCGGACAAGTTATGGATGCCCCATCCCTGGAAGTGTTCACGGCCAGGTTGGATGGGGCTTTGAGCAACCTGGTCTAGTGGGAGTTGTTGCTGTCTATGGCAGGGGGGTTGTGGTGGTTTTACCCAGCTGGGCAGCTGAACTCCACCACAACTACTCTCTCACTCCTTCACAAAGGAAAAGGGGTAAAAATATGATGTAAAGTGCTCAAGGCCTGAGATAAGGACAGGGAGATCACTCAACAATTATCATAATGGGAAAAACAGACAGCATAGGGAGATTAATAAAATTTATTATCTATTACTAACAAGTTAGAGAAGTGAGAAACAAAACACACAAACAAAACAAACAAGCACACACACACACAAAATGAAAACACCTTGCCCCTCATCCACCCTCTTCTAGCTCCTTCCCCCAAATAGTGCAGGGGAACAGGGAATGGGGGTCAGTCCCTAACACTGCTTTGACTCTGCTTCTTCTTCAGGGTCACTTTCTGCCCCTGTTCTAGTATGGGGTCCCTCCCACAGGATGCCATCCTTCCCAAACTGATCCTGCTGCAGGCTACCCCGAGGCAGCAGCTCTTCAAAAACTGCTCCCACATGGCTCTGTGCCACAGGATCCATCCCTCAGGAGCAAACTGCTCCAGCATGGATCCCCCACAAGCAGCAGCTCCCCCCAGATCCCCTGCTCCTGCGTGGGCTCCTCTCCACAGGCTGCAGCTCTGGCCTGGGGCCTGCTCCTGCAGGGGCCACAGCATCCTCCAGGCCACATCCACCTGCTCCACTGGGGGCTCCTCCATGGGCTGCAGCGTGGAGATCTGCTCCAATATTTTTCTCCAGTAGAAACATTCTCATCAAAGAAGAAACAAGTATATCCAGCATATGGTGTTCAGATGCTGGAACTTATATATAGCCAATATCAGCTTTTTTCATGACAGAAAATGACAGCAGAACAAGACTTTTTATGAGGTATTGTTAGAACAATTGAATACAAGCAGGCAGTGGGAGGCCTCTTTGAGGGTTTAGTAGAGTTTAATCAGTTGTACCTGTTTTTCAGTTTTGCAACACACGTATGTGAATATTTCAGTATATGCAGAGGCATCCAAAGTATATATACTTTTTTATGGACCACTATAATATAGAAAAAGAATAGCCTTTACTATGATTACATTAATAGCCTTTATCAGTTAAGGTTAAATGAAGGAAGATACTAAGCATTTTATCCATACTAAGCATTTTTGTTGAAATATACAAGCACTCTGTTTCATAAAGCAGAAGCAGTGAAGGTTGTATTCAAAAAAAAAAAAAAGATTTCTTTTTTCTGATCCCATCTTCATTGGTCTCATAAAGTAGTCTCTGAGCAAAACAAAAATAAACAGCAAGAAAACAAGTCTAAATTTAACCAAAGAAACTGCATGAAAAAGTTATGTCTTCTATTGAAAATATTGTGCTTACCAAAATCCAGAATGTTCTAGGCAGCTACAAAGTCTGTACCCCAAAGACCTTCCAAATTAAAATTACTATCGTGACCTCACTAAACAAGTACTAGGAAAAAATACATTCTGTGCTGTTGGCTTATACTCTAAGCAGCTGCACTTGAGTCTGTGGGTTGCACAGGCTGTGATAAAGATTTTGTATATACAGTATATAGTTTATCTACTTAAAAAGCTTTGTATGTCTCCACTAGCCCAAAATAAACTTAATTTGTAGTGAAAAAGTCAAATGAACAGCCCCATTCTTAAAAAAATACAGTGCAATAGTGAAGTAATTAAATACCTTTAATTCAGTGTTTATTATGGTATTTTTAGAAAACAATATTGGCTGTAGAGCTTGTTACAAAATTTCCTTATAACCAAATACTCTTTTGAGACAAAAGTCCTGCTGACTGGAACAAGAAGCATCTGGCCAGCTGTCAGGATTGATTTGGCTCAGTAGAAACAGGCAGCAATAACAGAATGGAGGAAGGCTGTAATTACACTAGGCAGTAACCCCTCCAATTCCAATAGGTATGAACTAACCTGACACCTGATAAAGAAAAGAGAGAAAAAAAAAAAAAAAAAAAGAAAAAAAAAAAAAAAAAAAGCTGATACTTGCATTAGCTAAAAAAAAGATTTCATATAGTTCCACTGGCACTTCATCATCAGCACCCTGTAACAATCCTGCAGGAGCAAGAAATGGCAAGTGGAGAAAAAAAAGTACAATGAGAAAAAAAAAAAAAATACTGTACTTCCTCCTCTTTTTCACTAGCTTCTTTATGCATAAGCTTTTTATGTGTTATATTTTTTTTTTTTTGTATCTATTAATGACTCACATTTGTAGTGTCCTCATAAGTACATTCTTGTCAAATGTTTTGGGCTTTTTTATGTGTATGTGAACCCTCCCATGACTGAAAACCCTGACTAAAGAGCATGGTGGTTTAACTCCAGCAGGCAGCTAAGTACGACTCAGTCACTTGCTCACTCTCCCCAGCTGAGATGGGGAAGAGAATTATAATGATAGAAGTAAGAGAATTTGTAAGATAAAGACAGTTCACTAGGTAAAGAAAAAAACATGCATGCAAGTAAAGCAGAAAAAGGAATTAATTTGCTACTAACCATCAGCAGGTAGGTATTCAGCTACTTCCAGGAAAGCAGGGCTCATCACATATAACAGTTTCTTGGGCAGGTAAACTCCATCACTCCCAATGTGTTCTCCCTTGCTCCTTCTTACCCTTCTCTTTTATTGCTGAGCATGACATCATATGGTATGGGATACCTTTTTGGTCAGTCAGGGGCAGCTGTCCCGGCTGTCCCAACTTCCTGTGCATTCCCAGCCTCCTCTCTGGCAGGGCAGCATGACACTGTATAAGCACTGCTCTGCAACCACTAAAAACACTGTTGTGTTATCACCACTATTGTCATCACAAATCCAAAACACAGTAAACATCATACAAGCCTCTATTAAGAAAATTAATTGTATCCCAGACAAAATCATGACAACAGAAAAAGGCAGGAAGGAATCTCTACTACCTGCAGTGAAAGCTGGAATGAGCTTCAGCTAGCTGGCACATGACAGGTTCTATGACAATTTGGATATTTCACTTTTGTATTGTCAGCTTTCACTGACATTAAGCAGACTGCAAGGCGAAAATGTAGAAAGGTAAAAAAAGGAACATATCTGTGATACATCTGTCTGTCATCTTACTTACTTTCTTCTGCCTATATTCACAGGCCATTATGTTCTCTGGTATTAAAAACACCTCTATAAATATATGTCTATTTCATCTGTAGGAATATAAGATGTTGAGAAGATTTTAAAGAATGAACAGATCACCAGCATACAGCAGAGATGTAAAATAGAACCAAGTTATCTTTCAGAAATCTAGCTTCACCACCCCGCCCATGTGTTTCATGCTTATCCAGGTTCCAGTCTGTCACAGAGTCAACAGTAGCACAATAGCTTCAACGAGAGTATGTGCTGAAGTGCAAGAGACTGCAGATTTCCTCTTGTCCTACAGGAAGAGAGTACTACTGTTTCAGTAGAGAAACTTTTTTTTTTTTTTTCCCTGAGCATTGTAACCTGGAGGATATTAAGTTCCTTCCTTACAGAACAAATAGAATTCTAAAACTCCTGGAAAACTTTTTTCCCCTCTACATAGTGAGCCTTTGAAAAACATATAAGCAAAAATCATATCTTTTAATCTATAAATGTTTCATGGTAGAACTATTTCCCTACTGCTATGTATGCAAAGTTTTAACTTTGAGAGATATCTCTTAAAGCATATGCAATAAAATGAAATGAAATGAAATGAATTAAAATAAAATAAAACAAAAAAAATCACTGAATGTGTAAGTAGTACAGTAGTGTTTTTCTTTGCTGCTACTGAAAATCGGATTTTATTAGAACAGCCTGGTCTGTTCTAAAATTCTTCACTTACATATATAAATGTATCACTCTTTGAGAGTCATCAAAAGTGGACCAAGTGCTTAAAGAAATAGTAAACAAATGTTGTGGTTTAACCCGGCTGGCAGCTAAACACCACACAGCCGTTCGCTCACCCTCCTCCCTCTCTGGGATGGGGGAAAGAAACAGGAAAGTGAAGCCTGTGAGTTGAGATAAAGACAGTTTATTAAGATAGAAAATAATAATAATAATAATAATATGTACAAACAAGTGATGCGCAATGCAATTGCTCACCACCTGCTGATCGATGCCCAACCCCGAGCAGCCGGCCCCCCACCCCGGCTAGCCACCCCTATATATTGCTCAGCATGACGTCAGATGGTATGGAATACCCCTCTGGCCAGTTTGAGTCAGCTGTCCTGGGTCTGTCCCCTCCCAGCTCCTGCTGCACCCCCAGCCTGCCTGCTGGCAGGACAGAGTGAGGAGCTGAAAAGTCCTTGGCTTAGTGTAAGCATTGCTCTGCAGCAATTAAAATGTCAGCATGTTATCAGCACTCTTCTCATCCTAATCCAAAACGTAGCACCCTACCAGCTACTAGGAGGAAAAATAACTCTGTCCTAACTGAAACCAGGACAATAAAGGAGACAAACCAGTCTGCATCCCTCAGGTCACACTGACAGAGACAGTGTGCTTTGCTGCCAGAAGTTTGTACTTTCTACGGCTAAATATGCAAGTGCTTAGATACTGCTCAAAACTCCATTACTTATATTTAATGGTATTAAAAAGTCAAAGAAAAATTACCTGTCTTGTTTACTGCCACCTCTTGCTATACTTGTTTACTTCAGCTACTAAAATGCCCATGGTAGGAAGCTATCATTCAGTTATTTTCTAGGGCAGTATGCATTATTAGTTCAGATTGACATTGCTGTGTATCATAACTCATGAACAATATCTATTAAGGGCTTTCCCAGTCTTACAAAAATCATTATTATCTTGCTGGAATGGGATCTCTGAGCTTCTTCTGGGAAGTGATTGGAGTCACAGAATGTTGCACTTAGAAGGGACCTCTGGAGATCATCTAGTCCAATCTCCTAATCAGGTGGGTCCACCTGGAGCAGGTTGCCCAGGACCATGTCCAGGAAACTTTTGAAAATCTCCAAGGAGGAAAACTCCATAACCTCTCTGGATAATCTGTGCCTGTGCTTGGTTGTCCTCAGAGTAAAGAAGCATTTCCTGATGTTTAGAGGTAATCTCCTGTCATCCAGTTGAATCTGTTGTCTTTTGTCCTATTAGTGGGAACCACTGAAAAGAGTCTGCCTCCAACTTCTTTGCACCCTCCCTCCAGGTATGCATTGATAAAATCCCTTCTGAGCTTTCTTTTCTCCAGTCTGAACAGTGTCATCTCTGCCTTTCCTCAGATGCTCCAGACCTTTTATGGACCTTTTCTGTACTCTTTCTAGTAAGCCTGTCTCCCTTGTATCAGGAAGCCCATAAATGGACATAGAACTCCATGTGTAGTCTCACCAGTGCTGACTAGAGGGGAATGATCACCTCCGTCAGCCAGCTGGCAACACTGCCTACACAGTCCAAGGCAACATTAGCCTTTGTTATTCCAAAGGCACAAACTATTGCCAAAAAATGTCAAGTCTTTATTTTGCCAAGCTGCTTTCCAGATGGGTGGCCCCCAGCACGTACTGGTGCCTGAGGTTGTCCCTTCTCGTGTGTAGGACATTGCAATTCTCTTTGTTGAACTTCATGAAGTCCTTATTGGCCCATTTGTCCATGCTGCCCAGGTCCCTCTGGATGACCTGGTTTATCAACCACTCCTCCCAGTTTCTGTCATCTTCAAAGTTGCTGAGGATATACTCTGCTCCATCATCCAGATCATTATCTTTAATGATCATATTGAATGTTCTATGTATTTGAAAATCACTGTAATAGAATCCTATTACAGTGGATTAACTGTGGATGTTATCACTGTTGCATTATTGGCTGAAAACCTAAATGCAAGGGGTAGCCCATATGAAATGTTAATTGGGTTTTGAATATGAAGTCATATTTAGAATATTAAAGTTATTATGAAATTGAAACATCTATTAAAAATTGAAGAAATAACTTAAAAATTGACAGGCACACAAACAAATATGTCAACCAAAGCTACACAGCAACTGGATGGAGATGTTCTGTAATATGCTATCGATCTAAGGTCTCACGGGACAAAATAAGGTGTAGAAGAGGACGGAATCCTATGACCTATCTTTTCTATGGTGGATTTTATTAAGCAAAGAATAAAGTGTCTGTTCACACTCTCTTAATTGATTTAAACCATTGGATCAATAGTAAAGGATAAAACTAAACCACTTAAGAAGGTATTGCATTAATAAAATCCCTCTCACCTGTCTCTGTAAAAGAGGATAAACAGAGCAGAGTTTCAGGGGGTGAGTTTCAGGGGGTGATTAAGAGACCATCAGGTTGCAGTGACAGGCTTAAAGGGGACAAATTAGTCTTTGCTGTACATGGATATAAGGCAAAGGGCTGCAAGGCTGAGCAACATATTACAAGCTTTTACAGAAAGATTAAAGAGGGTGTTTTTTTTTTTTTTGGTTGGTTGGTTGGTTTTTGTTTGTTTGTTTTAAGATACTATGGGGATATAATATGACAAAATTATCTCAAGGCTGTTTACGTAACTAATAAAAAGGATGCTAAACTGCTGTGCTAGAGCCTCAGGGCTGCTTGTTGATCTTATTTATTGCAGCCAGAATTATACTTGATTCATAGCTGTTCTTGTATTCATTTTGTAGAATGTCCACTGGGAGGTGTGGGGAAAAATGTGGAGATTCAGTATGATTTCATTGCATTTTAATAATAAAATGTATTAGATGTAATACTTTTATGAGCTTGTTAGTTTATAAATATGATCCTCCCTGTCTCAAGCTTCAGTGATTGAATCCCTTATACCCATGTCTTTGAGCATTTTTTTTTGTTGTTCTCAGATGGCAGCTGTCTCAGAGTTTCACAGATCTCTTGGTCAAGATGGCCCTTATTTCTTGGAAGTGGATAACCACTCAGTTGTACTTCTATCCTACCATGACTGAATAACATCCTGGAGCATTAAAGAAGATTTGGTTGACTAGGCCTATATTAGGTAAATTATGGAGTAAAAGGTCTTTGTATATATTTAGAGATGATTAAAAAGAGAATCAGAAAGTGACGGTAAATGGCCATTCTTCACTGTGAACGGAGTCCAGTAATGAAGTTCCTTAAGAACTTGTGCTGGGACCCACGTAATTCACCATAAATTCATAAATGACCTGGAAAAGAGGGTAAGAGTGACCTAGGGAAAATATATGTATATAAATATTACTGAAGATACCAAGCCATCTCAAATAGCAAAGACCTGGCGAAATATGAGGACACTGCCCGAGGATCATGTGGGATTTGGAAGGAAAATAGTCAAAGAAATGAGATATAGATAAATATATGTTAATGGAAAACAATTATCTTTCATTTTAAGCTCTGAGTGAACCACTATCACTCATAGGAAAGATCTTGAAGATATAACAGACAAAAATATGAAGATATTAGGTGAATCTCAGTAGAAACAACTACTGAGTTATGAGAAATGAAACAGTAATAACAGAATGCCATTATACAACTGTATACATAACTTTGCTTACTGCGTGTACTCTATGTCCCCAAAAAACAAGGGTGTAGAGGAACTGTGTATGGTCAAGAGTAGGGCAACAAATCATAGAATCATAGAATCATAGAATCATAGAATATCCCGAGTTGGAAGGGACCCACAAGGATCATTGAGTGCAACTTCTGGCTCCACACAAGTCTACCGAAAAATTCAGACTATATGACTGAGAGCATAATCCAAATGCCTCTTAAACTACGACAGTCTTGGTGTCGTGACTACGTCATTGGGGAGCTTGTTCCAGTGCAGTACCACTGTCTTGGTGAAGAACCTTTTCCTGATATCCAGCCTGATATCCAGCCCCTCTGACCCCCCTCATGAGGAAGCTGTAGACTGCAATGACGTCTTACTTCAGCTTCCTGTTTTCAAGGCTGAACAAACCAAATGACCTCAGCCAATCCTTGTATGTCTTCCCCTCTAGTCCCTTCACCATCTTAGTAGCCCTTCTCTGGACACTCTCCAATAATTTCACGTCCTTTCTGTATTGTGGTGCCCCAAACTGCACACAGTACTCGAGGAGAGACTGCACCAGCACACAGTAGAGTGGGACAATCACTTCCCTCAACCAACTAGTGATGCTGTGCTTGATGCACCCCAGGTTACAGTTGGCCCTCCTGGCTCCCACGGAACACTGCTGGCTCACATTCAGCTTGCTATCAGCCAAAACCCCGAGATCCCTCTCTGCAGGGCTTCTCTCCAGCGTCTCACTGCCCAGTCTATATGTATAGCCAGGGTTGCACCTTTCCAAACATTGAAAAGAACTGGCCCTAAAATGGAGCCCTGGGGGACCCCACTGGTGACTGTCTGCAAGCCTGATGTAACCCCATTTACCATAACCCTTTAAGCCCTACCTGTCAGCCAACTGTTCACCCATCATATTATGTTTTTATCTGGACATGTTTTTATCTGTATTCTGACATTTATTCCAGTAGGATCCTATGAGAAACTGTATCAAAAGCTCTACTTAAACCCCAAAAGATCACATCAGCTGGCTTCCTTTGATCAACTAGATGGGTGATCTGGTCATAAAAGGAAATTAAATTTCTTAAATAGGACCTACCCCTCATGAACCCATGTTGGCTGTGACCTATGACTGTATTGTCCCGCAGATGCATTTCAGTAACTCCCAGGATAATCTTCTCCACAATTTTACCAGGCACTGACATGAGACTCACAGGTCTGTAGTTACCAGGGTCTTCTTTCATGCCCTTCTTGAAAATTGGCGCAACATTTGCCAGCTTCCAGTCAGCTGGGACCTCTCCAGATTCCCAAGACCTTTGAAAAATAATTGAGAGAGGTCCCGTGATCATGTCAGCCACCTCTATGAGCACCCTGGGATGAATCTGGACTCATGGACTTGTATGGATCCAGGTGGAACAGCAAATCCTGTACACGATCAGGGTTGGCTGGGAGTTTGTCATTCCCACTGTCATGGCCCTCTAGCTTAGGGCACCTGGGGTCCCGAAGCCTATCATTAGTGTTGAAGACAGAGGCAAAGAAAGCATCAAATGTCTCTGCTTTGCCTATGTTCTTGTTTGTGAGATGATCATCCCCATCAAGTAGCGGACCTATGTTTTCTCTGGTCCTACTGTTTGCATATCTTAAAAAGCCCTTTTTATTGTCTCCCACAGACTTGGCCAGCTTTGACTCTAATTGGGCTTCAGCTGCACAAATTTTCTCCCTACAAATGCAAACAGCATTCCTGTAGTCCATCCATGTTGCCTAGCCCTGCTTCCATCAGCCATACACTTTCTTTTTACGGCTAAGCTCCAGAAGAAAATCCCTGGTCAGCCAAGCCAACCTTCTGCCCCACCTGCTTGACTTCCGATATTTTGGAATTGTCTGATACTGTGCTTTCAGGAGGCAATACTTAAAGACTGACCAGCACTGATGGATGGCAATGCCTTCAAAAGCAGTAAATAAGAATATGAAAACTATGAAACAGTTTCTCTACAAGGAGTAAGTAAGTAGGCTAGAACTCTTCAGCTTGGAAAAGAAATGACTGGAATGATGGGGGGAATGATAGAGCATGTAGAGAACTGATCTGTTGTTCTCTGTCCCTTGACTATCAGGCATCAAATGAAGCTGTCAGCTGTCAGGTTCAAAACACAGTTACAGACAGACTATGCAATTGCTTGACACAGAGTGTTGTGTCAACTCAAAAGAAGACTATAAAAATTCCTGTTGGAAAAATCTATACAAACCATTTCTTGCTCAGGTAGTCTCGTAGGCTAGAAGTATTACAATATGCTGTTGTTTTTTTTTTTTTTTTTTTTTTTCCTCTGGACTTTTACTTATAGTTGCTGTTGGAAACCAGCTGGTGTGCTAGCTTAACCTTTGGTTAATCTTGTTTGATGTCTTAGTATCAATTGCCCCAATGATGCCAAAATCTACAAAATCTAACAAGACATCTACCAACAAAGAATGAAGATGACCATGAAAACATTTATCAAGAACAAACATTATTCCTCTTTTTTCTCCCCTCTGAGCTGCCTTGTGTAAAGTGTTTCAGCTAAATTTATCTTCAACTCACTTTATTCCTATGAAGATGAAAATCTGTGGTCTAATGCAGGTAACTTTTTTTTTTTTTTTTTTTTTCAATTACGTTGCTTTGTAGGAATTTGATAGATTAAATGATACAGCATCCATGGAGAAAGAAAGCAGGCATCTTATCACTTGAACTGTAGATGACATAGGAGAGTAGAATCCTAGAAAATTGGCTCATTGGCGAGCAGTGGGCATGATGTTCAGGCTGACTTGATGCTAAAAGTGCAGATATTTACATGTGAGCTATAGGTGTCTAAGTTGTGTTAAACAAAGAATCACTGAATTCATCCTTGAGGAGTTAGGGAATGATTCCACCAATGGGAGCTTTTCCATACCTAAAGAAAAGCATCTCATGTCATTTGAAATACTCAGTAGTATTTCAGGGATGGCAGAGATGCAGTCTGCATCTAGACTTGCAACAGATCTGCTTTCTTCTGGAATCTCAGCTGGAGGCTTGGCATCATGCATGAAAGCATCTCAAATGTTTAACCAACTTCATGACATCCTGTGTGACTACTTAAGGATGAGGTGATCATTTTTTACACTCTATTGACATTATCAACTACATTTTCATTTATGATAATCAAACTTTATGCATCTACTGCATATGTATATACCAACATTATTGTACCCCAAATAAAAGTATTCTAAATTCCATACTGAACTTCTGGAAGAAATTCACAGAAAGATCAAATTTACCTAGTAACATAACCTGTTCTATTTTGTGATTCTAGACCCCTCTCAATGGGTCATTGCTGTGCATCAACTATGATGTATTCAGCAAAATCTTTTTTCCAGCAGGCTTTTTGGAAAATCAGATATAGATAAATAGATAGACAGATAGATAGATAGATAGATAGATAGAGGAAATGTAAATATTTGCATATAAATATAAAAATAAGCAAAACTTTAAAAACTATAAATATATATAGTACACTTGTCTGACACAAATATCACTGTGATAACATATAATGTATTTTCATATTTCACAATTCATTACAAATAGCTTTAATATATTTAAAACCTATGTGTAATGAAAATGTAATTTTTCTGAGAATGAAGTAAGGAGAGTTGTAATTGTTTCTGGTAGGTTACAATAATCAAATAACACATTCAAACTGAAATAAAGACAGATATAAAAGCCATCTAATGATTCTGTAAGCCATTAGTAATGGAATATACATTTCTTAACTAAAGAGAATGCATTAGCATATGTTAATATGCTAAAATTAATCTTTTCTTGAAAGTCTTATGCCTGTTTATAAATAAACTTTTCATAAGTCATTGACAACCATTTAAGTGACTTCCAGAAAAGTATTTCAGATGTATGTCTATTACATTCTGTAGTTACAGCAAAATTGTTTCTCACACAATTTTTGTAAATGACATAATTATTTGGAACAAATATTCCTTATTTTAAGATGTACTTATGAAACAGTATAATTTTTTTTTAAAAAAAGTTACAATGAAGTTAATACAGTTGTGATTTGAAAGAAAATATTTTATTCTGTTGTAAGTTTCATGTTATGAATCCCATTTTCCACTTCTGAAGGATACAAGGAATGGTGATAAATTTTAAGATTCTGATCTCAAGAAACTGTGGAATATCTCCATTTGATTACTTACAAAAATGCAGTATATTTGTAACATTCTTTACTTGGACATACCATGTTTCCTTGCCAAAGTAATAAAAACACAATTGTAAAGCTGTTGAGAACAATGGAAAATGATGATATAGAAGTCTGGAAGGTGTCACATTTTATTAGGTGACTTTGCTGAATATACACCCAAGTTCCTGTTCTCTTTTTATGGCACATTATAAATTAGAACTGTTACACTTCTTTACTATAGATATTGTATATTAGTAGGAATGGATAAGTGTTTTATGGATTACAGTGTATGCAGAATTCCAGAAATTGGATGCTGTGCAAATGCTTCAGGAATATATTTCTTTGATATGGTTGCCTGTCATGGGAGATAGAACTTTTGTTCTGACGAAGCCCTTAAAGTGTCAAAATGTTATTTGCAAGGGAACACTTATAAGGCTCTGCAAAATAAAAAAAAATAATAATAAATAAATAAATAAATAAAGGTTTACTTGACAGAGCAGCAGCCTGCTTCTAACCAACACAAGTGTCCTGAAAATAAGACTGAGGAACTAGCAAAAAGTTTCTAAGAACCATTATATTTTATGCTACCAAAAGGTACCATACATTATGCTTGTTGCATATAAGATTTAATACTACCCAGAGACTTGCTTTTGGCTGTTATTTCCCATTTTGCACTTTCTTTCCACGGTCCTTTTTATGCTTGTTTCAGGGACTCTGTTGTAAAAGCCTTGGTTCTAACACAATAAGGCAAAGAAGACTAAAGTGAGGTTTGTATATTTTGAGAAAGATGTTTCTCTTTTACAAAACAATAGTCAAAAATCAACAAACAATAGTAAAAAAAAAAAAAAACAATAGTCAAAATCAACAAACAAGCAAAAAAAAAATGAACCAGGGTTATCACACAAGTGCAAAATGTATTTTCTCAATGGCACTGGAAGCTGTGGAAGCCCAGTTACTGTTAGCCCTACACATTGTTAAACATGGCTGGGCTGGTTTTACATATTTCAGTCATTTTTAATAACAACAATTTACTCATTGTACCATGAGAACATTCTCCACTTCTAGTCCCCTTTAATAAATTGCACCTCTGATCTTGCTCTCAACATATTCCATCAAAATTATGTCTTCCTAATTTTCTACTTCCTATCTCACATGGCCACTGAAAGAAAAAATGTGGGAGATTCTTACATTTTCTGTTGCCCTCTGAAAAATGCACGGGAATTGACACTAGTACCTATCTTCTGTAGGATATAGAACATAGTATATGACTTCCTTTTCAGCCCTCCCTCAGTAGAATACTGCAAATTAAATGATATCAAAGGGATACCCAAGAATTTTATTACCAATTTCACCAATACTTTTTTGTGTGTTATGATTTCGTTTTCATTTGTACTATGACAGCAGTTTGGAAAAATAACTCCATATTTTTGCATCTCTTTAGACAGCTTGGACTGTCTATATATCTCTGAGTTATGAATAATGGGATTTTTACTTACATTGCTCTTTCCAATGGGAAGATATAACAAATGCCAAAAATAAACATATGTCAGCTAAGTCTGTAGCTACTTGAATCCTAGAGAAGTGTGGAATCAATGTAAATCTGTAGGGTCTTAATTATGGCATAATTTCATGCTCAACTTCTAGAGCATCTGGCATTGCTGTGACTACATTACAGCCCTTTTCTTATGCCTGCGTGGCAGAAGGTGTTAAAAAATAATAATCAGGTATTTCTTTTATTTGAAGTGATTCCTTTTTTAGAGAAGAACACATTTGAAAAGAGCTCAGATTGACTGAGCTCCTTTTTAATGCAGATGATCAGGAATTGTTTGAAGCATATGTAGGGTGTTCATCTCTAAGGACTGTATGTACTTAGAGATCTTTTATCTATACTTATCTTTTATCTGTACTTATAGATCTTTTATACTTAGAGTATAAAAGGAGAAGCCAGGAAAACATAGAGGGGTGGGATTTATCTCATCCACCCTCAGAATATATATAATAGACATAATATACATCATCGACATCTGCATAACAATTAGCTGTTTAGATTCCATCTATTTTCAGTGAAAAAAAGCACTTTTCATCACAGTTCATGTCATGCTAAGATATGTAATAAAGCTCAGTTAAAAAAATTGCTCTAGGAGTGTTCTCTTTATTGGCAGCTAAAGAGAGGCTAGTCTCAGTATCTCAAACCAAATGAGGTGGCTAATATTCAACCCATCTGGTTAAAAATTTTGGTGGTCAATGCATTTAGTTAAAGAGAAAGACAAATCAATGTGTAGCATAAGTAAAAAAAAAAAGTAAATAAGATACTGGCCATCCTATGGTCTTGAGATGAATGCAAGATACTCATTTCATGATGTATACATGCCAATGGCTCCTTTTTGAGAGTTGGACTCTCTAATTGATAGTGAAGTCAGTTCCTAAAAAGAAATGGACTCAGGCCAAACCCAGATATTTGAATAGCATGGTTTTAGCTCATTTATTTGGATACATATGATACAAAGATGTTTCGTTCTATTCCACTGACCTTATTTTGCGACTTACCTCCCATACATATACAGTCTCATTAAAAAGAAAGCAGATATGTATTTGGAAAATGTTAATGACTAAACGATATTTCTATTTGCTCAATTCTGAAAAGTAGATAAGGAAGAAACAGTGCTAGAGATAATTACCAAATTTCAATATTTATAGAAATCAGGCACTCATGTAGATAATAAGACAATTCTCAATGTGCTTTGATGATGATGAAGTGCCAGTTTTCTGTAAATATTGAAATAAGGTAATTATCACTTGAACTATTCATTATTTATCTGCTTTCAAATCTCAGTGAATACAGTAAAATTGCCATTTTTTTCATAGGAATGTGGATCTAAAAATGAGTATTGTATTAACCTTTTATATACTCTTTTATTGGAAGTAGCTTGAAAAGAGTTTTTTTTAAATGTAATGAGAAAATCTCTACATCCACAAGACAAATTCATCAGTTTATTATTGAAGTTAAGAAAGAAGATTTTCTATAAAATGAACTATTCAACAGCTTTTTAATCTCTGATCCTGCAAACTCTGACATCCACAGATAAATCTTTTGGCAATGTATATGCATAAAACTAAGTACATAAGATGAGAGAATATATACAGAGTCACTGAGTTTTGTACTTGTAACAATTGTGCCACGGTATAATAAAGCTGAAAAGCATCTAGACCCTTTTTAAAACTGACTGTCTTCATTGACTCTTGGTGTGAAGATGGACTGGTTTTGCTTGGAATATAGTTTACTTTCATCATAGTAGATCATATAATGCTGTGTTTTGGATTTGTGATAAAAACACTATTGGCAATACACTGATGTTTCATCTATTGCTGACCAGGGCTTACACTAATTTGAGATCTTTTCCTTATTCTGCCTTTTCAGTGAGGAGGATAGGAGTACACAACAAGCTAGGACAGCAAGGGCTTGGTAGCAAGGGGGCTGCAGGGGTGGCCTCTCTGAGAAGAGCCCAGAAGCTGTCTCATGTTAGGTAAGAGACAGATCCAGATGGCTCCAAAAGGGACCTGCCAGTGGACAGAGCCTAGCCAATAAACAATGTTGGCTGTGCTTTTGGGAGAGCAAATTTAAGAAATAGAAAAAACTGCTGTGCAACAGCAGCTGGGAGAGTGAGAGGTGAGAACCAGCTCTGCAGACACCAAGGTTAGTGCAGAAGGAGGGCAGTAAGTGCCCTCAGGCACCACAGCTGAAGTTCCCCTGCGGCCTGTAGAGGGGCCCCTGGAGGAGCAGGCCGTCCCCCTGCAGCTCATGGGTCTGCAGATCTCCATGCTGCAGCCCGAGGACGAGTCCCCGGTGGAGCAGGTGGATGTGGACTGGAAGAGGCTGTGGCCCATGGAGAGCCCCCGCAGGAGCAGGCCCTGGGCCGGAGCTGCAGCCCGTGGAGAGGAGCCCATGCAGGAGCCAGGAGCCTGGGGGGAGCTGCCGCCTATGGGGGGCCCGTGTTGGGGCAGTCTGCAGTGAGAAGTGGCTATGTTGGAGTTCAGCTGCTCAGCAGGGTAAAACCACCATGAGGAGATTTAGCTAGAACAGCTGACCCCAGCTGAACAAAGGGATATTCCATACCATATGGCATCATGTTCGGCAATAAAAACTGAGGGAAAGAAGCAGTGGGGGGAACGTTTAGATTGATAGTGTTTGTATTCCTAAATAACTTTTACAAGTGATGAGCCCTTCTTTCCTGGAAATGGCTGAACATCTATCTGCCTGTTGATGGAAAGTAGTGAATGAATTCCTTGTTTTTCCTTATTGGCATGCACAGCTTTTGCTTTACCTTTTAATCTGTCTTTTTCTCAGCTCATGAGTTTTCTCCCTTTTACCCTTCCAATTCTCCTTCCTATCTCACTGGGAGGGAGTCAGCAAGCAGCTGTGTGGGACTTTGCTGCCTGAAAGTGTAAGACCACAACACAGGACAATGCTGTTTCAAATCTACTTGCTCAGAATGGAATCTTCAAATTTACCGTTAAAATTAATCCTGAGTAGTTGATAAACATTTATTCTTATTCTTATTGCTAAGCATACATGAAAACATTTTTAAGAAAACTTTTTGGCTTGTGCAAGGACTATATATTTGCTATGTTCTTTATTTCATTTTAGACACAGAAATACTTAAATGTACTGTTCTTTTTGTAGATACTAAGACACTACATCACTCAGTGCATTTCATTTTAGGAGTTGTGGTAAGGCATCAAGTGACACACTGAACTGCTTGCAAGAGAAGTCTGATAATAATTTGGAAACATAGAGACTTTGAAATGCAAATTAGCATGCCAAACAAAGATTTACCTTATGATGAACCGATGCCTATAAAACATTAAGCTCTGTAGTATTTTAGTGCCTGAGTGTACTACACTCAGAATTATATTTTATTTTCTAAAGCCACAATGAACACATATTTCTTTAGCACCTGATCCAACAGTATATTTTTAAGCAAGTAACAGGAACGGTCTGCTATAATACCAGATACATTGACAAAATAAAAGATGATTTGATTTTTTTTCACTGTCCATTTGAAAATCAAATATACTCCATGTTTTTTAAAACAATATGATCACAATACCTTAAAATATTTAGAGCTACATTTGCAGAAGGCGTTTTGCTGGAACCTAGTCTTAGGAGTGCTGGCTCTGGAGGGGAAGACTGTGGATTTCCCTGTGTTCAACAATTTTCCCTTTTTCTCAACAAGACACTGCCTCTCCTCTACTTCTCAGACAAATCTATGTGGGATTCTTGTCTTGCTATCGATGAGACCCTTGAAAATGTTGTATGGATTGGATGTGGCTATACATGGGAACAACTCTGATTAGGTATTTTATTAAAACAAAGATGAGTCTTATATAAGTTAGTCTTAAGCACCTAAAAAAGACTTGAGATGAAAATATTCTTCTGTTTCTTTTCCTTGGAAGCACTAGAGCTCTATATATAAGATAATCTATCATAAATTGGGAAAGATAAAGTGTTTGGATAAAACCTTGCAAGACATTACGACATTTCATTGAAGAACACTTAAAACAAAATAAAATATGCTTGCAAGCTCATGGTCATAGTCTTGGTTCCTTTTGAAGAAAAACTATTTATAACTATGTATATGAGAACAAACTGGGGAGCATTACAGTGAAATTCTTTGGGGACAGGCTCTTAGTTTCTGGCTAAATAGCTTGACAGATTTGGCCATTGTAGTGGTTCAACCTGGCAGGTAGCTAAATAACACACAGTTGTTCAGCCCCCAACCTCTCCTCCCAGTGGGACTGGGGAGAGAATTGAAAAGTTCAAGAGCTCATGGGTTGAGATAAGGACAGTTTAAATGAAAGAAAATAAAGAAAACAAAAACAAAACAAAACAAAAAACAACAAGCAAACATAACTAAAGACAAGGCAAGGAAAGGAAAATAATAATTTAAATATATATAAGCAAGAGATGCACAATGCAATTGCTCACCACCAGCTGACCAATGCCCAGCCAGTCCCTGAGCAATGGCACCCCCAAACCCAGACAACAACTTTCAGCTTTTATTGTTCAGCATGATGTCGTATGGCATGGAATATCCCTTTGGCCAATTTGGGTCAACTGTCCTGGTTCTGTCTATTCAAAGCTTCCTGTGCACCCCCAGCTTCCTCGCTGGCAGGGCAGTATGAGAACTTTAAAAGTCCTTGACTTAGTGCGAGTATTGCTCAGCAACAACTAAAATATTAGTGTGTTATCAACATTTCTTTCATCCTAAATCCAAAACACAACACCATACACCAAGAAATAAAATTAATTCTATTCCAGATGAAATCAGGGCACCACAAATGGGTTTTATGCATCTAAACACAGGTACCCAAAACACCTGCCCAAAGCTGGCAGATATCAAACAGGTGTTATGTCAGGGCCACACTCTGCAGCTAGAGACCTATCCCACAGACTCTCAAAACAGCACTAGATGAATGAATTTAAGCAACTGAATCTAAATCAGATAGCCATCTGCCATTGACATCTATGGCTCTAAATGTGTGCAAACTTCAGGCTGCAATGAGCAGGATGTTCTGCTTTTTGGTCTGTTGTAGTTAAATGATATAGAAATAAAATTATTATGCAAGTGGTTGCAGCTTTCTTGTAAAAAATAAAATAAAATGCAAGAAACAGACCAGAAGAATACATTACCACATCTTAAACATTACAAAATAAAATAAAATAAAAATGAGAGCTTCAAGCTAACAATCCTAAGGGTTACTATTTTATTTCATGCAGAAAATAATTGCCATTTTTTTTCTAAGTGTATTGGAAAGCAAAAATGAGTAGTGAAGCAATCTGTGGGATGATCTGCAAAATTACATCTACAGAATAATTTCCATTTTGCTTCTGTGGTTTCATACACTACAGCCTTTCTAAGGATGTTTGGCTTCTTTACATTTTTTCCAGTCTATTGTAAATATACATGCCATGGCTCATAGACACTCTTGTATTTGCATGTGTGCATGAGGGAGTGCATATCTATGTACAATTGCATGGGAGAAAAAAATATATATTGGTGGATGGGGTGGCATAACAATGCTGCAAGCATGCGTAATAGAAATCCAGAAATGAACACAAAGGAATGTGACTCAATATGGATGAAGATATGAGTGAGTACTCATAAGAAGGTCAATTGTGTATCAGTATTACAGCAGTATTAACTCTACAATGCTACAAATAGGAGATAATTCTTACTCCTGTTTAAATAGTTAAATAAATAGTTAAATACATAGTTAAATTAAATAGTTTCCAAATGCATTGCCTGCAGCAGGGATTTGTGTCAGTGCCAAGTCCTACTGACTTCAGACAAGGATCATAACCATTGATCCTTGTATTGTGTAGTGTATTCATAGCACTATAGTTTGTTCCAGTCTGTGTATTATTAAAGCACGCATAAAGCATGCCACGTGTCCACCACACTCAGAATCATTACTTTAACAGCACATTGTTTTTACGCATAGTATGATGAATACTAGGTTTTGGATAAGTCTTACTAACTGCATTAAAACAGATAGGCAACACTGTGGTTTGCTCTTACCTGTATTCACACAGGTTACAACAGTGTGTCCTGGCAACAAAAGAAAGACGTACAACTATTAGAGAGCAGCCACAGGAGGGCTATAAAGATGGTGAAAAGTAAACATAGCAAGACTTAAGAGGAACAGTTGAGGTCCCTCGGTTTGTTTAGCCTAGAGAAGAGGAGTGAGGGGAGGCTTCATGGCAACTTGACGCTTCCTCGTAAGGGGCAGGTGCTGAGCTCTGCTCTCTGGGGGCAATAACAGGACCTGAGGGAATGGCATGGAGCTGGGACAGGGGAGGGTCTGCCTGGGTGCTAGGAAAAGGTTCTTCACTGAGAGGGTGGTTGGGCACTGGGACAGGCTCCCCAGGGAAGCTGTGACAGCACCGAGCCTACTGGAGTAGGCTCTAACATACAGTTAGATTTTTGGGTGGAGCTAGGAGTTGGACTCAATAATCCTTGTGGGTTCCTTCCAACTTGGATATTCTATGATTCTATAATTCTATTTCTTTTATGTTGTTGTTGCTGTTTTTTTTTTTTTTTTCTGTTATTAAAACAAAATTTGATTTCAGAATATCTCTGCAGTTCAGAATACCTCAGTCCTTAGAGGTACTTATCAGCTTTTATAGCTCAGAAAATACAAAGACTGTAGAATAGTACCATATGTTGACTTGGGAGTTTGCATAATACTGAGAAAAAAATATATATTTTTTTCAGAGTATCCCCAAGATACATTATTTAGATGGATATAAGCTGCAAAATTTACATCATTGCTATTTTCCAGACACATACTTGACCTTTTGGGTTTGTACATATGCATATGGTACATTCAAAAATATGATTTTTTAAAGTATGTATCAGAGACAATAGTCATAAACTGTGTTTCATGGGCACCAAAGAAATTTTCTGGCTCAGTTCCATCCATTCCATATTAACAAATTTAGATACCACCAGACATAGTGTCCTAAGAAGTGAAAAGGTCCATCTCTCTTTGTTTCTACATGAGGAACAATGCAACATAAAGCAGGTTCATTGAGCATCATTTGATGGAGCTAACTGAGCATGTAGTCTTGCTACAGGTAGACTTCAGAAGAGATATGAACATGATTTGTAAATTAAATTGCTTTAAGAAGTGTTTTTGTCTCTAAAGTAACATCTATCTATGAAAATTAAAGCATAAATAACTATAGACAATCAAAACTTATTTTTTTATCTAATTTATTGCAACAGAAATATGGCAGGGTTTTATCTTATATTTTCAATATAAGATAAATATTTTCAATATTTTTCAATATTTCAATATATTTTTCAATATAAGATAAATATAAGATAAATATTTTCAATATCAGATAAATTCCAATTGATTTCTCAAGTTTATTTTTCATTTAATATTTATTTTTACATATGCTAGAGAAACAGACATTTTTTCTTATCACTTACTTCTTTGAAGACACATTCTTCTTCGAAGAATGGCTTGTGCCTTAGCTTGATATCTTGTCCTGACTGGCTGAATCAACAAGAATGCATATGTCTTAACTGAGAAATAAACTCAGTTCCATTGAATCAGCTGATTTATTCTCCATGTCTTTCCTTTTAGTCTATGCATAGTGTGACAATCAGAGGTCATACTACCTTTTTATCTATACAGGCCATGCTATCTAAATAGGGAGTATAATACATTCAAAAGGTAGTATAATTGTTTCTGAAATAGTTACATGTATTTTGAAGGGCTGCTCTACTGCTCTACCTATACTTCAATCTGAATTTCAAAACTGGTTAGTAACAGTAGAAAGGTAATTTGTGAATTTTTACAGGTAAAGATCCATAGCTAACAATCTAAATAATAATAATAATAATAATAATAATAATAATAATAAATCAGCAGTTGTTGAGAAAGCTGGAAAAGCTAAATTAAGGTGGAAATGAATGGTATGGTAAAGAATTCAGGGAGCAAAAGCATTTCTGCTGGTAATATAAAATCAAAAATGGTCAAGTTCTGTGTGATTTGACAGCTCTCATTTTATTATAAGGCCAAAGGCAACCAAAATCTGGTTTGGAAAGTTACATGGCTAAGAGGTAAAAACCATTTGCCTTGGAAAAGGCATGTACCTGAAAAAGGATCAATAGAGAAGTATAGCTTATTTTCTGAATTGATGCTTGCTTTAGTCAGTTTGGCACCTCCTGTAAAATTTTAATTGGAATAAAATTAATCCAAGAATGGTTCAGTTGCCTAAGAAAAGGTTTTGAGTGCCATTTTAGATGCCCTGGGGTGTCCACGTGGCCTCCAGCTATCTCTCTGTAAAGACGTCAAAAGAAAATTTATAGACATCACAGGGACCATTAAAATGAAAATTGCCTATTTTCAAGCTTATATAGCATTATTTAATGTTTAAAAAAGGAAAAAAAAAAAAAAAAAAAAAAA
This sequence comes from Heteronetta atricapilla, assembly GCA_011075105.1. Classification (NCBI taxonomy): domain Eukaryota; kingdom Metazoa; phylum Chordata; class Aves; order Anseriformes; family Anatidae; genus Heteronetta; species Heteronetta atricapilla. The sequence continues at coordinate 154,463,469 of CM021731.1, forward strand.
AAAGATTACTGAATTGTTGAATACACACTGACATCTATCATCTTTACTTTGTGTGAAGCATATTCTATGTCTACACATCTAGCTTGGAATATATAATATTCCAAAACACAGTTAGTTTCCTTAGTTTCCTCTGAAATCTTCTCTTCACAGCTTGAGCAACCATTATTGATAATCCTGTTAAGCTGCATATACTTCATGCATGACAATCTCTTCAATGTTTCCCTTCCATCTGGGATTTCTTAATTTGGATTTATCTGAAACTCAGTGTCAGTTTGTAGCTCAAGAGGATGTTTCATCTTTAACATCCTTCACTTAATACCAAACATGACTCTTCTCCTTGACATTTGTTGTTTTTCTTTTTTAAGACTTTAAGACAGATGAAAAAATGATTGTGTTTTAAACTGAAATGCATTGTGTTTACTAAATTTCAGATAGAACTGTAAGGGCTTTATGCATGCAAATGCATGTTAAATGACAAAGACTTATTTTTGACTAACTTCTAATAGAGTAAAATCATGTTTCTCCTTATTTGAGATAAAAAGTGAAGATAGGACAAAGAGATATGCTAGCCACTTTTCTTTGCTGTTCAAAACTCAGATAAGACATATAATTTCTTCTTTAGAATTTTTGTGCATTTTGAAAGGTAGTTCTTCCTACATTCTTTTGTTGTCACAATGGTACAATTTTACAAAACTTTATAGTTAGAGATCCAACTGCTCATTTGTTTTGCAAGCCTTTCTGATAAGGAAATGGTTCTGCAGGATAAGTAACAGCAGGGATTGTATTTTTATTACTTGTGAAGTACCAGTGCCTTGCCAGAACAAACTGAACTTCAAAGCCTGACTAAAAACACTATATATAGTTTATTTGTTTGGAAGATACAAAAATAAAAGTCAGAGCTGGGGTTGCTACAATTGTATTACAAACAAGCTATTGCGACAGCCAAGTATTTGTCAAGGGCTGATAATCACCAAACTATTCTTCTGTTCCTGAAGTTAGTAGTTGATCACTGAATTAACTGTTTTATTGCTGCTCAAACTGTCATACTGTATACAGAGCACGGCAAAAAAGAGTTCATATTTATTTATGAATCTATTCCATCCTTTTATTTTCTTTAATAAGCAAGGTTTCTAATAGTTGCCTAATCTTAAATTCCTGTCAGGCTTTTTTAATTGTTTTTTGACCTACATACTATTACGGGCCTGATTAACAATCCCCCAGTCAAAGTTGCAAAACATTCTTCCTTGTGTTCAATAATTTAGAGATCTGTGCGGGAGATGTATTGTTGCTTGTGGTCTCAATGTGAATTTAGTGCATATATTCTTGAGATTCATTTGAGACAAAGTAATTTCAAATTAAAAAAAAAAAAAAAAAAAAAAAAAAAACTTATAATGTATACCCAAAGAATGCAATGAATCTGTAAATTGCATTTCTCTTTCACTGCTAAAGAAAACTACAAATTCATTTGTCAGGTATGTTGATAATTAGCAAAATGACGTATTTGTTCTACCAGAAGCATTTAGGGCTAAATATTAGCACAATTACTTTGAACCATGTAGTCAGAGTGCTTTATGCTATTGAGTTGTAATGGGCAGTCTTGAGAAGAGCATTCTGATTCACGAACAAGTCACAGAAGATGACATAACCTTTACTTCCCTCCTTCTCTACTGCCAGGAATAAAGGAGCAAACTAAGGAAAAGCATCCTGGACACAAAATACTGAAGTGTTTTGTTTAGAGGTTTTTAAGGCCAAAGGTCTCTCCAAGCCTAATTGGCCTGTAAATCACTTTGTTTCAGTAGCCCTGAGAAAAAGAGAGCAATGCATGCAGCTTAAAGTCCACTCAACATTTTACCATGGGAACACATGCCCTTTTTGAAAGACTATAGCCTAGCAAGTCATTGGTCTTACAGAAAGACACCTTAATGACTTCAGCCCTAGTGTCTGCTTCTTGACTCTTCCTGAATCAGAGACCCTGCCATAGCAAGAACCTTCTGCTTTCCTGAAAGCATTTTCCTTTCCCTTTAATCCACACAGAAAATTGCTGGCTTGGATTCAGATGTGTTTTAAATGTAGGGAATGCTTTCAGATCATGCCTCAATTTCTTTGCAGTTTATGCCCTGTTAAATGTAAACACGGGCAAATATTATATATGTGATCACTGTCCTCTTATGTGATTCCAGTGATTGATTCATACAGTTGGACAATTTCTTTCACAATTTGTTGGAAAGGAACCAAGAGTGCTGTAGCCAAAACTGCTTCTAAGTACACTGACATATGAAGAATCTGGCGAAACACGTTACTGTGGACAGTTTTCCTCAAAAAAATACATATACAAGTCAAGGTGTTTCAGCTAGTTTGCTGATGACCTTAGTTAGCTGTTTGGCAACTTAAAAGAGTAGCTTTAGAATTACTTAATGAACACCCTCAGACTGAAGATGAGGGAACAAGTTCACTGATAAACCTGCGGCCTGTTCTTTACAACCAGGGAAATTTATGTCTCAGAACAGACTTTATAAGGAATAAATGCATATTCAGCCAGATGTCTGATGCTTTGCAAGTCAGTTTTCCTTCAGGAACTATGTTGAAATCCATTATAAATATTCACCCTCAGATATGTCTGTAGATAAATTAACAAAATCCAATAGGTAATTACTTTTTTTTTTTTTTTTTCAAGAATCATAAGAACTATTTTCATCACCAAGAAGACAAGAAAACATTTATAAAATATATTTCTTGTGAATAGTGTGTGAGCAGCAAAAATTGGCTGAAAAGTTCTTTTAAACAATTTCTGCGGCATAACATGAAAGCTGAAGAGTGTTTGTTCCATACATTGTTTTATATTCTTAATTTTCTTCAGTGTTTAAAAGTGTAATGTGTATCTTTTATTGTTTACTCTTATACAACTCATAATATACAATTATGAAAATGCATTTGGTCCTTAGCATTGTTTCCCTACATTGTGACAGAAGCAAATTTGCAGCATTTTAAACAAAAATTCACATCTAGCATGGCTACAGGGACTCTAATGTTATTTATGGAATCTAAGAGGACACAAAATAAATTAGATATAAACTTCAGAGTCAATTTTAAATTCAGCAGAAAGATTATATTAATAAAATTTAGACCTTATCAGATAGGCATTATCAATACAAAGGTTGTCAAGATGCTGTTTGAATGTTTATACCAAAAGCCCCAAACAGAATGCAAATGATAGAAACTGTTAGAGAAAATGAGTGAAAAACTCAGCATGCTATGTACTTTTATGTCAAGGTTATAAAAGCTCTCCCATTTATGTACTATATTCACTATGTATCTGCAAAAAATATATGCAATATAATTTAATCTTAAACACACATTATAATTTCTTAAGCTAGTGAAGGATCTGGAGAATAAAACTTCAGAGAGCACACAGAAATTGGCAAGAGAGCACTAGGGGTCTTAAACTACATAAGAAAGTGAACTGTAATTGCTAAAGATTTGTCTAAATGTTTAGTCAAGGTAAATGATGAAGATGACAAGCTCAAAGGACTAGGTTTTGGATCATGACAATGTTGGACAAGATCACTTTGGAATAGTAACAGTAATAATACATTTTATTCAGTTACATACTAAGAAAATACTTAGTCCAACAAGTTTTAAGTTTCAGCTGATGTGCACAAAACCAAAAAAGTTATTGAGAACTTCACAGTATTACTTTTCATGACAGGCAATATAAAAATTTTCACACTGTATAAAGTGTATCAGATTTACATGGCAAGTGCCTGGTTGCAGGGGGAGCTCCAGGGGTGGCCTCCCTGAGAAGAGGCCAGAAGCTGCCCCAAATTAGATAAGGGCCAGTTTCAGCTGACTCCAAAGGGACCTGCAGCTGACCAGAGCTGAGCCAATAAACAATGTTGGCTGTGCCTCAGTGGGAGTAGAATTTTAAACGGGAAAAGAATGCTGTGCAATATGAGCTGGGAGAGCAAGGAGTGAGAACCAGCCCTGCAGACACCAAGGTCAGTGCAGAAGGACGGCAGGAAGTCCTACAGCACAGAGCAGAAGTTTCCCTATGGCCTGAGGAGAGGCCCCTTGTGGACCAGGCAGCCAGTGGGTCCCACATGAACAGATCTCCATGCTGCAGCCCGTGGAGGAGCCCCTGGTAGAGCAGGTGGATGTGGCCTGGAGGAGGCTGCGGCCCATGGAGAGTCCCCACAGGAGCAGGCCCCAGGCCAGAGCTGCAGCCCTTGGAGAGGAGCCCACACAGGAGCCGGGAGCCTGGAGGGAGCTGCCACTCGTGGGGGACCCATGCTGGAGAAGTTTGCTCCTGGGGGATGGATGGACCCCCTGGTACGGCGCCATGTGGGAGCAGTTTTTGAAGAGCTGCTGCCTGTGGAAGACAACACGGGATCAGTTTGGGAAGGACAGCATCCTGTGGGAGGGACCCCACGCGAAGCAGAGGCAGAGAGTGACTGTGAAGGAGCAGTGGACACAAAGTGTTAGGGACTGTCCGTAGCCCTCATTCCTGTGGGAGTGTTGCCATGGGGGTCGACAAGCCCCCATCGTGATAACATCGGATTCTTAACGATCAGGCCATCAGGAATGTGAAGAGTTTAAAGGGAACAAAGAAGGGTGATTCGGGAGACACCTTGATGTCTGGGACTGCTTGTTCTCTGGCCTTTAAGACATGGAAGTTGCTGGGTGTTTGCTGTTGCCGGGCAAAATTGTTTGATCAAAGAATAGTTAGTAGTTAGTGGAAAAGTACTGCTGCAGACCTAATGGTATAAGAAGGGAGTCTGTCTTCAATAAGTAGATGAAGAAGTTATGCCCTCAATATGAGGAGCAGTTGAAGTTATGTCATCAATAAAGTAGTAGAAGTTACTGATTGTGAAAGAAGCCTGGTGTGTGTGTAGTCGTTACGCCACACATTCCCTCTTCCCCTGCACTGCTCAGGGGGAGGAGGTAGAATAGGGTTGATGGGGGTAAAGATGTTTTTATTCTGATTGTAGTTTCTCACTGTTCTAGTGTGCTTGGTTAAGGATAAATAATAATAAATAAATAAATAAACTTTTATAAATGTATTAATGGCAAGAGGAGGTTCAAAGAGAATCTCCCTCCTTTACTGGATGCAGGGGGAACATGACTACTAAGGATAAGGAGAAGGCTGAGGTTCCTAGGCTGAGGTTCCTAATGCCTTCTTTGCATTTGTTTTTACTAGCCAGGCCAGTTTTCCTCGGGGTACTCAGCCTCCAGACCTGGAAGTCTGGGATGAGGAGCAGAAGAATTCCCCCACAGTTCAGGTAGGAACAGTTAGAGACCTGCTGCTCCACCCTCCACCTGAACAGTCACAAGTCCATGGGGCCAGATGGGATCCACCCAAGGGTGCAGAGGGAGTTGGTGGATGTGATTGCTGGACCATTTTCCATCACCTATATCAGGGAACGTGGTCATCCAGGGAGGTCCCAGAGTTCTGGAGACTTGGTAACATGTTGCCCATCTTGAAGGGTCATAAAGAGGACCCAGGGAACTACAGGCCTGTCAGCCTGACCTTGGTGCCAGGATAGGTGATGGAGCAGGTCATCTTGAATGCAATCACACAGCATGTGTGGGAAAACACAGGGTTCATGCTCAGTCAGCATGGGTTCATGAAAAGCAAATCCTGCCTGACCAACCTAATCTCCTTCTATGACCAGGTAAGCCACCTGGTGGATGAGGACAAGGCTGTAGACGTAGTCTACCTAGACTTCAGCAAGGGCTATGACATGGTCACCTATAGTACTCTCTTGGAGAAGCTGGCAGCCCGTGGCTTGGACAGGTACAGTCTTTGCTGGGTTAAAAACTGGCTGGCTGGCCGAGCCCAGAGAGTGGTGGTAAACGGAGTGAAATCCAGCTGGCGACTGCTCACCAGTGATGTTCCCCAGGGGTCAGTGTTGGGTCCCATCCTCTTTAATATCTTTATTGATGACTTGAATGAGGGACTTGAGTGCATCCTCAGTAAGTTTGCAGATGACACCAAGTTGAGGTAAAGTGTTGATCTGCTGGAGAGTAGGAATGCCCTGCAGAGGAACTTGGGCAGGATGGGTCACTGGACAGAGGCCAATAGGATGAGGTTCAACATGACTAAGTGCTGGGTCCTGCACTTTGTCCACAGCAACCCCATGCAGCACTACAGGCTTGGTGGAGAGTGGCTGGAAAGCTGTGTGGAAAAGGATCTGAGGGTGTTGATCTATGATCATCTGAATATGGGCTGGCCGCGTGCCCAGGTGGCCAAGAATGCCAACAGAATCCTGGCTTGTATCAGGATAATGTAGCCAGTGGGGCCAGAGAGGTGATTTCCCCTGTACTCTGGCGAGGCTACACCTTGAGTGAGAGGCTGAAGGGAGAGTGAGAGAGCAATTGTGGTGGAGTTCAGTGGCTCAGCAGGGAAAAATCACCACAAAATAAATAAATAAAAACATAGAATGGAATTTAAAATACTAATTGAACAGAAAGGTGAACATCTGAATTAAAACCATGACTTTATGAGATTAAATATTGATTAAAAGTTGAATAGGTTTTCAAGAACAAACAAAACCAGAAAATACTTATTTAAAAATTATTTTGTTAGAGATAAAAAAAAAAATCCCATTTCCTTACACATTTTTCCAAGAGAACCTGCATGACAAATCATTCATAATTTTGAATTCTGATGCTTAGCAAGAGTACACCATGTAGAAAATACATAACTTCATATTAAAGTGCATTCTCTATTGCCCTGGGCATTTTACATTTCCTGTGAATATTTTAACAGTGACTGTACATTTGTACAGTTGGAATGGGTGGTCAACTATTCCTGAGGCTATTTATAGAATACATCCCTGTCTTTACAGATGGACAGTTAAAGGAAGGGAAAAAAAAAAAAAAAAAAAAGGAAAAAGAGAGAGATAAGGTAGATAAAACATAGCATAGATCAGTGTAAGATCAGTATATCTTTAGGGATAACAGCCAGCTTCAACAATGATGGAATTACCCTTGTCAGAACAGGTGGTATTAGTAGTGATCAATGTTGAAATTGTTGAGGTATTTAACTGAGTTCTCCAAGAACAGTATCTAATATTTTTCTTTTGTTATTCACTGGACTTTGCGGGTAACCAGATCCTTGTTAGTAGCTACATTAGAAATGGTTCAACCTCATTTAAAACTCAGTCATGTTTCCAGGCACAACTAGTTAAAGCCATCAGCACCAGAGCTCCAGAAAAAGAGCATCTGAGAATTCACCTTTGGGTAACACAGCTACCCAAATACTACAGTCCAATACTAATGTTTGAAACAGAACCGTATAAGATGACATCCTAAATTGCCATGCTCCATCTCCTTCCAGAGAATGGGCCATTTTTTGGTATAAGCATGCCTTTCATCTTATGATAGAGTAGACATGACATATTTTCTTTGTATCAAGAAACTTGTTTCTGAAAAAAAAAAAAAAAAGAAAAAAGGAAGGAATATTCATGACTGTTGGGATTTATTTTAAATATGAGGTCTATTCTTGTGATAAAAAAATTAAAATTCACCTTTCTCCTTCCTTTTTCAGAGAGAGGAAACAATTCTTACTGTTTCCCGTCCCCCCATCTTCAGACATTCAAGAGCTGTTCTGAAGATTTCCTCTTTAAAAACCTTATTGACCTCGACAGGTTGGAGAATTGGGCGGGGAGAAACTTAATGAAATATAATGTAGAGTCCTGCAAATGTAGAGTCCTGCATCTGGGCAAGAACAACCGCAGATACCGGTATAAGCTGGGGACTGCCCTGCTGGTAAGCAGTGAAGGGGAGAGGGACCTGGGGGTCCTGGTGGACAGCTGGATGACCATGAACCATTGTCATGCCCTTGTGGCCAAGAAGGCCAATGACAATGGCATCCTGGGTTTTATCAGAAGGGGCGTGCTCAGTAGGTTGAGAGAGGTTCTCCTCCCCCTCTACTGTGCCCTAGTGAGACCACATCTAGAATATTGCATCCAGTTCTGGCCCCTCAATTCAAGGACAGGGAACTGCTTGGGAGAAACCAGTGCAGAGACACAAGGATGATTAAGGGAGTGGAGCATCTCCCTTACGAGGAAAGGCTGAGGGAGCTGGGTCTTTAGCTTGGAGAAGAGGAGACTGAGGGGTGACATTAATGTTTATAAATATGTAAAGCGAAGCTGTCCGGAGGATGGAGCAAGGCTCTTCCCGGTGACTCTTTTTTTACATTAGTGCATATAAACTTCTTGAGACTGAGATAGGAGACTTCCATGCTACACCTTGAATTTGAAGAGGGTCCAAAGCTATGTCCTGCCCAATTAAAGTTGAAAATAAGTACATTTCAAATGCCATAGAACCACTAAAAAAGGATGTGTTATAAAGGTTAATTCTTGAAATGTAAGTAAAAATAAATAAATAAACAAAATTTTCAATTTCTTATTTTATTGATACTTGACCACAAAGTGCATTTGCAGCTGGAGTATTAAAGAACTGGACACAAATCTCCTTGTGATATGCAACAGTATCTTCGATAATACTTTCCATAACAAAAAGAGCTCTGCAGAAAGCTTTTTATTCAGTGAGTGTTTCATGGACAGACTTATTCACAACAAATCTTTCTATGTATTGAGAGAATTGTCAATAGTTTGGGGACAGAAGGCACAGAGGGAATAAAATGCATAGAAAGACACATATATTTGTCATGAGAGACAGAGAAGTATAAAAACATCTTCAAAATTCTTCAGAAAGAAAATAATCTCCTTTTTTTCCCTTACATCTAGTGTTACACCTCAGACCTCTTAGTGGAGTGGAATGTTGTAATAGTTAGCATGATTCTGACCTAGTTAACAGAACTGTTAGCATAAGCCCCTGAAATTTAACCAACTTTTTGCTGTAGTAGATTTAAACAAAATATGATCAACCATCTTCTCCAAACAACAGAATATTGGTTTTGTGTGCTCAAGCAAATACGTAGCCAAACTACAAAAAACAACCAGCTGATTATCATGAAGTGCAATCATATCCATGAAGGTCCAAAACAAGAAGACTGTGAACACCAACAATAATAGAAAATCAGGTAACAACAGTGCAATTTGATCAGACTAACCATCAAGGAGATACCTTTTACCCAATCCTGCAGATGAAGACACAAGAATACCCACAATAATTGAGAAAAGCCTAAGAATGACACTCCACAGGGGACCCAGAGAAAGGAGAACCTGTGAGACTCTGAGGGGACCCCATGGTTCAGGATGCACCAGGACCTGTATTATCTCTTCAAAACCCCAGCAGACACTACAACTGCACATACCACACCACTTTACTAACCTCCCTGACTTTTCTGACTGCATTCTATCTCCCATGAAACAGGGACACAGTGTAATTTGTAAAACCATGTATGCCTGTGATTTAAGTGTTTTGGCATTCAACTCCATTTAGCATTCACACTGTGATTTGCTCTAGACCACAAGGATTAGGTTTCTGTTGATTTTTTTTTTTCCTACACAAGCAAGAAAATAGTAAGGGAGTTTTAAAATTTAAAGTCCACGTTTTGGTCTTGTCCTGGTTTCAGTTAGGACAGAGTTATTTTTCCTCCTAGTAGCTGGTAGGGTGCTATGTTTTGGATTAGGATGAGAAGAGTGTTGATAACAGGCTGATGTTTTAATTGCTGCAGAGCAGTGCTTACACTAAGCCAAGGACTTTTCAGCTCCTCACTCTGTCCTGCCAGTGGGCAGGCTGGGGGAGCAGCAAGAGCTGGGAGGGGACAGCCCCAGGACAGCTGACCCAAACTGGCCAAAGGGGTATTCCATACCATCTGACGTCATGCTGAACAATATATAGGGGTGGCTAGCCAGGGTGGGGGGCCGGCTGCTCGGGGTTGGGCTGGGCATCGGTCAGCGGGTGGTGAGCAATTGCATTGTGCATCACTTGTTTGTACATATTATTATTATTATTATTATTATTATTGTTATTTTCTCTCTTAATAAACTGTCTTTATCTCAACCCACAGGCTTCACTTTCCCCTTTCTCTCCCCCATCCCAGAGAGGGAGGGGGGAGGGTGAGCAAACAGCTGTATGGTGTTTCGTTACCGGCCGGGTTAAACCACAACAGTCCTTTTGGCGCCCAACGTGGGGCACGAAGGGTTGAGATAACAACAGATCTGACCAGAGTATGTTAAACTGAAATTGGTATAAGTATTAGAGCTGCTTAATAGTTGCTAATCAGAATGTTGATTGCTTTAATCTCAGGTCTGCTGTGGCTGTATTCCAGACTGAATTTTATAGCACGTTACTTTCTGTATGTGATCCCTGTTGTGCTGTTTTACTTTTCCGGGCCCTGGTGTAAGATCATTATGGTACTGTGCAGTGTAATAATAGCTTACGAGACTATGAGGTATCTGGCCATGACTTTAACTTGGTATTTGTACTCAACACTGTCGTCGACTCTGTACTTTGGAAACTATATCTCAGAAACCATTAAAAATTACACCTGCTGCCTTTTTTCATCAGCGAGCCAGTCTGTGGAGGGGACAGGGGAATATATTTTTCCCTACTTGTTCACTCTCCCTCACTCCTTCAGCACCCTCTTATCCCCTGAGCTAGTTACGATAACCCTCCAAGATGTTGAATATCCTTGGGATACGCAGACCAGCGTGTTGTTGTTGTTATGTCTCTTGAATGCGCTTCAGGTTTTGTTTAAGGTTAAACAACTACTTAGGCATCTCATCCAGAGATCTGCCCTGAGGCAGATCTCTGCTAGAGCTCCTGCAGCCACTCCAGCCCCTGCAGCCGCTGCAGCTCCTGCTCCCACAGCCGCTCCAACTCCTGCAGCCGCTCCAGCCCCAGCTCCTGCAGCTGCTCCAGCTTCTGCTCCTGCAGCCGCTCCAGCCCCTGCTCCTCCAGCCGCTCCAGCTCCAGCAGCCACTCCAGCTCCTGCTCCTGCAGCCACTCCAGCTCCTACTCCTGCAGCCACTCCTGCTCCAGCCCCTGCAGCCTCTCCAGCCCCTGCAGCCACTCCAGCCCCTGCTCCTGCAGCCACTCCAGCTCCAGCCCCTGCAGCCGCTCCAGCTCCTGTGGCTGGGCCAGAGAAACGAACTGTTGCAGTGCAAGTTGGCCCTGCAGACTGTATTCCAACCCCTGTGACAGACTCTGTGGCTGAGTCAGAGAAACGACCTGTAGCAGTACAAGTTGCCCCTGTAGATAAGGTGAAAAAATGGTATAGAGACTCAGGTCGTTTAGAACGCAGAGAAGACGAGGCTGGGCCATCAGGGGTGCAGGACGATGAAGATGGGGATGTTGAAAAAACAACACTAGTTTCCTGAAGCCTATACCAGCGTGAGCTACGAGATATGCGAAAAGATTTTGGTCGCTGCATAGGTGAGAAGCTTGTCACCTGGCTGCTCCGGTGCTGTGATACCGGAGCCAATTATGTGGATATAGATGGCAGGGAAGCCAGTTGGCTGGGATCCCTTGCTAGAGACGCAGGCATTGACAAAGCAATTGGAGAAGGACTACGATCCTACAGCCTCTGGAGGCGTATCCTGTACGCTGTAAGGGAAAGGTATCCCTACAAGGAAGAACTCGTATGTCTGCCAGGCAAGTGGACCGCTATGGAGAAGGGAATCCAGTACCTGAGGGAATTAGCCGTACGGGAGGTGATCTATGCCGACCCAGACAATGGACAAGTACCCGTAGATCCAGATGAAGTCAAGTGTACACGACCCATGTGGCGGAAGTTTGTACGGAGTGCACCATCATCATATGCCAGCTCATTGGCAATAATGGCCTGGAAACAGGATGACGAGCCCTCAGTGGGTGATGTGGTTAAACAACTTCGGCAGTACAAAGAAAGTCTCTCCTCTTCCCTACAGGCCTGCATGTCGGCTGTGGATAAACTTTCTGAACGCTTCCACCAACTAAAAGAGAATACTTTGGAGAAACTTTCTGAAGAGGTCCAGCAACTTAAAAAAAGTGTACTTTCCTCCACCCCTGTACAAACCAATGTCTCTGCTATTAGGGGTAAGCCCTCATCCATGCAAGGAAGATGATATGGTGGATACACACCTCATGCTATCCTGTGGTTTTACCTACGTGACCATGGAGAGGACATGAGAAAATGGGATGGAAAATCCACCGCGACCCTAGAGGCATGGGTACGTGAGTTGCAAAAGAAAACAAGCAGGAAAAAGGGGTTCTCTGAAGAGTTTGCTGCTCCAACTTCCAACAGGCAGTCCCTTAAACACAGGAATGAAGATTCTGACCAGGATTAGAGGAGCCCTGCCTCCAGCCAGGGGGAGGAAAGGGACAATCGAGTTTATTGTTGTGTGGATTCGATGGCCTGGCACGTCAGACGCACAGAAGTATAAAGCTTTAGTAGATACCGGTGCACAATGTACTCTAATGCCATCAAACTATGAAGGGCCAGAGCCCATCAGTATTCGTGGAGTGACGGGGGGATCCCAGCAGTTGACTGTATTGGAGGCTGAAGTGAGTCTAACTGGGAATGAGTGGCAAAAACACCGTATTGCGACTGGCCCGGATGCTCCGTGCATCCTTGGCATAGACTATCTTAGAAGAGGATATTTCAAGGACCCCAAAGGGTTCCGCTGGGCTTTTGGCATAGCTGCCTTAGAGACAGAGGGCATTAAACAGTTGTCTACCTTGCCTGGTCTCTCAGAGGACCCTTTTGTTGTGGGGTTGCTGAGGGTGGAAGAACAACAAGTGCCAATCGCTACTACAACTGTGCACCGGCGGCAATATCGCACCAACCGAGACTCCCTGATTCCCATCCATGAGCTAATTCGTCAACTGGAGAGCCAAGGAGTGATCAGTAAGGCTCATTCACCTTTTAATAGTCCCATATGGCCAGTGCGAAAATCTAATGGTGAGTGGAGACTAACGGTGGACTATCGTGGCCTGAACGAAGTCACACCCCCACTGAGCGCTGCAGTGCCGGACATGCTAGAACTCCAGTACGAACTGGAATCAAAGGCAGCCAAGTGGTACGCCACAATTGATATCGCTAATGCATTTTTTTCCATCCCTCTAGCAGCAGAGTGCAGGCCACAGTTTGCCTTTACTTGGAGGGGAGTCCAATATACGTGGAATCGGCTGCTCCAGGGGTGGAAACATAGCCCTACGATTTGCCATGGATTGATCCAGTCTGCACTGGAGCAGGGGTAAGCTCCTGAACATCTGCAGTACATCAATGACATCATTGTGTGGGGTGACACAGCAGAGGAAGTTTTTGAGAAAGGGAAGAAAATATTCCAAATCCTTCTGAAGGCTGGGTTTGCCATAAAACAAAATAAAGTTAAAGGACCTGCACAAGAGATCCAGTTTTTAGGAATAAAATGGCAAGATGGACTTTGTCAAATCCCAATGGATGTGATCAACAAAATAACAGATATGTCTCCACCAACTAGCAAAAAGGAATCACAAACTTTCTTAGGTGTCGTGGGGTTTTGGAGAATGCACATTCCAAATTACAGTCTGATTGTAAACCCACTCTACCAAGTAACCCGTAAGAGGAATGATTTTGAATGGGGCCCTGAGCAACGACAAGCCTTTGAACAAATTAAGCAAGAAATAGTTCATGCAGTAGCCCTGGGGCCAGTCTGAACAGGACCAGATGTAAAGAATGTGCTCTACACCGCAGCCGGGGAGAATGGCCCCACCTGGAGCCTCTGGCAGAAAGAACCTGGGGAAACTCGAGGTCGACCCCTAGGGTTTTGGAGTCAGGGATACAGAGGATCTGAGGCCTGCTACACTCCAACCGAAAAGGAGATATTGGCAGCATATGAAGGAGTTTGATCTGCTTTGGAAGTGGTCGGTACTGAAGTGCAGCTCCTCCTGGCACCCCGACTGCCAGTACTGGGCTGGATGTTCAAAGGAAGGGTCCCCTCTACACATCATGCAACCGATGCTACATGGAGCAAGTGGGTTGCACTGATTACCCAGCGGGCTCGAATAGGAAACCCCAGTCGTCCAGGAATCTTGGAAGTGATTATGGACTGGCCAGAAGGCAAATACTTTGCGATGTCATCAAAGGAGGAGGTGATCCGTGCTGAAGAAGCCCCACTGTACAATGAGCTACCAGAAAATGAGAGGAGATATGCCCTGTTCACCGATGGGTCCTGTCGCATTGTGGGAAAGCATCAGAGATGGAAAGCTGCTGTATGGAGTCCTACACGACAAGTTGCAGAAGCTGCTTAGGGAGAAGGTGAATCGAGTCAATTTGCAGAAGTGAAAGCCATCCAGCTGGCTTTAGATATTGCTGAATGAGAAAAGTGGCCAGTTCTCTACCTGTACACTGATTCGTGGATGGTAGCAAATGCCCTATGGGGGTGGTTACAGCAATGGAAACAGAACAACTGGCAGTGCAGGGGCAAACCCATCTGGCCTGCTGCGTTGTGGCAAGATATTGCTGCCCGGGTAGAGAACCTGGTCGTAAAGGTACGCCATGTAGATGCTCATGTGCCCAAGAATCGGGCTACTGAAGAACATCAAAACAACCAGCAGGTGGATCAGGCTGCTAAGATTGAAGTGGCTCAGGTGGACCTGGACTGGCAACATAAGGGTGAATTATTTATAGCCCGATGGGCCCATGACACCTCAGGCCATCAAGGAAGTGATGCAACATACAGATGGGCTTGTGATCGAGGGGTGGACCTGACCATGGACACTATAGCACAGGTTATTCATGATTGTGAAACATGTGCTGCAATCAAGCAAGCCAAATGGTCAAAGCCTCTCTGGTATGGAGGACGATGGCTGAAATATAAATATGGAGAGGCCTGGCAGATTGATTACATCACACTCCCTCAAACCCGCAACAGCTAGCGCCACGTACTTACAATGGTGGAAGCAACCACCGGATGGCTGGAAACATATCCTGTGCCCCATGCCACCGCCTGAAACACTATCCTGGGCCTTGAAAAGCAAGTCCTATGGCGACATGGCACCCCAGAAAGAGTTGAGTGAGACAATGGGACTCATTTCCGAAACAACCTTATAGACACTTGGTCCAAAGAACACGGTATTGAGTGGGTGTATCACATTTCCTATCATGCACCAGCCTCCGGTAAAGTTGAGGGATACAATGGACTGTTAAAGACTACACTGAAAGAATCACAGAAGATACAGAATCACAGAATTTCTAGGTTGGAAGAGACCTCAAGATCATTGAGTCCAACCTCTAACCTAACCCTAACAGTCCCCACTAAACCATATCCCTAAGCTCTACATCTAAACATCTTTTAAAGACTTCCAGGGATGGTGACTCCACCACCTCCCTGGGCAGCCTGTTCCAGTGCCTAACAACCCTTCCGGTAAAGAAGTTCTTCCTAACATCTAACCTAAAAATCCCCTGGCGCAACTTAAGCCCATTCCCCCTCGTCCTGTCACCAGGCACGTGGGAGAACAGACCAACCCCCACCTCGCTACAGCCTCCTTTAAGGTACCTGTAGAGACCGATAAGGTCGCCCCTGAGCCTCCTCTTCTCCAGGCTGAACAATCCCAGCTCCTTCAGCCGCTCCTCATAGGACTTGTTCTCCAGGCCCCTCACCAGCTTCGTCGCCCTTCTCTGGACCCGCTCAAGCACCTCCACGTCCTTCTTGTAGCGAGGGGCCCAAAACTGAACACAATACTCGAGGTGCGGCCTCACCAGAGCCGAGTACAGGGGGACGATCACCTCCCTAGCCCTGCTGGTCACACTGTTTCTGATACAAGCCAGGATGCCGTTGGCCTTCTTGGCCACCTGAGCACACTGCTGGCTCATATTCAGCCAACTGTCCACCATCACTCCCAGGTCCTTCTCTGCCTGGCAGCTCTCCAACCACTCATCTCCCAGTCTGTAGCTCTGCTTGGGGTTATTGCGCCCCAGGTGCAGGACCCGGCACTTGGCCTTGTTGAACTTCATGTAGTTGACCTCAGCCCATCGGTGCAGCCTATCCAGATCCTCCTGCAGAGCCTTCCTACCCTCGAGCAGATCGACACATGCGCATAGCTTGGTGTCATCTGCAAACTTACTGAGGGTGCACTCAATGCCCTCGTCCAAATCATTGATGAAGATATTAAAGAGGATCAGCCCCAGCACCGAGCCCTGGGGGACGCCACTAGTGACTGGCCTCCAACTGGACTTGACTCCAATAACCACAACTCTTTGGGCCCAGCTATCCAGCCAGTTTCTAACCCAATGAAGCGTGCGCCAGTCCAAGCCAAGAGCATCCAGTTTCATGAGGAGAATGCTGTGGGAGACGGTGTCAAAAGCCTTGCTGAAGTCAAGGTAGACCACACCCACAGCCTTTCCCTCATCCACCCAGCACGTCACTTTGTCATAGAAGGAGATCAGGTTCGTCAAGCAGGATCTGCCTTCCATAAACCCATGCTGACTGGGCCTGATCGCCTGCTTGCCCTTCAAGTGCCGCCTGATGACTCTCAAGAGGATCTGCTCCATGAGCTTCCCTGGCACTGAGGTCAAACTGACAGGCCTATAGTTCCCCGGGTCTGCCCTCCGGCCCTTCTTGTAGATGGGCATCACGTTTGCTAGCCGCCAGTCAGCTGGGACCTCCCCCGATAGCCAGGACTGCTGATAAATGATGGATAGGGGCTTGGCCAGCTCCTCTGCCAGTTCTCTCAGTACCCTTGGGTGGATCCCATCCGGCCCCATCGACTTGTGCACATCCAAGTGCCGTAGCAGGTCACCAACCAGTTCTTCATGGATGGTGAGGGCCACATCTCTCTCCCCATCCCTTCCACCAGTTCAGGGTACTGGGCATCCAGAGAACAAGTGGTATTGCCGCTAAAGACTGAGGCAAAGAAGGCATTGAGCACCTCTGCCTTTTCCTCATCTCTTGTAACTAAGTTTCCCCCTGCATCCAGTAAAGGATGGAGATTCTCCTTAGTCCTTCTTTTTGTGTTGATGTATTTGTAAAAACGTTTTTTGTTATCTTTAACGGCAGTAGCCAGATTGAGCTCCAGATGAGCTTTGGCCTTCCTAATTTTGTCCCTGCACAGCCTCGCAACATCCTTATAGTCCTCCCTAGTGGCCTGCCCACTTTTCCAAAGATTATAAACCCTCTTTTTTCTCCTGAGCTCAAGCCACAATTCTCTGTTCAGCCAGGCTGGTCTTCTTCCCCGCTGGCTCATCTTTGGGCACATGGGGACAGACCGCTCTTGCGCCATTAGGATTTCCCTCTTGAAGAGCTCCCAGCCTTCCTGGACCCCTCTGCCCTTTAGAACCGCCTCCCAAGGAACTCCACCAACCAGTGTCCTGAGCAGCCCAAAGTCAGCCCTCCGAAAGTTCAATACAGCAGTTTTACTGGTCCCCTTCCTGGCCTCGCCGAGAATAGTGAACTCCACCATTTCATGGTCACTCTGCCCAAGACAGCTCCCGACAATCACATCCTCCACCAGTCCTTCTCTGTTTGTGAAGAGAAGGTCTAGCGGGGCACCACCCCTGGTAGGTTCACTAATCAGCTGCGTCAGGAAGCTATCTTCCACGCTCTCCAGAAACCTCCTAGACTGCTTTCTCTGGGCTGTGTTGTGTTTCCAGGATATGTCAGGGAAGTTGAAGTCCCCCACGAGTACAAGCGCTGAAGATTTCGCAACTTCTGTCAGCTGCCTGTAGAACTCCTCATCTGTCTCCTCATCCTGGTTCGGTGGTCTATAGCAGACCCCGACCAGAACACTAGCCTTGTTGACCCCGCCGAAAGCAATGGGTGCTGGGACATTCAGAAATTGGGATACACATTTGGCAAAGGCCACCTGGTTAGTCAATACAAGGGGATCTGCCAACTGAGCTGGACCAGCCCAATCAAACCTGCTATGCACAGTAGAAGGGGATAAAGTTCCTGTAGTGCATGTAAGAAACATGCTGGGTAAAACAGTCTGGGCTACTCCTGCCCCAGGAAAAGGCAAACCCATTCGTGGGATTGTTTTTGCTCAAGGACCTGGATGCACTTGGTGGGTAATGCAAAAGAATGGGGAGGTCTGTTGTGTACCTCAAGGGGATTTAATACTGGGTGAGAATAGCCCATGAGTTGAAATGTATTATGTTAATTATTATATAATACTGTGTGTCATTACTACCATAGATGTAAATAGTGATTAACAAGAATGTACTGGAAAGAGTGTAACCTGAGCATGACATAAATGGTATGGAATAAGGGGTGGATATATGTCCTGGTTTCAGTTAGGACAGAGTTATTTTTCCTCCTAGTAGCTGGTAGAGTGCTATGTTTTGGATTAGGATGAGAAGAGTGTTGATAACAGGCTGATGTTTTAATTGCTGCAGAGCAATGCTTACACTAAGCCAAGGACTTTTCAGCTCCTCACTCTGTCCTGCCAGCGGGCAGGCTGGGGGAGCAGCAAGAGCTGGGAGGGGACAACCCCAGGACAGCTGACCCAAACTGGCCAAAGGGGTATTCCATACCATCTGACGTCATGCTGAACAATATATAGGGGTGGCTAGCCTGTGTGGGGGGCCGGCTGCTCGGGGTTGGGCTGGACGTCGGTCAGCGGGTGGTGAGCAATTGCATTGTGCATCACTTGTTTGAACATCTTATTATTATTATTATTATTATTATTATTTTCTCTCTTAATAAACTGTCTTTATCTCAACCCACAGGCTTCACTTTCCCATTTCTCTCCCCCATCCCAGAGAGGGAGGGGGGAGGGTGAGCGAACGGCTTTGTGGTGTTTCGCTACCGGCCGGGTTAAACCACAACAAGTCTCCTGCTACATCACAAAACATATCCATGAAGTTCCTGAGAGTCTCTGATCTTATAATCCACTTGAAAGGTTGAAAAAACAAGACTGAGAAGGGACACGGGATGCAGGTCTGTATGCTCACTAGAACAGTCCTCTGGATAACCACAACTGCTTCTGCATCTTAGCCATGCTACAATGTAGATGTCAGTATGTAAGCCTAATCTTGCAGAAAGGATATCACATTGCTCAGGGCTAGACACATTAAAGCAATCCAGGCATTTTTTTCTGTTGCCTAGCATTTCTCCTGGAGAAGTGCTTGTGGGACCAAGATGTAATAATTATTTCATGTATTTTTCTAAATGGTCTGGGAGCAGTGTGCTGAAGCCTAATAAGCTGAGTTATACAGCATGAAACAGAGGACAAGTATGATATTCTAGAAATATGGCATGATGAAATAGTGTATTTTTTAAGGCCTACAGGTACTTATGGAAACTAGTCTTGTCTCATTTGTATTGACTGTAAAAGCTACTCAGGAACAAATTATCCTAAAATTCACTTGGTGCTTTATAGAGACAATTAGTGGCCCTACTCCAAAAATTATTCCAGGGACCCAGTTATCTGGCACATCTGATTTTACCAGAACAGTCTGGAAATTAGTAGATTGGGTCATTTATACATCATTATAAATCCTAGAGATTTTGCCCATGCAGACATAGCACATAATTTCATTGTGCTTGAAAGGTACAGCCAATCTCACTCCCATGGAACAATGTCTTACCCACATCTGCCACACTATTTAAATCTGGTATGCTTGGTGCCCTAGAAAATCCTGCATAACTAGGTTAAGATGTTAAACAATTATCTTTCCATCTGAAAATAGTGTTAGACATTCAAGGCCACATTCATACTGTCACTACCTATGCCATTTTGTACTCCACAGAATCATAGAATTATTTAGGTTGGAAAAGACCTTCAAGATCATCAAATCCAACTGCCAATCAGACCCACTGAGTGCCATCACTAAGACATGTCTCTTTGTGCCACATCCATGCATCTCTTAAATACCTCGAGGGATGAAGTCTGGATTTGAAGAGTAACCGTATAGATTAAATCAATTTACAGAAGCACTTAAGAAGCAATTTAAAATACCAACATGCTTATTAAAGCCTAATAAAGAAAATATGAAGAGGCAAACCATGTTCATCATATTTTCAGAATCTATATTAGCATTTAACAGTTTGGCTGTATGGAAGAAAATATTATTCAGTGAACTGAAGCATCACAAACATCTAAACACACTGGAAATGTAACAGTCAAACTAATCTAACAAGTAAATTCTCTAACAGATGTGACGTTTTAAAAGATTAATTTAATTATTTAAATAGCCATTGGAAATTGAAGATGTTAGAATTTTTTCTGATGCACTCAGTAACACACTGAAGTTTCTGACATTACTAGAGTTAGTTTTAATCACACTTTTAGAGGGAATGTTTCTCAATTTGAGTACAAAGTAAAGAAATTGATGCATCTGAAATTATATCCTGTGGATGTATTTATATATTTGGTATCAACTTATTACATAATTATGAAGTAAGCTAAGAAAATGTGCATTTACCTTATCTTTAACTTCACTGACACGCACAGCTCTATACTAAGGACTTTGGATAGGTAGCATGAATATAAAGGCTGGGACACAAATATTGGAGTGGTGCAAGTTTATTCTTTATTTTTCTTGCTTGGTGGTTAAATAGAAAGTTTACTTTATGAAAAAAAAAAAAAAAAAAAAAAAAAAAAAAAAAAAGCATAAGCCATAGAAATCTTCTGATCCATAGTCTGATCTGTACTTAAATGCAAAACTCCTTAGTAATGAGAGAACAAAGATATGTCACCAAATTATGAAATTTGTTCTCTGAAGACCTCAATGTGCCTTTATGTTAATTTATTGAAAGCTGAAAATGCACATGTAGAGTTCTTTTGACCAGAAATATTTTGATATGATTATACAAGTTAATGCTGTATCTGTTTAACAAAATCCTGCTTAACAAATTTAAATTCCCTTTATGATAAGATCACCCCCATCTAGTCAACCAAGGGAAGCCAGTTGATGTAATCTTTTTGGATTTCAGTAAAGCTTTTGATACGGTTTCTCATAGGATCCTACTGGAATAAATGTCCAGCATAAGGCTAGATAAAAACATCATACAAATGGTGAACAGTTGGCTGACGGGTAGGGCTCAAAGGTAAATGGGGTTAAATCAGGCTGGCAACCCATCACCAGCCAGGTCCCTAGGGCTCCATTTTAGGGCCAATCCTTTTCTATGTTTTCATAAATGATTTGGATGTAGGTCTAAAAGTTGTTTTGAGTAAGTTTGCTGATGTTACCTAACTGGGATGAGTGGTTGACTCTGCCGAGGGTGGAAAGGCCTTGGAGAGATAACTGGACAGATTGGAGAGCTGGACAATTGCCAACCATAGGAAGTTTAACAAGAACAAGTGGCAGGTTCTGCACCTGGGAAGGGGCAAACCTGGCTATACATACAGAGTGGGCAATGAGACGCTGGAGTGCAGCCCCACAGAGAGAAATCTGGGGAAATCTGGGAATGGAATTGACTTTTTTTTTTAATTCTGTCTTCCCTTCTCCTTATCCCATCTATTTATCCAACAATAACAACAACAACAAATTAATAATAACAATAATATAAAACTGTCAGCTTAGCTTGGATAATGGGAACACTACACAGTGTCCCAGTAAAAATGCAAGCTAAAGCTTATGCTGACTGTGCAAAGACCTATCCTAACCTATTCTTCTTGTTATCAACTTATTATGAGAACTTGATGTGTGAACTGGAGCTTGGTATTAGGTGTCTCTTGGTATGATGTAGAGTTTAAGCAAGAGATAATAGAAATTGCCTTGAAAATATTGTTGATAACAGAGGACCAAGACCTAGAAACAAGTCAATTAATGATGATGTGATGATGTGATGATGTGACGTAATTAATGATTAGTGATGGTCAATTAATTCCTTCACTGAAGAAATACAGTTTTCACAGTGGGGAAAAAACTGCTTTCAGCATATGAAAGAAAAGAAGCTGGTAAGTAAGAAAAAAACAGTACCTGTCTGTTAAAATAATATCTTTGTGGAGTGCATATTCCAGGGTGCAGAGGCTAAAGGCTAAAACTGCCTAGAAGCTCAAACATCCTCTCAAATGATAGGATTTGGAATCGGTTGGGATGGTGTGGGTAGTGTTAGGGGGTGAGGAGTGGGGTACAGAAAAGAGGAAATAATTATTACAGGAACTGTTCTGCACAACCAATATAAGATTGCTGGAGTTCTAAGGGTGCTGTCTGCCTTCCCTGCCAGGTCCAAGAGTAGAAATTCACTCTCCCTCTTGCTGCTTGCCTGCTTCAGAAGTTTTTCACTCCTTAAAATAATCTTTTGACCTGCTGAGGCAATTGTCCAGAACGTGTATGGAGTTGTGTGTCTTTCTGTCTCCTCTGTAACACTCTAAACCCTTATTATACATAAACACAAATAAGACATTTTGTTTTCTTGTTTGCTTTTTATTTGACTCTATGTCACTCAGTTCATGTACCCTTGTATTATACAGTTTGACTAGTCTATTTTACATCTCTGAAAACACATTTTGGTGACTCTTAACACCAGTCCAAATATTCAACATGTTATATGCAAGGAATTAATTAGGAATGGATGGCTATCTATATCTGTCAGTCAGTTTAGTATTTTGTAGTCAATGGTCTAGTAATGAATTTAACCATTATTACCTCATGGCTGTCCCTGATCAACTTTGAATCAGCTGATCTTCATAAATGCTTCTTTGCAAGTGAGGGGTCAATCAGAAGACAGAACTTGTTCTGTTGCTGATGGAAGCTTTTCCTCTCTTTGAGGACTAAAGACGATAATGTCTTTGTAAGGTTAAGAGATCTTGATAGACTTCACACATCTGGTTTAAATCTATTTTTCCTGTATTTAATAAATCTGACTTAAGAAATTTGACTCTTACATGGATATTTCAGCAGTTCATTTACAAGGGCAAAACAATCTTGAAACTACAAAGTAGAAAAGTGAAATAAGTACTAAATGACACAGTCAAAGGGCATGGGTAGAATTTGTCTTTACCTCAAGGAAGTGTTATGAAAAATGCAAGAGCAGATTTCACTCTAGGAAATGACAACAGCATCATTGAGCTGTTAAAAGAAGTAAGATATCTGGTTTGCAGAAAATTCTCCTGCTAGATTCTAGTCAATAAATATTTTTGCTTTTGTTATGTTTTCCCTTTTTCCTGTTTCTGAGGTGAAATATCTTCCCAAGATCAAATAGGGTAAAAATTCCCAAAAGTGAAATCTATTACATGGTGACATAGTCTCAAAAGGGAAGTAGTAGAAGCTTTATTGCTAGGTGCATTTAAATCTAGATGAGACAAAGCACTGGAAAATATACTTTAGGGAACAATCAACTGAGTACAAGAAATAGAAGACCAAATAGGTATTTTCAACTCTAATTTCTACCATTAACATCCATGTTATGGTATGAATTGAAGGTTATTCAGAGATTAATGAGTTACCGTGCTGCTAGATGAGACATTCATTATGTAAAAAATCTGTATTTCACAACATTGTGCTCATTATTATAGATTCTATGGTTAGTAATTTAACCACACTTAAAAGGATGCATACATTAATAAGGATTGAGCTGCAGCCAAAAATATCCACCTGATTCTAAGTGGTTGCTTTTCACATAGCAACTAGAAAATCACATTACTAATTTGGCCTTTCCTCTTAACCATAGATGTTGCCAAGGAATAGAAATTCAAATAGCATGTCAATGAATAAATCTCCTTATGTTTTAATAGTTTGAAAGTGGATAACAGAGACAGAACCAAGAAGACAGCAAATTTCTGGCTGATGAATACCTATGTAATAAATGGTTGATAATTATTTATTTATTTATGAGTTGTAGAACTGGTATGCTTATATTGCTACAGGCTACAATTAAGCAATATAAATGGGGGATAAGGTATAAATTTTATTTTTCTCTAGGTTTCTTTTCACAAATATAGCCAATTCAGATACAAGTGAGCACTCCTGACACAACTGAAGGAATTTCACAAACACTCTCTACTAAATAAGAAGCCTATCTTCCTATCTTTGGCACTTAGAACAGAGTGAAATGGATATAAGCCTTACGTTTCAGTTTCAGATCCAGAAACTAACTTCCCCTGTGTCTAGAAGACACTTTATTTTGTTGCTTTATTTGTGGCTCAGAGTGATGGGCATTTGGAATCTTTGCTTTTGAGTCTGTTTTGGTACTAGACTTTCCTTTTGATCCTTCTGCCCATAGAAGATGTTACCCTATATATGAAAAGTGGCAACCAGGAAAATCAGTCTTGCCTTTTTGGTGATGTGTAGTCAGAATTATTATAGCTTCAGGTGAGTAGTAATTCTTGAGCATGTTATATGAAGAGACAGATGGGTAAAAATCAGTGCGATGAAGTACCTTTATAATGACTCTGGCAATGAGAGTGTGAAACCATAGAAACAGCCACCTATAGCCTTCCTAACATTAGAGAAGATCCATAGCATGTAAAACCTCCTCTAAATCACGCAGGAAAGCTTTACTGTTTAATGTAGAACACTGCTGGCAGAATGTCGAAGATAGGACTAGAAAAGATGTGGCCACATGCCAGCTTCAGTGACAACATGAAAAGTAATACATACCATAGATACAGCCTGGAGGAGGAAAAGACAAGAGGAAGCAAGGAAAGGATTAAGTTAATTTTTCCCATAGGTTGCTGTCTTCTTGGCATCTAAAAGGAGGTCAACAGTACAGAAAGAATGTGCTGTTCTTACAGGACAGAGAAAACGAAAAACTTTGGATGGACTTGAATTAGTGCTTTAAAGCTTTCAGGCATATGTTGATCTGCCCCTGGTGTCCTATGTTAACCTTGCTGCTGCATAGATCATTTGGCAGGCCAGCTAATATCTTTGCCTTTAGGTTTTGCACACATCTCTTTTCCCTTACCCTGCAGCCAACATACATATATTAAAGCAAAAACAAAACAAAACAAAACCCTTCAAGCAGAAAGAAATGCAGGTTATACTGTAGCTTACCAAACTATCTAATTCATGTTGTTTAAAACACGGCTGGTGAGGGAAGAAGAGCAGTTTATTAAAATAGATCAAGCAATCAAATTATTTGAACTAGAATGAAACTTTATGTTTCACTTACCATCATTTTTCTTACAGAGTGAGTTTTATTCATTTTTAATGCCTAATTTGCAGTTTTTAACTTCAAAGAAAATATAATAGGAATATTCTGCACCTTTTGTAGAAAACTATTTCAGTAGTTCTGAAGTTTCCATGTATTCTCATTTGTAAAACTGTCCATTTACAGGCTATATATGATTCTCACAGGAAGAACCAAAAATCTTTCTATTTAAATAAGGTTCTTACTGACAGCTAAACCTAAAAATGTCCTAATGAAAAATAGTCTCTGTTATCATTCTGTCTGTCCCTAGATGGCATTCAAATTGATTTCAAATAAAATACACTGATTTATCAACCTAATCCTTTACTGGCAGAAATATGATGTTATTCTGTATTTACTGCTGGGGTGGTATTGTAAGGACCTGGAAAAAGCACTGTCAGAAAATGCATAGATCTGATCCAGATGGGTCAACATTTAAAATTTACATTACAATAGGGACTTTACCCTTTTTACTGGTAGGACATTTCCACTGTGATTTCCAGCTGTATTTGAGACTGGGGCTGAAATTACTGTTGTGATTCATATACACTAAGGCTATGCTACACAAAGTAAATGGAAAATTGGGGGAACTTAATGCTAGGAGTTTGTCAGCTTTAATGTGTACAAGTAAAAACGTGGTAGGTAGACCTTAACCAGCTTCCAGATTCCAACCCAGCTGCTCTCACTTCCCTTCCTCAAAAGCACACTGGAGAAAATAGGATGAGAATACTCATGGGTTGAGATAAGGACAGGGAGATCACTTAGCACTTACCATCATGGGCAAAACAGACTTGAATTGAGGAAAATCAGTAGAATTTATTATCAATTAAAATAGATTTAGATAGTGAGAAACAGAGACAAAATTCAAAACAATACCTTCCCCTCACCTTTTGCCCAGAGGCTCAACTTTACTCCTTCATTCTCAAATATTTTATGTCTCCCTGCCTTGAGTGTTGCAGAGGGGATGGGGAATGGGGGACTGCAATAAGTTCTTAATATCTCCTCTCTTCTGCTCCTTTCTCCTCAAACTTTTCCCCTGTTCCTGTGTGGGCTTTCCACAGGCTGTAGTCCTTCTGGAAATATCCATGTGCTCCACCATAAGACCCTCTACCCACTGCAGTAAGTATCAGCTCCAAGATTTTCTGTTCCACAGTCGGCAGGAAAATGCCTGTTCCAACATCTACAGCACCTCCTCCCCCTCCTCCCCTGACCTTGCTTCTTTTTCTCACTTTTTTTTTTTTTTTTTTTTTTTTTTCCTCACACAGCTCTGTCTGGCATTTTTTCCCTTTTCTAATTATGTTTTCATGGAGGCACCACCACCTTGGCTGCAGGGCCCAGCTTTGCCCTGTGGTGGGGTGATTAGAGCTGGCTGGAACTAGCTTTGTCCATGGCCTCTCTCTCCTCACAGAGGCTGCCCAGCAACCTCCTGATACCAAAACTCTGCCATCTATACCCAATACAAAACTATAGGAAGTGGAATAGCCATCCTGTTGTTCTAGTCAAGTATTAATTTCAAAGATCTAGCTAGACCAGTTTTAGTTCCTTTCTGGTCAGCTTCTACAGGTCAGAGGAAGTCACCTTGTAAAGCCCATCCTTTCCAAAATGATACCACAGTGTTATCAGGTCTGTTGGCTTCTCAGATCATAGAATTATAGAATGGTTTGGATCGGAAGGGATCTTAAAGATCATCTGGTTCATCTTGTAAAGATCAACTGCCCTGGGCAGAGACACTTCCCACTAGACCAGGTTGCTCAAAGCCCCATTCAACCTGGCCTTGAACATTTCCAGAAATGGGACATCTACAACTCTGTGCAACCTGTTCCAGTGACTCTCCATCCTCAGAGTAAATAATTTCTTCTTTAATCTAAATCTACCCTCTTTTAGTTTAAAGTCATCAGTCTTTGTCCTATCATTACACTCCCTGACAAAGAATCCCTAACCTGCTTTCTTGTAGGCCCCTTTTAGGTTGGAAGGTTGCAATGAGGTCTCACCAGAGCCTCCTCTTCTCCATGCTGAACAGCTACAACTCTCTTAGTTTGTCTTCATAGGAGGGGTGCTCCAGCCCCTTGATCATCTTTGTAGCCCTCCTCTGGACTTGTTCTAATACATCCATGTGCTTCTTATGCTGGGGGCCCCAGAGCTGAATGCAGTTCTCCAGGTGAGGTCTCAAAAGAGCAGAGCAGAGAGGGAGAATCACCTCTCTTGACCTTGCTGGCCATACTTCTTTTGATGCAGCCCAGGACACGGCTGGCTTTCTGGGCTGCAGGAGCACATTGCTGACTAATGTTGAGCTTCTCATCAACCAATACCCTCAGGTCCTTCTCCTTAGGGCTGCTCAATCTGTTCTCCATTCAGCCTGTATTTTTGCTTTGGATTGTCCCATCCCAGATGCAGGACCTTGCACTTGGCCTTGTTGAACCTTATGAGGTTTGTCCAAGCCCACCTCTCAAGCCTGTTCAGGTCCCTCTGGATGGCAGCCCTTCCCTCCAGTGCATCAACTGCATCACACAGCTTGGTGTCGTCAGTAAACTTGATGAAGGTATACTTGATCTCACTGTCCATGTCACCAAAGAAGATATTAAACATCACCAGTCCCAATACTGACCTCCTGAGGAACACCACTTGTTACTGAACTCCACTTGGACATTGAGCCATTGATTGCAACTCTTTGAGTGTGACCATACCACCTAGTGGTCACCAAATCTATGTCTCTCCAGTTTAGAGACAAGATATCATGTGGGTTCTATAGGTTTCTCATAATAAAGATCCCTGGTCCTGCTATACATAGGAGTAAGCAGAGTTCCAGGGAAGGCAACAACTGACATTTGTGCTGTCCCCATCACCGTTTTTAAACCCTGGTCATGTACATGTGTGGAGCTATGTTTAAATGAGAATGGGCATGATTTAATTACAAGTGCGCAACTCAGGCCTTGAAGTACTGTGAAGATAATGTAGGCCCAGGGCTGATAACCTTGAGTGATGTTACAGCTAAAATATGTGGAACTATGTTCGGGAGGAGAGACGACACCGTTGTACCCATTAAATTAGTGCTAGAGATGTGTGCGTAGAAGCTAGACCAATTATACGTTGTTGTCTGCGCATGCTGTAATGGTAGCATATATATACCTTGCTAGAACATTCATTAAAGGAGAACGATTATACTCGCATCGAGGTTGCGTCATTACTCCGGGTCACTCCCATTCTGACATACATGTATGTGACACTTCCTGAAAAGAAAGGACTAGACTTAAAGACATCTGCAAATAGATTTTGTTCCGTATTTCTCAGCTACATAATGCACCAAGATTCAAAAAAGTTCCTGAACTGTATTTAGGATTCAAGTCTGCAATAATCTCTCTGATACTGCTAGTAAGGATTTTGTATTGTTCTGGCTTTTGTCACAAGGGATAAGTAGAACAAATATAATTCAGCCAGAAACTTCTAATGGTCCTCATCTTGAGATGGTGAAGAGAAACTTAATGTAAATTTTATGTATGTTTCTTGCCTAAATAATGTTTGTTGTTGTTGTGCAGATATCTAAGCTCCCGAGAATTCAGAAAAACAACTCAAAATACATTGTTACCTTGCTAGACATCTACAAACATAAGATTAAAAAAAAAAAAAAAAAAAAAAATGGCTTTTAGTTTTCAATGACAATACAGTAATAGAAGTAAAAGTCTCATCATCCAAAAATTCAGCAGTTTCTATATGCATAAATTAAGATACCATTCCCAATTATATATTGTATCATACTGCTTCATCTTTCCTAGAATCCTGATGTATTTTTTCCTCTTTCTTTGGCTCCTTGAATGGTTATTATTAACATAACCATTAATCTTGTTGGCATAATGAAATATACTATGAGCAGTTATTTAATGTAAAAAGTTTAGGGAAATATGTGTTGCTTGGGAACATGTAGTTCTTTTAAAGTCATTTGAAAATGTACACTCAAGTACTTCAAGCCTTATTTTCCTGCTACGATTTATGCTGAAACCAGCCTTTTTACATGATAATGAAAGGATGAGCTAAAGCAATGAAATATACTTTTACAAGGAAAAGATCTTCTCTGCACTAGTTTAGAAATATGGCTGGGAAACAAAATGCTAAGACTGCTTTTTCACTTCCGTGATTTTAGCTTTATGTGACCATGGGTTTAGTGTAAAATTCTAAGCTTTTTTCTGAGACTTATTTAAGAACTTGTATATGTATACATCTTTTGTCATGTATATTACAGAATATAGATTCCAGGCACTTGCAGTCTTTGATACCAAGGGAAACTCATTTTACTTAGAGGTAGTCTGAAATGAGAAAATATGGTTGCTGTGGTCGTTTTGTTTGGTTGTTTGTTTAAGAAAGCCATTCACAAGTTTCTGGAAGAGAGCTGTATGAAAAATCATTATTCTTGACATGAACCCTTCAAAAACACTTTTTTATGTATTTTAATTGCTACATGATAAATCATAACACAGGAATAACCTCTGTTGAATAGCTAAGTATTTCACAGCCCTTGGACTATTTGCAAATGTACATTTAAATCTTCATAGGAATGATAGAAACTTTATGCTATAAATTCCTCTAACACTATAACTATACGTATGACTTCATGAAGCCTGCTTCTGCCTGTGCTTTATAGGTTGCCCTGATTTGGCACTTCTTTGAGAGGTTTCAGATATTACTTGTGAAAGATATTAGGCTTTTCCTTCCTAAAACCATCTGCTGAGAATCACTCCAGACATACCATCACACAAGTATTAATAAAAAAGGCTTAAATAAGAGATCAGTCAGTGCTGAAATGGATCTTATTTTAAGCCAAAATGGAAAGAAAATTAAATTGGAAGTTAATGAGAAAAACTTCCTGTACTAGAAAAAAATGTCATCTGGAAAACAAAGATAGGTTGTTTCCAAAATAAATGATTTCTCAGATTCTTGGCTACCTAAGCATTACTTCTAATAGCAGGCAATAATTTATATGTATTGAAGAATATAAAACAGGATGTGTAGAGGTTGGCCTACTCTTCCATTTCCAGAATGTGGGGCTTTTATAGTGTGAACTTGCATGTGAATTGTGATGTCTGGTGCTCACAGACTCCATGAACTTTTTGAATCCTCTCTTGGCTGTTTTTGGAAGTGCTTAGTGAACAAGTATTGGTGTAGCTTATTTTAAACCTTTTACCTGAGAATTTCTTTAGATCCTTCAAGGTTCTCACATTTCATGATATAGTGATAATACTCCTTATTCAACTCCATAATTTAAAGCAACCCTATATACCACTGAGGGTCACACGAGGCTTTCTAAATGGGAAAGGTAAGAGAAATACAGTGAGATAGTTGCAAAATCACAGAATCACAGAATTGTAGGGGTTGGAAGGGACTTCAAGAGATCATTGGGTCCAACCCCCCTGCCAAAGCAGGTTCCCTAGAGCAGGCTGCCCAGGTAGGCATCCAGACGGGCCTTGAATACCTCTAGAGAAGGAGACTCCACAACCACCCTAGGCAGCCTGTTCCAGTGCTCTGTCACCCCTACCGTGAAGAAGTTCTTTCGCATTTTGGTGCAGAACTTCCTGTGATCCATTTTGTGGCCATTACCCTTTATCCTGTCCCCACAAACCACTGAAAAGAGGTTGGACAAATCCCTCCATCTCCCACACTTAAGATATTTGTAAACATTAATAAGATCCTCTTTCAGTCTTCTTTTCTCAAGGCTGAACAGACCCAGGTCTCTCAGCCTTTCCTCATAGGGAAGATACTCCAGGACCCGTATCATCTTTGTGGCTTTCCACTGGACTCTTTCCCTTGCCAGGAGATCCCTGTCTTTTTTTGTCCCAGGGAGGGGGGGGATCAGAACTGGACACAGTACTCCAGGTGAGGTCTGACCAGAGCAGAGTTGAGAGGGCGGATCACCTCCCTTGACCTGCTAGCCACGCTCCTTTTAATGCACGTCAGGATCCCATTGGCCTTCTTGGCCACCAAGTTTAGTTCTGTCAGTGCCTTGGCTTTCCTGATCCCATCCCTGCACATAGGGACAGCATTTCTGTACTCTTCCCAGGGCAAATGGCCCTGTTTCCGTTTTCTGTACGTTTCCTTCTTTTGCCTAAGTTTGACCAGCAGATGATCCGGTCCTTAATTTTACACACAGGCTCTCAACCTGCTCTTGGCTGTTTCTTAGAGGGAACTCTTCACAATCAATTTCTTAACATAGAGAGCAACACCCCTACCCTTCCTTCCCTGCCTGTCTCTCCTGTAAAGCTTGTAGCCCTCTATTCCAATGTGTAATTTGTCCCACCATGTTTCTGTGATAGCATTTAGATCATAGTTTTCTAATTGCATCATGGATTCCAACTCCTCCTGTTTGTTTCCCATGCTGCGTGCAATATTTTCCCTTCCATCTGTGTTATCAGCTTGGTAGGGGTATATTGTCATTCACCTACATTTGTCTCATTGTAGTCCCACCCTCATTATATTCAAAATTACTCATATGCATCTCAGGTACCTTTGTAAATATGTGACTGAGAATATTTTCCTGATTTCTCATTGATTTCTTAATTTCTATTTCCTACAAAATTCATGAGTTCTATCCACATCCTTTTGCAGTATACCATCACTCCTGTGTCAAGTAGTTTATTTTCTTTAAGGAGTCTAATGATATGATCAGATATTTTAAAATTATAATGCCCGCTTTATTCTCAAGCTACAGGTGGAGTGATCACAAGTATCATTCTGGGACTGCAATTAATTCTTTTAGAATCCATGTCAGAAGTGCCTTAACAACAGGAACAGAAGAACTGTATTTTTATGACAGGTTTTAGGGTCACACTTAAATTTCTGATACTGATTGAATCACTTCATTTTATGTATTAAATTGCTTGTCTTTTTATGTTGTAAAATTAAGTCAATGTAATGTTATTATTCCCTTGTTAAAAATAAAATAAAATAAAAATAAAGGTAAAGAACTGAAGGAAAGTATATAGTTGAAAAAGCCAATGACAAATACTGAAATTAAGTTGGTGGTATGCCATACTATGGCATTTGCTTTGGAAGAATGTTTGAAAAAATAGCCGCAAGAAGCTTATTTGATGAGATTACTTTTCTTGATTAAAATAGGTCTCAGTTCCCTAGGTTGGGAGGTGCAAACAACAGGAAAGTGATTTTCTCTCTTATCTACAGTTCTGCACAGTGCTTTGGGATTTTTTGCGTTTTGGGTTGGTTGGTTGGTTTGTTTGTTGTTTTGGCTATTTGTCTGTTAGCTTGCTTTTTGTTTTTGTTTCTTTAAGAAATCTAGAAGCATATTAATAACTCTTTGAAGTACTCTTATTGCTCACAGTACCAGTGGAAGAACATTCTTCCTCTCTTCTTCTCTCTCTTATCATTTCTTGTTTGTCCATTCAGTTGCAGGTCACCCTTTTTCAAATAACAGTTGAATTATTTTAATTTTATTTCTGATTTTTTCTAGACTGACAGTAAAGTTCTGTCCTTCTGCCTATGAAAAACATGGGGTATACATATCTTATAATTCAACACATTAAAGGAAATATATATATGTCCTGTGTTTTATCTTTAAGCATAAGAAAAGGATAGTCATCTGTACAATTTACTGTATACAAAACCTGGTCCTGCTATTCCCATTTTCATTGAAAAGTCTGCCAGTAAGAGTAAGTAGGATTACTAGCACACCATATGGCAACAACATTGAACTAGATGTATGTTCAGTCATGAAGAGTTATTGTCACTGCAAGAACATAATGCCTACTCCAAAGAACTGGCTCAGAGTCAAAAGTAGACAATAGTCAGAGATGAAGGCTTACTATGACTTCTTTATTGGCCTTTTTGCATAGTCATTTTGCAGAACAATAAGGGATTTGTTCACTCAGAGGAAGATTTTGATGTTTTCCACTATATTGAAGTATTCAGCGTAACAGGATTCTCAACAACATGGTTCCACTTAATTAATACTGAATTACCCTGGAAATCCTACCAACACACTTACAATAATTATAGTAATACTAAATGAGTTCAGGGAAAGTAATGTTATCACAAGATATACTAAATGAATTAATAGTGGTAAAACACTCCTGTCGTAGAAAAGTTGAATCCTCAGAAGGATAGTTCAACTGGATTTAAAAAACAAAAATAACCTTCATATATGGAGGGATCGAGTAGCATTTTAGTTATTATTTACAGGCTTATATGCAAATTAAAGCTTATCCTACATATGTGAATACGTCCGTATTTCTCAAAGATGAAACTAATGGAAGGATAAAGCCTTTTCTAAAAGGCATTGTCAAAGCTAAAGAGAAAGATGAATTAGAAATGTCACCTTAGCATTTTTTGCAAATGGGGAGTGCTTGAGAAAATAAGAATTTCACATTAACCTCCTTCCATTAGTGGCTATAAGACCAGATGGAGCCTTGTAGATTAAGAATGACAAACTTTACAGTAATGCTTTGAAGTCGTCTGTGGAAAAAAAGTTTGTGTACATCTGTCTTCCTTGTCTTTAATTGGGTGGGAATAACGAAGGACAAGGTCAATAGTAATTAAGTAGTCTGCAATACAGCATCCTTGATGCAGATCCACAAGAAGGGAAGATGGTTTTAAGTCATCCAAGAACATACCTTTTTAGTACTTCACTGCCAGGCATGGATATTTTTCAAAATTCAAAATTTGTAACTCCCTGTGCATAAATGTTATTTATTCCTGAAAACAAGTGTTCTATCCTCTTTCAATTTTCTACATGGAAGTCTTAACACACTTTTATTCCCCCCATGCCCAGTAGTAGTAATACAGTATTTAGCAGAGCAGTTGGCTATGTAGGAAAAGAATTTGCCAAAGGATTGTTGGCAGAAGCAAACTGCTGGGACCCAATTATAGTCATGCATCACAGTATATGCATTGTACCATACTTGTGGTGAAAAATAACATTTTTATTTTTTTTTTTTTTAATAATATATGACTAAGGACTAAAAATAATTTTAAATATTCTTAAAAACAAATGAAAAAAAAACTCATTAGATGTCTCAGAGGAACCTTTTCTAGCACATTATTTTGTAGAGGTTATACAACTTTATTGGTGAGCAAAGTAAAGAGAGGGAACTCTAAGTCTAAATTTAAACACTGGAAACTGAAAATTGGAACTGGAAATACTGTAAATTGAAAATGCAAAATTAGGAAAAATTATAGAATCATAGAATCGCTAGGCTTGGAAAAGACCTCCAAGATCATGTGGTCCAACCATCACCCTACCACCAATGTCACCCACTAAACCATGTCTCAAAGCATCAAGTCCAACCTTTCCTTAAATACCCAGGGATGGTGACTCCACCGCTTCCCTGGGCAACCTCTTCCAATGCCTGACGACTCTTTCTGAGAAGAAATGTCTCCTAATTTATAACTTAAACTTCCCCTTGTGCAACTTCAGGCCATTCACTCTAGTCCTATCCCTAGTCATCTGTGAAAAGAGGCCAAACCCCAGCTCCCCACAACTTCCTTTCAGGTAGCTGGAGAGATAAATTTCTATTTATTTTAAAAAAGCTCAGTGATATTTTCAGTAATTAATCTTTAAAAGAAAGCTGGATTCATTATATAACTTAAATGTTGATACCATTTAAATGGAAAAGAACTTTAAAGTTTCCCCATTTAGTTTATGCTACTGCAATTACCACTAAAATATGAACCAGAAAAGAGACAGTAAGAATATAATAGAATCTATTTTGGGCTAGAACAAAGAATTATAAAAAATTCAATCCTATGTCTTTGCTGAGTTGATGAAATATTCAGTATGTACTTGAAATTTACTGTGCTGTTTAGATACTTATTGAATTACAGAATTACCATAGCACTTTTTATCATGGAACTTCAACTTATTTTACAGTATAATATAATAACATTACATATAATAAAATGATATTTTGTTACAAATTGTCTAACAGAACCAGATAGTTTAATATGAATATACTAATTAAATAGTTAATACAAGACTAAAACACCAGGTATTTCTTCATAATGAAGACACCCAAGAAGAATTGTCCAGGAATTTGTGACACAAAGTGCTTGTTGACCAAACAGGGAATCTGTTTCATACAAATTGACTGACACTGCTCAAAGGGGAGTTATTATATTTGCCTCTTTTTTTTATTATTTTATTTTTTTTAGCTTTTTCTTTCACTCTCAAAGTCTTCAAATAAATTGTTTCAATTGACACATAAAAATAAATAGGTCCTTTATCTTGTGATACAGCCTTTGCTACAAACAGCAATACTCACTGTACTTATAATGTGGAAACTCCAACAGAGGAATAATTCACATTGAAGTATTAATTTCACAATAGCCATAAAAATGAAAAAAATACAAATGACAAATATAGAAAGAAACAGAATAAAAAGATGGAGCCCTTACTAGAGATATACAATGTTTTCAGTACCACCTCCACTTTCCCCCTATATAGAAAAAAATAGAAAAAAAAAAAACAAATCAAAAAAATTTCAGTGGGGGTGCTTATAAAAAATTGTATCTCCATGTGAATACATTAAAGCACTAAGGAAGTGACTTTCAAGTAGCTGTCCTTCTTAAGAATCACTTGGCTAATTGCTTATCTTATTATTAGGGTGCAGTGTGCATATATGATTGCCAATGACAGCATCCTTTGTTTTCTGACCCCTCTGAATCACTTGGTTTTGGTAGCCAGGTAGGGGGGACCCCTTCTGTAAGTAAAGACCAGGAGCTGCCCTCATGTCAGACACAGCTGTTTCCAGCCATCTCCAAAAGGGACCCACTGCTGGCCAAAGCTGAGCCACTAGTGTCACTCCTGTGACAGGATATTTAAGAAAGGGCAGTAAATTCTGCAGAGCAGATGTGAGAGAGAAGAGTGAGAAAAATGTGAGAGAAACAACTCGTCTGCAAGAGTTGTCTGCAAGTCAACTGAAGCCAGTGAAGAAGCAGGGGGAGAAGGTATATCAGAGCAGAGATTCCCCTGCTTCATTCCCCTTCATGGGGAAGAACTTGTTGGAGCAGGTTGTCCCCTGCAGCCCATGTAGTACCATGTTGTAGCAGATGTGCACACTGCAGTCCATGGAGGACCCCATGCCAGAGCAGGTGGAGTGTCTTGAAGGAAGCTGCATCTCATGGAGACCCTACATAGGAGAAGGCTTCTGGGTAGCCCTTTGGAGAGGAGCCGATGTAGGAGCAGGTTTTCTGGCAAGAACTATGGTCCCTGAGGGAACCATGTTGGAGCAGTTGTTTAAGTACTACCTGTGGGAAGGACCTATGTTAAATCAGTTCATGAATCCTGTGGGAGGGACCCCACACAGGAGCATGGGAAGAGTGTGGAGATGAAGAAGTAGCAGAGACAAAGTGTTATGAACTAACTGCAACTATTGTTCTCCTGCACTGCTTGAGGGGATAAGGTTAAGGAATTGGGAATGAATTTGAGCCTTCCCCTGGGGTGTGGGGAAGATGTTCTTAGTTTTGTTTTTAGTTGTTAGTATTCTACTTTGTTATTAATTTGAAATGAATGAAATTAGTATTCCCCAAATCGACTGTTTTACCCATGATAGTAGTTAGTGTGTGATCTTCTTGTCCTTGTCTCAAAACACATGAGCTTTTTCATTGTATTTTTTTCCACTGTCTTGCTGAGGAGAGAGAGTGAGAGAGCAGTTTGGTGGGCACATGGTGACAAGCAAATGTTAAACCACCACACAAGGTTACAAAGTAACTTAAAATTTAATCTTATCTTTATCCTAATTAGGGGTTCCAAATAATATAAAACAAATGCCAGATGTTTAAGGATGAATTTTTCTACTCTTACATGCTAGTGAAATACATTTTGCTCTGACACTTTTTACCTTGGGTGATGCTGCTTAATACGAAAAAAAAATCTTATAAGTGTCTCAACTGAATCCGTAAATGTGTGCAAATAATTTTTCTAAAATAAACAAAATTATGAGGGATATTTTCATTAATTGTTGTTTGTTTTGTTTGATGTACTTCTAATACTTTCCACCCATAATAAACTCAATACCCTATGGTTTAACAGGAATGAATGCAATCAAAAAAAAAAAAAAAAAAAAAAAAAAAAAAAAAAAAAGACTATCTTTTATTAATTAAAGAAAGCTGAAAAGGTCAGAATGTGACAGGAAAAAATCTTTAAGTATGTAACAGGATAAAGAAACTGATGTATATTTTTGTGGCTTTTTCTATTGGTTTGAATGCTTTTCTTGTCACTGTATGAATCTCTGATGAACTGTGGGAATATGATTGCCTGCAGAAGAGATGACCAAGTGCTCTAATAGGTCCTGTGTAAAAATCTTATATTCAGTTCTAGCATCTACTGGAATGAGAAAACTCCAAAAGGAAATCTGAGGAAAGAAAATGTGTTGCAAAACAACAACAACAAAATCCTTTTAGACTAAAGCATGGTTTTTGCTTGTTTTTGGTTTTGTTTTTAAACTAGTGAAGGGGAACTTATAACACCAAGAATTTGATGGAAATGTAAGTTCTTTGACACAAGCAATAATGTCTGGTTATACTTATACTGTCCTTCCAAAAATCTAATTTTGAAGAATGATAATTTCCTTCCTATAATAGAGAACATTACAGTTTCTAATAGTTAAATGCAGGCATAATCCCCCAAACATGAAATGTATATATTCCCTGTGGAAGTTCCCCTGCGGCCTGTGGAGAGGCACCTGGTGGAGCAGGCTGTCCCCTGCAGCCCATGGGTCCCACATGGAGCAGATCTCCACGCTGCAGCCCATGGAGGAGCCCCCGGTGGAGCAGGTGGATGTGGCCTGGAGGAGGCTGCGGCCCATGGAGAGCCCCTGCAGGGGCAGGGGATCTAGGGGGAGCTGCTGCCCATGGGGGACCCATGCTGGAGCAGTTTGCTCCTGTTGGATGGACCCCGTGGTACGGAGCCATGTGGGAGCAGTTTTTGAAGAGCTGCTGCCTGTGGGAAGCCCCTGCAGGATCAGTTTGGGAAGGATGACATCCTGTGGGACAGACCATATGCTGGAGCAGAGGCAAAGAGTGACCATAAAGGAACAGCAGAGACAAAGTGTTAGGGACTGACCACAGCCCCCATTCCCCCAGTTCTCCTGCACTGCTTGCTGGAAGAGGGGGGATGGCAGGTAGGTGTTTTTAGTCTGTTTCTTGGTTTGTTTGTTTCTCACTACTCTAGCTTGTTAATAATAGCTAATAATTTTTATTAATCTCCCTATGCTGAGTCTGTTTTGCCCTTGATGATAATTGTTGACTGACCTCCCCGTCTTTATCTGAACTCTTGAGCCCTTTCCGTCATATTTTCTCCCCCTTTTGCTTTGAGGAGGGGGAGTGAGACAGCAGTTGTGGTGGAGCTCAGCTGCCCAGCTGGGTGAAATCACCACAAAAAGGAAGTAACTCAGTGCTCTGCAATTGCTTTAAGAGCATCCCTATATATAGTTTGGGGTTTGGCTGAAACAATGGAAATAGTTCCCACCAGGGGTCAATTTTTACTATTTATTTTTGTAATATCTTTTTATTTATTTATTTATTTATTTATTCTTCTTGGAAGGAAAAAAAATCATCTGTTCTAGTGTCATCTCCTCCCCTTTCATGCAAATCTGATATGTCAAGGGTCAGGAATGGGTTCTGCTATTGCACTAGTGTAATTTTTCCTTTGCCCATACTTTCTCCAAAACTTTTACATCCAGTTCAAACCAAATAACAACCTTACCAATAACTGAAGCCAGTGCTGATCATGGCTAAGATTTATGGTTTTTAAGTGAGATCACAGACTTAGTCCAGAAGACTAAGAAGAAATAAAAAGAAGAAATAAAATTCAAATTAAAAACAAGTACATGTTTTAAGTCCTGTTACTGAAAACAAATAAAAACACCAACTAATAAACAAACAACAACAAATGGCTTTGAATTTAGTTCTAATTTATGAAATGTATGAATCAACAGCTTTATCAGCAAACACTGAAAATTTCTGATTTGGGGTAGAAAGTTTTTGCCTCTCCCATCTGATGACTAGAAACATTGGTATTACAATGACAAGGAAGTCACAGCTATCATTTTAGAGCTACCACAATTTCTTGGTGACAGCCCCAAAACTATATCAGAGGTTTGCCATTCAAATTTTACTCTTCTTCCTTTTCAGTATTAATTTGAGACCAGAATTATTTAGAACTGTATTACTAACACCTTCAACTGTCAGTTTCAAAATAAGGAGGTAATATTAGGAAAATATGCTTAGTTTTACCCATGGTAAAACTGTGTCTGTTCAACAGATAATTTCTTGTGGACATATAAAGCAATTGACACAACTGACCTCTTCCAGATCTGTCACAGTTTGCAATCTAAATATGCATGAGATCTACATTTTTAAGCTGATAAAAGGCAAATTCAACACATTTGAAATGTAAGGCTCAAAGGTAAGCGCTGAATCAATGGAAAGGCAAATATCATCACAAAGCTCAATGATAACAGAAGTTGCCTGGAATTTGTTCAAGGACAAACTTTTAGATAAAATGAGGGGCAGTACACCGTCAGTAGCTTATTGTAAAAAGTCATAAAGAAAAAAAAAGTTCCTCTCTAATTTTATACATACACTAAATATTCTCTCCGTTACTCAAAATTATCTTAGCAGAGATGCTAAACACATGAACAAGAAATCATCACAACAATGACAGCAAAATAATAAAAATATTGTAAACAGAGAAATAAACTATATTAACCTCATTATAACTGGCTCCTGCTAAACTTTACATATTTTGACAATGCTTGTAAGTCTCATCGGAGTAGAATCTCAGTGACATACCAAATGGAAAGTGCAGGATGAGTGTACTTTTTATTTTTTTTTTTTATTTTTTTATTTTTTATTAGTTTGTCTTTACTAATACAGAAGCTGCTACTGGGAAAATAAAGCTTCAGTCATGTTGCTATAGACAGCATTTAGCAAACCAAACAGAGTCACTGTCTGAAAAGCACATGAAAAATATGCACAGGTAAGAATAAGGACAGTGGGAAAAATAGCAGTCCAAACAAACAAAAAAAGGAAATGTTTTCAGGTTTTCTGCATCTTTGTCTTTGTTTTCCTCTATCTGTGAAACAAAACAGGACAGGTGATGGGAGAAAGGGAGACAAGAATATGATGAGTTACTAGAGAAAAGATGAAAAAAAAAAAAAAAAAAAAAAAAAAAGAACAAGAAGAACAAGTAAAGGAAATTAGTGAGAGAAAGGAAGACAGGAGGAGAACCGGAGAACCACAAAGCAGGAAAAGGGGACAGTGCAAATCTTTTCCTCCAGCTTTTATTCATTCTTTTCCATGCTATATTGAAACTGAATTCTAAATCAGGAAATGCAACAAACAACTGGCTGTGAGAGAATGATCAAAAGTGATGTGCACGATATGTGCTGGCAAGGATGGTGAAGATATGAGTAAAAAAAAAACAATTAGCTTGGGATCCATAAGAATATGGAAACCAGAAGCCACTGACCTATTTTTTTTTTTCTTAGCCAATTCATTAGTCCAATTGCTGAATGAAAACCAAGTTTCTTTCCTGCAATACTTGTGATGTACATGATTACATAACTTTCCTGAATCCAGGTCTGCAGGATGGTGCATGTTTCTGCTCTCTGAATTTCTATCACACTGAATGAAGCTCAAATTCAGTGTGATATTTGGGAGAAACCACACAGTTAACAACATATTTATCAATGTGTTTATGATAATTCTGCATGTGAAACTCCATACGTTTTTCACTTCATATTAGCAATTTAACCTTGTTGTAAGAAATCTGTTTTTAATTTTAAAAATACTGTTGTAAAGAGAGAGTGTACATGTTCATGATATTTCAGATCGAGAATTTGGAGAAAGTGAGTTCTAAGTTCTAGCTCCTATGGCTTAGTATGAGAGTTCATATAAGAAGAGTAAATCTAAACATGTGATAGTATCAATAGCTAATGTGAAATGTGTCCATTTGATTCGTGTCGTGTATGAAACAATGCTAGGGCAGCATGATGAAATGTAACTTTCTATCTAAGAAAAACAGAGTGATTAGTGTACATAATTCTTGTACTGTGCAAAATAAGAGTCTAGCTATTCGTGTAAATAGAGGGCTTGAAGGACGAACACTGAGACTAGAGTCTGGAAGATAAGAGGACCAAGGAGTTGGTTTTTTTTTTTTTTTTTGGAAACTACTGACTTCTGCATGAGATGCTGCCCAAGCTTCTGATGTCTGGCAAATAAGGAGAAAGGGGGAGTTGAAGGATGACCAAAGGACAAAGCCTGGGAGGAAGACTATGAGCCTTCAGCACAAGAGACCCCCAGAAAGACCACCAGAGACTGATACACATGCGTCTGGAGAGGGTTTGGATTCTGGGAACTAATTATAATAACCCTGCCTTTTCTAGGAATAGTGATGAATATGTATTAGTCTAGGAGCATAAAAATCAGCCTCCTGATGTAACAGGTGTGCATCTTGGTGGAGCAGAGACTCCCAGTGCACCCAGCGCTGTTTGCTTACCTCTATTCGCTTAATAAATTACAAACTTTAAATTTTAATCCTATTTGGGACTCAAGCATTTATCACAATTGGGGGCTCGTCCGGGAGGGTCTTGGTTCCTGAATTCTGACTTGATCTAGGAGGGGTGCCCCACCATTCGGTGGCTCCTAATCGAGTCAGGTCGGGACTAACACCATCCTGAACCTGAATAAAGGCAAGTAAAGAATTTGATTTTTTATGAGCTCCCTTGCTGGCTGCAGCATTGTTTTTTACCCGTAATTCTGCGCGTGAAGATCTGAATGAAGATGATGGAGTCATGAGTATTTAAGTTGTATACCGTTCGGTTGGGTGGGATTCGGTTGCCCGTGTGTGTGTAAGAGTGTGACTGAGATGGAACCTAGTTCTGAAGTGAGTGCGGTGGTCTTCTAACCGCAGTTCCAATCTCCCGCGAGGGACTTGGCCGGTGAAGGACCGAAGTGATTCTTATAGGATTCATGGGTGGGTGATAGGTCCTAAGCCACCTGCAAGATACTCTTACTAGGTAACCAAGGGCTGTAGGAATTGCCACAGTAAAATTCCTAGATGGGTCAGACAAAATTGAAGACCTGGGACCAGAGAAAAGGGAGCAAATTAAAATTGGTTCAGTACTATATGATAGAATGGCCAAATCAGGATATCCCATAATTAATAAGGACCTAGAATCTGTGGAATCAGGACCTTTGAGTCCATCATGGTCAGCTCAGGCTTGTGAGCTGCATGTTCTACGTAGGGCTCTGGAACTATTAAAGGGGAAAAAGTGGAGCTATATTTACAGCACGTTGGACTGAATGAACTCTCCATGCCTGAATCACCACCAGAAAGCAGTGTTGTAAAAAAAAAAAAAATAAATAAAAATGGAAGTTTCTCCAAAGATGTTTCCATTAAACTAATAATATTAA
The DNA here is from genome assembly GCA_011075105.1 of Heteronetta atricapilla. Taxonomy (NCBI): domain Eukaryota; kingdom Metazoa; phylum Chordata; class Aves; order Anseriformes; family Anatidae; genus Heteronetta; species Heteronetta atricapilla. The sequence continues at coordinate 154,505,828 of CM021731.1, forward strand.
TTACTAAAATATAATCAATAAAAAAGTACTAATCTCTTGCCATGAAATACTGTTACTGTTAAACTTTATGTTCTAGTTTGGAGACCAAAAGGAATATAGTTAAGGCATGAGCATGTGACTTTCTGTTTCTTTAAGGTGGTGAGCTTTAATTCTATTCATGCTGAGTCCCAGTGAGACATACTAGCATCCATGTGGACCCATTCATTTTAATGTTGTAAAATCATGGGTCAGATGATTCAAAGCCTTAATGTAAATGTACTCAAAGGTGGAAAGGTGAATTGGTATCATTTATTTTAAAAAGTCATATGGTGGATTTGTTTGTTTGTTTTTTAAGTTTGTACTAATATAAAAATCACATGAGCACATGGGCACACTTGTTGAAAAGTAAAAATTATTTGTATGTAAGTGCATTTACTCTATTTTTGAACAAACAGAAGTATCAAATACTTGTTTAAATATTAAGTGGGTGTTTTGAGCCTGCAAAAATAATATTGGCTCTAAAACTCTGCTTTCATAAGTACCATTTATTATACCACTATATTTCTGATGTTTGCATAATCATAAAAGGACCTCAAAACTTGAATATACAGACTGAAATATAAGCTGATAGCCTTGAATATGTCAGTATGCTATATAGTGGCCTTTGAGGACTGTCATGATAATCTTTTTACATTACAAAGCTAATGTTTTAGTCCTAAATTTTTGGGATCCCTTAGTACAGAAAAAGCTTTATATAATTACTGATGTGAATTTCTCTTAAAATGTATATTTTTGTGCCCAGTTGTATTATTTAAGTGTTCCTTTGTATCAATTTATTTATGCTTCTGTTGTGGTTTAACCCAGCCGGCAGCCAAACGTCACACAGCTGTTCACTCACCCTCCCTCCCTCTCTGGGATGAGGGAGAGAAAGGAGAAAAACTGCGGCCTGTGGGTTGAGACAGAAACAGTTTATTGGGACAGAAAATAAAATAATAATAATGATGATGTGTACGGAGTGGGTGATGCACAGTGCAGTTGCTTGCTACCCGCTGACCAATGCCCAGCCTGTCCTCAGGCAGCCACCCCCGCACCTCAGTAGCCACCCCTATATATTGTTCAGCATGCTGTCAGACGGTACGGAATACGTATTCCCTTTGGCCAGTTTTGGTCAGCTGTCCTGGGTCTGTCCTCTCCCAGCTCTTGCTGCACCCCCAGCGTGCTCGCTGGCAGGACAGAGCGAGGAGCTGAAAAGTCCTTGGCTTAGTGTAAGCATTGCTCTGCAGCAATTAAAACTTCAGTGTGTTATCAACATTAGTCTCATTCTAAATCCAAAACATAGCACCCTACCAGCTACTGGGAGGAAAATTAACTCTATCCTAACTAAAACCAGGACAGCTTCTAAAACAAAGAAGGGGGAGCAGTGGTGTGACCCCTAGGAAAAGACAGATAAAGTATGCTATGTTCTTAAATTTTTTAAATTGATGGACAGAGGAAGGTCCTTGCATCTGTCCGTGCAGGAGAAAAAGTGACAGACAGATGTAGGAGACAGATCTGGGAGAAACTCAGTTAAAGGAAGAGCATAAGTCATGGTAAAATAAATAAAGAAATAAAAAATTAAAAAAAATTACAGCACCAATTATTGGGAAGGGCCCTACATTCTAATAACTTGGGGACTGAGGTTGTGCTCGTGTTTTAATAGAAGCCAGTCCTAGATGGGTGTCAGCACCATGAGTCTGTCCGGCAGTCTCATCATCTGCCTTAACTTGATCACAGCACCCTCCTCTGCAGTTTGGATTCCAGCTCAAACAAAAAACAACGTCTGGGAGGGTCTGTCTGGGATATACAGGACCTACAAACAAGGACTCCAGGAGTTGGAGGGACAGCCAGAGGCCCCCCCGGCTGGGCAGCACTCAGCACGTGCCTCTCCCAGGGATGTGGTCACAAAGTTTGTTAAAGATAGAATTAGTGTGCCTGGTATTTTTTCTCTGTGTTTTAGTTTGTGTTAATCGTGCTTTCTCAATTTTTGTTAATCGCACTTTTTTATGTTAAAGAAGGGGGAGATGTGAGAGTGTGGCCATGGGGATCGACAAGCCACATGGTTGGTGATAACATCAGGAATGTAAAGAGTTTAGGGGTGATTCAGGAGACGCCTTGCTATCTCGGGTTGCTTGTTCTCTGGCTGTTGGGGCATGGAACAGTGGTAGAAATGTTATTAGAACACTTAATATCTAGATATGGGATAATGCAGTACATTGATTCTGATCAGGGCACACACTTTACTTCTAAAATAATAAAATTATTATGTCAATCATTAGGTGTTCAGTGAGAATACCAGACTCTGTGGCACCCACAAAGCTCAGGAAAAGTAGAAAGAATAAATCAAACAATGAAACAACAATTGGCTAAGTTAATGATCGAGATAGAAATGCCCTGGATGAAATGCTTACCATTGGCACTTTTAAACATTAGAACTAAACAACACAGTGCGACTGGTTTATCACCATATGAAATGTTATATGGCATGCCTTATTCTCAAGAGATGCCCCTAAGGAACAATGTAGTTGACGATTGTAGTATCCAGAAATATATAATTACCATTGGTAGAAGATTAAAAGAGCTAAGAGAAACTGGAATAATGGCTCAGACACCACCTTTAAGATTTGCAATTCACCAGTTAAAACCAGGAGATAGGATTCTACTAAAAACATTGGAAGAAGAAAACTCATCTCCCCTCTAGGAAAGACCCTTTCTTGCTTTATTAACAAGATTAACTGTTATCTATTAACAAGGAAACAGCTGTGAGAACTGCTGAAAAAGGATGGACACGTGTCGCGAGTAAAAGGTCCAGTGGAAGAGTGGAAAGTAACATCGGAACCTGGAGAAACTAAACTAACTATCAGATGGACTTGAAGAAACTTTCATCAAAGAGTATAAGCTAAGTTGCTGTGGGAATTTTATTGTAATATTGTAATTACTCCTTTATTGTAATTACTCCAAATTTATTGTAATTACTTCAGTAAAATTAGTAAACAGAGAAACTCTTGAATAGATACCTATTAAGGGAAGAGATTTATCAATAACAGGGATCAGTTAAGCATTATCCCCTGGAGGTAACAGTAGGCTATCTGCAGTATACACCCCTTTAAGATTAGGGAAGAGGGCAAGACCAGATAGGGAACTGGTGCTGCGGCTGGGAAGATCTGCCAAGGGCTGCAACCCCTCCGGGCTGTGACCGCCGATCACCATGACCCTTACCGGACCTTTTCTAGTCCTACCTGGGGTGAGTTTCTTGGCCCAAGCTACGGCCAACAACTGCGGACAATGTATAGTAACTACTAGAAAAGGATAGTTGAGCTCCCAAACACTGGTGTATCATACTGTCAATGACTGTAAAGGCCAGAAAATAGGAAGCTGCACTTTTAACCTAACTCAGTATACTCTATGCAGAGCAGGTGACAGAACTGTATGTATGATCCAAAAGAACTCCCTTATCAATATTGGGTGGAAATGAAGACAGATTCGAAAGTAGGCAAATTAATTGGAACAAGTTGTAACCACCCTGAATACCTCAGTGTCGATAACCTTTGATGCCTGTGATATTATAAATGAAGACCCATATACTGATATATACTGATTGTGGAAGCCTGAGTTGGAGGAGATACAGTAAGCAGCCTAAGTGCATTTGTCCTAGAAAGGGTGGAACAGTAGCTTCTACGTGTTACACTGACTGGATAAGAGATTATGTGTGGGACAGGAGTTATCATTACTGTGGACCCTCATACTGGGGTTGTGCTTGTTGGAGTACGAATCCTGGGGCTATAGGACCCCAATATATATGCTTAATAGAATAATTAGGTTGCAAGCTGTAGTAGAAATAGCTGTGAATAAAACCGGAGATGCACTCAGATTAATTGCAAAAAATACCAATATGAGAACTGCTTTGTATCAAAATCGCTTAGCTTTAGATTATTTGCTAGCACAAGAAGAAGTCTGTGGAAAATTTAACCTTAGTAATTGCTGTTTAGAGATTGATGATGAAGGAAAAGCTGTGAATGAACTTGTAAAAAGAAATTAAGAAAATTGGCTCACATCCCAGTACGAACTTGGAGGAGTATGGATTGGGATTTGTTTTCCTGGCTGCCTGGTGGACCACGGGTTAAAAGAATATTGTTTTTATTTTCATGTGATATAATGATGTTATTGTTTATACCTTGTGTGATACCTTGTTTTACATTATTAATACACTGAATAATAATAAATAGTACCCAATTTGTAATGACTTCGATAGAGAAGAAAGGTGATGTATCAGTAATGATGCTTTAGAAATGGACTTCCCTCTCAGAACCAACAGATGAGATCCAATTGTTACTGGCAAAGGTCGAAGAGAAAACACGAATCAATGCTATGAAAAAAGGAAGTGGGGAATTGTGAAATGTGTCCATTTGATTCGTGTCGTGTATGAAACAATGCTAGGGCAGCATGATGAAATGTAACTTTCTATCTAAGAAAAACAGAGTGATTAGTGTACATAATTCTTGTACTGTGCAAAATAAGAGTCTAGCAATTCGTGTAAATAGAGGGCTTGAAGGACGAACACTGAGACTAGAGTCTGGAAGATAAGAGGACCAAGGAGTTTTTTTTTTTTTTTGGAAACTACTGACTTCTGCATGAGATGCTGCCCAAGCTTCTGATGTCTGGCAAATAAGGAGAAAGGGGGAGTTGAAGGATGACCAAAGGACAAAGCCTGGGAGGAAGACCTTCAGCACAAGAGACCCCCAGAAAGACCACCAGAGACTGATACGCATGCGTCTGGAGAGGGTTTGGATTCTGGGAACCCTGCCTTTTCTAGGAATAGTGATGAATATGTATTAGTCTAGGAGCATAAAAATCAGCCTCCTGATGTAACAAGTGTGCATCTTGGTGGAGCAGAGACTCCCAGTGCACCCAGCGCTGTTTGCTTGCCTCTATTCACTTAATAAATTACAAACTTTAATTTTAATCCTATTTGGGACTCAAGCATTTATCACAGTAATGTATGTAAAAATGTGTGTGTTGTTAATGTCCAAAGTGGAGAAGACAAAAAAAAAAAAAGTATAATTCTTCAAGTAAAGCAAGAAATGTTTAGGCTGGACTTTAAGAAAGATTTTTCTATCAGAAGGACTTCAAAATACTAGTTTTCTGAGCTAAACTGTGGAGACTCAAGATTGGCAGCTTTTAAGAACAAATTTAACAAAATCTGCCAGGAATGATCTTGCTAAAGTTGATAAATATTAACTTTATGAAGTGGAAGTATACCCTTCCAACTGCTGTAACTCTAACTGTAGCTAACTATTTCACTAAGAAGTAGATTGCACACGTCTATTAAGCAATGGAAAAAGAAAAAAAAAAAAGGTAAAAAAAAAAAAAAAAGATATTCAACACTGCCTGAAAGACATTAATGCTTAAATACTGCCAGACATTCAGCTTTCATGTAAAAGAATGAATGTGTATACCTAGGGATAATCTATCTATCTCATTTACACTGAAAAGTCAGACTCTGGGAAAAAAAAAAAAAAAAAAAAAAAAATGTTACTTGTAAAAAGGCAGACCCTCCAACAAAATTTATGGAATGAAAGTTGTAACTGTAGTACAAAGAGGAAATTGAAGTATGTTTGTGGAGTGGAGTAGTGGGGTGCCAGGGCTGTGACTGTGTGCATACCTAGCACACACCATGTTTATTTTCCGGAATGGTTGAGGAACTTCACAGTAATTATCAGCATGAAGGAGATAAAATGACTTCAGACAAAATGGTTGACAGAGAAGCTATATTTTTCAAAACAATTCATTTGACTCATTGTCACAGTAACTATCCCAGTTTCCTGCAGATGCAGAAATGTTCATTTAGGACAGACTTTTTGTTGGTAGCTGATATAATTAGAACATGGCTTTCTGTAGTTTAAGATATCCAATATAAGTGAATCATGGAGCAATCATGTAGGACATCTGACCTTTATAAGAACACAGTCTGGGGGAGTATCACTCAATAAGCTAAAAACATGGTTACAGGTATTCTTGCAATGGAGACTGCTATCACATCCAGACAGCAGCTGACTGTCCTGTTCAAGAGTATAAATATAGAGCATTATCCTCTGTAAAAAATCACAATGGATTAATTTTCAGCAAATGTTCTATCAATGAGTGTCTGTGCAACTAACCTATTAATCTAAGATTTGCAGATATTTTTTTTTATTAGTTTAAACTCTTCTACCAACATTGTAACAATATTCCTTCTCCAAAGGATTTTCACTTGTGTATCAAAAATAAAATAAAATAAAATAAAATAAAATAAAATAAAATAGTCTTTTAGCAGTGCTCTAGAAGACATATTTAGTTGTCTTTAAATATATTCTCAATAAAAAAAAATAAAAATCACTGATATTTTTGGACAGTATAGCCTGCATTTTTAAAAGAAAAGCTTTCATCTTAAAGCTTCAGCTTGTTCCCTAAATTATTTAATTTATTGTGCTTTCCATGAATTATTCTTGAAAGTCTTCCCCTATTTAAGTAGGGGCAAATATAAAATTTGTCAATGGCATTTTCTGATACTTCATACTTTCATAAATAATCAGCTCTGATGATCCTATTCTTCTAGGATTAAAAAGAAATTTATATATACCATACATAACATACATGGACTCCATCCCACTAAAAATTCTACTGAATACCTAAAGAAATGAAAAGCCACTTTTATTTTATTTCTTTGTTTTATTTATTTATTTATTATTATTATTCCTGTGCATAAGCTCTTTATTTTTTCATTGCATCCCTTCAAACTTCTGTACATATAAGTGTGAGTGTCACATACAAGAATACTCATCCAAGCAATAAATAAAGAAATAATATGAGGGAATGGAAGCAACATGCCATTTGTTATCTGCCACTCACCATGTCCTTTCATTACTTTCTTATGCTCTTTATTTGTGTCACTTATATAAACCACAAGCCCTTGGCAGTGTCACTGTCTTGTGTGTTTGCATTTTGTTTAAAAGTGCAGCTGAATCTGTGTGATACCAGGTGGGATGCAACAAATACTCACTCCAGGTGCACACATCTCCCTCATTTGTCTGTGGTTCTGGGCCCTGGCAAGTTCTATGGAAGAATAAATGCACATAAAATCTCAGGGCCCCAAGGGCAACACACAGACTCTCTGTCCCTGACAGACCTCACCTAAGACCCTTTGTGCAGGGTCCAGGGACTCTATTTTGTCTCTGCTGGACCCCATTGCCATCACCTCCAGAAGTGTCACTTCCAGATGGTCCCCAGCTGGAGGGGGTCTGGCCCATGTCAACCTGTAAGTGTCAGAACCTGTTGGTGGCTCTGTTAAGGGCCATGGCTCTGCCCATCACACTCAGGCTCTGGAGGACAATGTTCACCAGGGGGGCCTTGGCCAACCATGGTCCCTGCTCCCAGACCACGAGGGCATTTCTGTCCAGTGCAGCGTTTTGCCTTATAGCACAAAACCTACTTGTAAGAAGTAGCTCCTTCTCATGGACATACACTGGTCCTCAGGGAAAGTTCAGGCTAGAATATTGCTTTGACCAGTCTGACTTTGTGCCCTCATCACAGAGAAATGCCATGAGTGGCTAGAAAGCAAAGGGTTCCCTCACCTAGGTGCCATCTCCAACACCCAGCTGCTGCATACACACATAGGATGTCCAAGACATTCTATGGGAAATAGACACACACCTGTGTATATTATGCACTACCATGGCACTTGGAGACATTGGGATTGCCTATCCATGTGCTATGGAAAACCATATCCAACCTCCCCTGGGACTATGCTGCTAGACTCTGGATGGATAGATAGGATACCAGCTTTTGCAGTGCCCCACCAACAGCTGGTTGTATGCTTTCCTTGTGAAAGCTGCAGAAGAAATTAATGAGCTACAATTTAAAATACCATGGATTAGGTATTTTTATACTTATTCTCAAATTTGTGCTAAAGGAATCACACCTCATTGTGCATCATAATCCTATTAAGAGTACATATTTTGTAGCATGCTTTTACTGTAAACATATGTTCCCTTAAAGTAGGGTTGCTGATTGATTTATAGATTTAGTATAACGATTTTTTTTTTTTTAAAAAAAGGAAATAAAAGTAAACATTTGCTTTTACAACATGTGTCTGTATGTATATATGTCTATTTCAACAACTCTTATTTTGACTTAGACAATGTTGGATGAAATCTTGAGTTCTTAGGGTTGTCTGATGACTCCACTTGTTAGTATGTATTATCCTCAACATGTTAACAGTACTAGTTCATATATTTATATTTACATTGTTATTTCTTATTTAAGCTGCTAAATAGTAAAAATTTAGATTTTCCACTTCTAAAATTAGAAGAAAATATTACTTTCAATTACTTAAAATAACATGCTAATATAATGTGTTGGGGCTTTTGTACATGTAGCCAACTGTTAAAATGCAACTACTGCTGCATTTTAAATTTTTTGATCACTTAACCCTTCTTGGGAGTAGCAAGTCTTATTCTTACATAAAATATTCACACGCTTAACTTTGAGCACAAGTAACCTCATAAAAAACCAATGTGCTACACATATGTTTAAAATTAATCATGACAATAAATCTTTGGAGACTCAAGGCCTTTAAATTGTACGTACCAAAAGTATTGTAGTAACTTTCAAGGAATTTCAACAATTTTTATTAAAAAAAAAATGCAGCAACACCAAATTGCAAAACACTTTTTTATACATTATTGAGCAATACCTTTGTATATATGTATTTTTTCATTAAATATCCAAATCCCAGACCAAATTAATTAAGCTTGTCATTTATAAAAGAACATTAATTAAAACACATATGTGTTAGAAGGAAGAAGAAAGAGGGGTATAGTACTCAGAAAGTCATAACTTAAAAGTAAATTCTAAGCACAGTTTTATTCAGAATTTTAGGGGTGGATTTAAAAGTGTGTTATAATCATGAAGTGCAACTTATGAGAAATTTAACATTTAAGAAGGTGATCCAGACTTCCTCACCTTACATTTTGTTTGAGATTTTGCAGGTGCCTAAATTCCTGCCGTGTCAAATTATTTACATAGCTTGCACAAAGGAGCCACTAGATAAAATTCATAAACAGATGCAAAGAAGGAGTCACAGGACAGGACCTTTTCCTGCCCCTGTTATGCCTACAAGATCCGTCTACGATGTTATATTTATGCTTTCCTACTTTTATCCCTGGTTCAGACATTCCTGTATTTCTTGGCTGCAATATGGCCCAACTTCAATCTCAGTTATGCATCTGTCTCAGGCTGTATTCCAGCTGGAAAAGTAAGAATTGCATGTGCTTGAGCAGAGTAAAGCATTGGACCCAGACCTTTTAATCCCTCAGCAAGAGTGATAATATGAAAGTTGAGAAGTGGAAGCAGTTTGCTGTTTGATCAGTGTCCCCCTCCTCTATGACCATATAGAGAATGTAGATAGTCAGCTATCAGTATCTGAAAGAATGATCTGAAGTCCATCAGTATGGGTCAAACTGAGTTAAGATGACAGCTACCCAAACTTGTAAATACAAGCTAGCTGTAGTTTGAAAACCCTGTAGCTGGACTCTTGCAGATGATAGCCACAATAGTGACCTGTTAAGGTCAGCCTGACTGATCTTTGTGCAGGTACAGACTGGGAGTAATGTTATGCATCTATTTTTAGACTCAATGAATCTTATGTCCACCTTCTTCGATGTGTAGATGGAAACCATGTGTCATGCTTTTGCCTCCCTGTACTACCATGTCATTATGCTCCTGAGTTAATTAGTTAGAATGAGTATGTGTCTTCCTGGGCAAGGATTTTAGGAAACTTACCTGTTTTTGTGGATTTCAATATAGAATTCTAAACATTACATAAGTACATTATTTTGCTATGCATAAATCCTCGGGACCTCATTTCTTTATGACTTAACAAAAGGCATATTCTCTGATCAGCTGGGAATTACTGATTTTTGCTGAAACCATATTTTACAAAACAGACCAAGTTTTCACTTTGTACATTGAAAAATCTCCTAACTAAATGTATTGGGCTTACGTGTTTTAGTACTGGGGAAACGTGGGGCCCCCCGGGGGGGGGAGGAGGGACCGGGGGAGGAGCTGCAGGGGTTGTCTCTGTGAGAGGAGTGCAGAAGCTGTTACATATTAGATAAAAGCCAGTTCCAGACAGCTTCAAAAGCTACCTGCTGCGAACCAATGCTGAGGAACTGAGTGATAATGGTTGCGCCTCTATGAGAGCGTATTTAAGAAAGGAAAAAATAGCTGAGCAACAGCATGTGCACAGAAAGGGGAGTCAGTAGCTGGGAGAGAAAAAAAAAAAAAAAAAAACCTGCAGGCATCAAGGTCAGTGAATAGCCAGGGGAAGGATGTCCTCCAGGTGCTGGAGCAGAATTTCCCCTGATGGCCTGTGGAGAGGCCTCTGGTGGAGCAGGCTGTCCCCCTGCAGCCCATGGATCCCACAAGGAGCAAATCTCCACGTTGCAGCCTGTGGAGGAGCCCCCGGTGCAGCAGGTGGATGTGGCCTGGAGGAGGCTGCAGCCCATGGAGAGCCCCCGCAGGAGCAGGCTCCGGGCCGGAGCTGCAGCCCGTGGAGAGGAGCCCACACAGGATCAGGAGGTCTGGGGGGAGCTGCTGCACGTGGGGGACGTGTGCTGGAGCAGTTTGCTCCTGGGAGATGGACCCCATGTTAGGGACCCATATTGGAGCAGTTCATGAAGAACTACAGATTTTGGGGAGTCCATCTAGGATCAGGACAGCCCATGTAGTATCAGCCCATGTAGGTTCAGGAAGAACTGCATCCCATGAGAGAGACTCCACACTGGAGCAGGAGAAGAGAGTGACCATAAGGGAGCAGCGGAGACAAAGAGGGGCACTGCACTGCACTGCACTGCAGTCCCTGCTTAGGAGGAGGAGTTAGAATAGGGTAGATGTAGGGGAAAAGGTGTTTTCAATTTCTATTAGTTTCTTATTGCTCTAGTCTGCTAGTAATAGACAATAAATTACTTTAATCTCCCTATGCTGAGTCTGTTTTGCCCGTGACATTAATTGGTGAGTGTTCTCACTCTCTGTATCTCAGCCCGTGAGCTTTTTTTCATCATAGTTTCTCACCCTGAGTTTTTGAGGAGGAAGAGTGAGAGAGCAATGTGATGGAGCTTAGCTAATAATCAATATGAAACCACCACACTAAACAACCCTAGATAAAACAATCTAGATAGCCTGCTGATCAAAATTAGAGAGAGGAACAAGTCTTGAATTTTTAAAAGACTTCCACTCCTCAAACTATTTTTTTTTTTCCCATAAACTTGGACCACAGAAACAATAACATTAATAAAATCATAGAACCATTAAGGTTGAAAAAGACCTCCAAGATGATCTGGTCCAACCATTACCATACTACCAATGTCACCCACTAAACCATGTCCCTAAGAGTCAGATCCAACCTTTCCTTGAACACCCCCAGGGACAGTGATGCCACCACTTCCCTGGGCAACCTGTTCCAATGCCTGACTACTCTTTCTGAGAAGAAATGTCTCCTAATTTCTAACCTAAGTGAGTATATCCTAAGTGTAACCTAAGTGAGTATATATAACCTAAGTGTAGTTAGGTTATAATGAGGTGAGCATATGTAGTGAGTATAGGTGAGTAATATACTCACCTCATTAGGTATTAGTAACCTAAGTATAACCTAAGTGAGTATATATATCAACGTATATATCAATATATATAAATTACTATGTCAATGACATAGTAATATATCTTCTAAGATTACTTAAGATTACTTATAGGATGACAAGTCTTTCCTCTGATCTCCCACCTCCTCCTTTTATAGCAAAAGACATACTAATGCTGTCCTTAATCCCAAAACTAAATCAACTGGTCAGCTTTTGCCATTAAGTAGCATGATGTTAATTCCTACAATCAAGAGATAAACAGATACATTTGGAAAATAACATTAGGAAAGTAATTTCAAATTCACAGAGTGCTATTTGTCCTTTTTGATTGTCTGGAAAATCCTGATAATGTGAAGTTGTTTGCTACTGATTTTACAAAGATCTGTCTATCCTCTAATCTTGCTATGAAGGCATTCTGTTCCTTGACTATAAGAATGCCATTATATAGAGACCTTGTATGTTGAAACAAAGTTCTTGTCACTTTCTTTCTAACTTTTCAGTGATTTCTGTTCATAATCATACCCACATAATTGTGCACAAATCTAACACTAATTGATAGGAGCATTAACACTACTCATTTTGCATATAATGGAAAAAGCTGATCAGTTTCTGTATTGTTATATACATGTACACATATGGAGGGCGTATAAAATACCTTTCAGAGCATGATGAAAATCAAAGAAAACTACTGAGATACAAGCTCCCTCTGACAGAACAAGGAGCCAAGCTTAAGACTGTCAGGCACTTCCAGCTCCCATCTTCATGACAAAAATTACTCTGGTATTCCTGGCTACTGCTAGATCTATTTACTTCTGGCATCTTGTGGGCAGTTCTTGATGGATGGTCAACCCTGAAGTCACAGGTTCAAAATTTTTAGGTTACATAAATCATGGACTTGTGGTAAGCAGACATCTCCCAAGTCTAAAATGTGGTGCGTCTCCAGCTTGGGAGATGCTAGTCAAGAATCTAACCAAGAAAGATTTCAGAGGATAAAATCTGTAGAAGTAAATGTGGTCATAATAGGGTTCAAATGTAGTAATGAAAATGACAAAATATAAAAATAAAATGAAACATTAGGGCTTCAGCCAATAGATTTTCTAGTGAAAGCCTTCTCAGAAAATTTCCATTTAGTTCTATTTGGTATGGAAATTATCATGCAGCTTTATATCTTCCAGTCATGGGTTATATAGCAGTTAAGTCTATGTATATGTATGCAGATGTATGATATATGTATCAAGCACTTCTACCCTTCTATAACAATTTCCTGTGCCCTTTAATATGACAGAACTTGTCACAGATGAAGAATTCTCAAAGTCAGTCAGAACACACACACAGGTGAATAAGGTATATGTGTTCATTCAGGAGTAAGAACAACAAATAAATCAGAACTCTGAAACAGATCTTGCATATTTAGAAAATACAATGAGGCCCCAATTGACAAAAGGCATTGAGATGCCTAGCCCTAATTGCCCAGCATTAATCCATTCATCCATGAGTTTCAGTACTGAAATAATCACTGTCCTACATGGTTCATGATTTTGAAAAGGGCTTTATATTCCCAATAAGAGATTGCAATGCACAGGGGCATCTCTGGGTAACCAGACATCTTCTAAGAAAGTATATTATGGCATAGAAAAAAAAAAAAAATTTAAAATATTAATTGCTCATGGAACATTATAGATAGATATAACCCTGAAATTAGAATGATAAACTATAACTGTCTTCAGTCACTAACCCATTAGCTAAGTCTCACATGCACTGACATAAGCTGAACAACTAAACTGGCACAGTGTACAGGCTGCTCCTGGCAGAGAAAATTCAGGGCACATTCCATTTGCCTTGAAAATCTGATGCAAAACACAAACACATCATCCACAGCCACTGCATGGGAGAGTGCACAATGGACCTTGTAACTGCTGAGACATTCTGGAAGGTCACAGTGCACAGGTGTCCTTGCCTCACATAACATGGTAGTATTGTGATTCCAGGATCTTGATTTTTTTTTTTTTTTTTTTTGATACTTGATCAAGCAGGGAGGCAGTGGAGACATATTTCCTTGATCTCTCTACCTGATGTTGACTACCTATGGCTAGGTAGTTACTATCTTAACAATCAATAAATATTAACTTCAAAGCTACTGGCAATTAATAAGCTTGAAAGTAAACACCTGTCTGAGCATCTATAACTCAGAGAGTGATGATATTTGCATTTTCTTAAAAGCCCCAGTTGCTGTGTTTAAATGAGAATGTAATACCATTATCTGCTTTCATTTATTTAATAATAATAGGAATATTAAAGATGTGGATGCTGCTTCAGGCTTTTATTACAGAATGACTTAAATGTAACATAAAATCTGATAATTAATTATCTTCTGATAATCTTCTGAAAATACCTCCAACTCAAAGAACTTTTCATCATTAGATCTAAAAGCACTACATGAAAGCAACTGTGTTATCTCAGGGCAGGGAAACAGCAGCCATAGTTTCACATCTGTTTTCTTCTTTTGCTGCCCTTGAGAGGCCACCTCAGTTTAGAAAGTATAATTGTTTGTGACAACATGCTACAGAGTGGATCAGCATCAGGTAGATGAAGTGATTTAGTTTAAAAGTGTATCCTGAGGGAAAATATATGTGTATATATGTATATATATATATATACATATATATACATATATATATACATATATATATACATATATATATATGTACATATATATATACATATATACATATATACATATATATATATAGTGAATATATATATATATATACATATATACATATATATGTATATATATATACATATATATATATTCACTCATCATGCTACAGCAGAACCCCCCCAGACACATGCATACACATTTGTGGTGGTGCAAACAAAGCTGGGAAAGGGTATCTAGGAATAGTGGTGGAAATAAAACTCTGTAAGCTGCTGAGAAAAAAAACAGATGGTATAAATGCCTGATGCGCTGAATGGTAAAAGTCTACCTGAAAATTATCCTGCTGAAAAAGAACATAAATGGTTGCCTAAATGGTTGCTGATCCTGTATCCTTACAGAATCCTTTTTTTTTTTTTTTTTTTTTTTTTTTCTCTGAATTGGCTAAAAACAACATACAAGAAACAGAACCCTACTTTCAGAAAAGAACAATGTCAGTGATTTAGGTTAATTACTTATATGTTAATATTTGGGTTTGATGATATTACTAGCTCTCTGTCAGAAATACCTGCCGCAGGCTTCACTAGAGAAAATTAAATCAGTGACCTCCTTATTCTGTTTTAGAAAGGAAGATAGGTCTACTTTATAATGTATTAATTTATTTAAATTACAGACTGTGGTCAGTTATACCATCTTGTTGTTTCTTTATAGTGCTCTTTGGAACTTCAGACATAAATGCCATTAATTTACATGATTGTTATTAGACCCTTCCCCTTTGATTTTTCAGAAAGGAAGTACAGTGGGTTTCCTCTCAGAGGGTTCAACACAATGTATTCCACCTTGGGAAATTTGTTGGTATTCAAGGGTTTTCCTGTTACTTGTGACCCAGGATATACACAAATACACAGATACAGAATGGAAAGACATACGTTCTAAGACTTCCTATTAGCACCTTGCTGCACACATGAGGGCTTCTCCAATATTTTTTAAACCACTATGTTAGCAAATTTAAAACATCAGACCTCAACTGGCAAATCTGGTGAGTAGCCATTTAAACATGTGATGGTAGCAAGCACGAAAGCAGAGACTCCTCAATAAATAAAGAACATTAACAATAGGTGAAGAGTATAAAATGTTATTGGAGTTCATCTAAGAAAAAAAAAAAAAAAAAGAAAAAAAAAGATCATATCAGCTGACATTCAAACTGATTCCTTATTTGTCTATAAGTTCAGCCACGCATAATAAATCCTTCACAAACAGTAAAAACTCACACAGTGAGAAGAATAGTATTGCTGCTTGTCATCATAATAGAGGTTCATTGTAGATTGATTTTCTTCCTGAAGACTTTACAAATGCATTGCAGCCAAACCTCTTTATGCCTAATGACAGGATGAACAGCTTGTAGTGAGTTACAATATCTACAATGGGGAGAAAATTGTTAAAGTGGTACAATTTGATTATATTAAGCTAAATATCTAACACCTATTAAAATCTGTTCTGGTTCTGTTAATGAATTTTAAAATTATTTTAAAGCATTATAATAGACAGTTTTCTAGGCTCTCGGAATTAAATTTTGCAACATCATCCCACAGTCTGCAAAACTTTTCTTGTTGAAATGGTATTTCCAAGATTCTGTGCAACCATTAGTACACTGTTGGGTTAAGCCATATAAGTATATAGCAAATCCTTTTTCTGTTACTGTAACTTACCCTCATCTATAGAAATCAATATTTCCCTTTAGGGTGTTCTCCATAAGTTATATTTGAGAAATTTATTGTATATTTACGCAACTATATATAAGTAATAGAAAATGTTATTCCTCATTTAGTTCATATGCAATGTGATGTGATTTCTATAACTCCCTCTACCCCCTTCCCCAGTTATTATAAAGTGCAAACTGTACCTTCAGGGTAAGTTAAAAATATATAATACAATAATTGATATTATAGGTAAGTACAGCCAATATGTTTTAACTATCTATTTCTTCTGCTAAATGATTATGAGTTGAAGCAGTTCAAAAAAAACGTCATCATAGAACTGTAACTTTACCATCAGGACATCAAAAGAGTAAACTGTTCTGTTCATGCACGTTATTCAGTGAAGCAGCTTTCAAATAGCTCTAGAAATATGGAGTTTGAAGACTTACATTTAAATACGCAGCCAGTAACTGTAAAGTCAAAATTATTGTCAAGAAGGAACATCAAATTTGTGGTTGTTATTAGTCATAATGCCCCATCGCATTTTGGTGTCCTGAAATTAAAAGAGTTTTATAACATCATAAATATCTCATTATTTTATTTTTCCCTTTTTATATAAATGATCCAATGAAGAATCCACATTACCTTGCTTTGGTCATATGGAATAATTCAACACCACAAATGAAATGGAATGGAAATTGTAGGAGAGTAAATAAATTATTTGAACGTGTAAGTTTTCAATCCCATTTTTATTAGGATTAATAGTAAAAATAAACTTATTCCTTAGGCAAGTGTACAAGGATGAAATAGTATGATCACTCAAAGAGGCAGGATGCATAAGAATATACTAAACATGATCAAAGCCATGAATGTGTTAGCTGTGGATATGTTAGAAGCATCTGTTAGAAGCCAAGATTACAGTGCCTTCTGTTTTCTGTCTTAATTTTTGCTACCAGTAGACACCTACCCTCAGCTAATATTTTCTTGTTGCACCTGGAGTAGGCTTCCATAATTCTTCCCAACACTTTTAAAAAGATAGAATAGGTGACTGCAGATCTTATTCTCCAGAAGAAAAAATGCCTGCAAGAATTCTGAGAACAGTCACAGTAAAATTAAACACTATAATTTAGGCACTGTTAAAGATCTGGAAGGATCCTCTTTTTCAGTTATTAAATTCACATGCACTGAACTATAGCAGTACCTAGAATAACACAAATAAAATATAGAAATTATTACAAGAAACGGTATATTAATAGAAGATATAGCTCAATTCTAGTCAAGAAGTTCGTATATCCAGTATCACCCAAATTAAATTATTCAAATGTATGCACCCTTAAGGCTAATCTGTTAAAGAATCCCATATTCTGTGTTTGCAGAAGACTACACTAAGAAAATAACTTCTACAATGTACCTTAAAAGACTGTTTCTTACCTACTTCCTTCAGAATATTTCTGAAATTCTCATACACTTCTCCAGAAGCTAATGTAGCCACTAAAGCTTTATATATATATTTCTACTGTACAGTTGGTCTTTATAGCTTAGTTCTGTTTTGATATGAAATTACTAGCCTGCTTGCAATGACTGTCTATAAACATTACAAACAATGTTAGAATAAAAGTAGATCCAGGTAAAATGTGTTAGCTCATTTCACAAGATTATTCTTATTTAAAACTACTAAAGGTGTTTCATTAAACAAAGAAGGCTTTTACTTTCACAGTGTGTCTAAGATTTTATAAAGATCAGGTTTTCCAGCAGCAACTGACTAGCAGTCCTGTATCTGGGGCACATTTTAATGCATAGACACTGTGAAAGCAGACTTTGTCAAGATTTTTATCAACAGATCTTTAATATGTTAGCCTATCAATTTTATTCAGTTCCTTGGCGCTATTCTGACTTCTCTCTATCTTAACTGCAGCTAACAAGAGTTCAGCTGCTTTCTGACTCTTTACTTAGCTTGTAATTGCACACTGCCCTCTGTGTCTTCTAATCTGTTTACTGACCGACAGTATGTGTTGGCATTTTGTGGCTTTTGGATAGGATTTGTGAAAATATTTGCAAGTATTCCTGCATCAGTGTTGCATAACCAACTGTGTGAGGAACTATTTGCATTTACAGGAAAAAAAAAAAAAAAGAAAAAAAAAAAAGAAAAAAAAAAGATTTAACTTGTAACGTTTCCATCTCTTATGTTCCACATATTAATTAAGATCATTCATCATTTCTCCCGTCTCTTCTCTTTTTTTAATGGTCACATTTGATTTGATATAAAAAAAAAAAAAGAAAAAAGAAAAAAAGGCCCTTTCTTAAATATATTTATGTATATTTACACAAGTAGAAATCATCAGAATCTGTAAGTAACATGTTTCATGTCATCAGCTTCACTAGCAAAGACCAAACAGTACTTATTTACCTTTCCACTCTCTCTCAGACCATAACCCCTTTAAGATGGATTTCATGGTCTGTGTGACCCAATTCACAGTGAAAGAAAGAATGCCTAGAATAACCAGTAACAAGTATTTTATAGATCAGAAGAAAATTTGGGTCCACATCCAGATACAACTTTTGGCAGTCTGAGAGATCTTTAAAATATGTGCATTATGCATATACTAGGAAAAAAATCTTTCCATCTAGACTAAAGAATTTCCAACTGATATGCACTTTTTTTTTAACCTAAAGTATTATACCTTCTCTTACCTGTAATATCTTACATCTTTCTTTCTTTCTTTCTTTCTTTCTTTCTTTCTTTCTTTCTTTCTTTCTTTTCTTTCTTTCTTTCTTTCTCTCTCTCTCTCTCTCTATCTCTTTCTCTCCTTCTCTCTTTCTCTGTTGATACTAGATGATCTTTAATGTCCCTTCCAACTCGAGCCATTCTATGGTTCTATGAGAATATTTAAATTAGGCTTCTAAATCACCTTCTGGTGGTGATTCTTTTCTCTTTAACTTGAGCCTACATATACAAATCTCATGATTAAGACACCTGTAGTGGAATTAGACTTCTGAGAACTTAATTTGTCTGAATATATTCCTGAGTACTTGCCTTTCTTAACAGAATGCTACCTTTACTGAAATAGCAAGTGCTTTCAATAATAATGTGTGGTCCTTCTGGTTTGGGTCTTCCAGATTTCTAGATGTCCAGAAGATTTCAAGATGTCCAAGTTTCCACTGGAAACCAGACAGGCAGGTTTCCAATAACCTCAAGTTAATGGACATAGTGCACATATGAAGAAGGTACCTGATGTACTTCATTGATGCTGACATGCAACCTCATTAAAAATATGATATGTAGTCTTGCAATAGGGTCTGTATTATGCAGGCACTAAGTCTGATTGCTGAGTATACAGCAGTTCTACTGCTTTTTAAATGCCAGTGTCAATAGGACAGCTAGTTGGAACATATTCTCTTTGTATGGTTTGAACACCAGTACCATCTGCCCTAGATAACCACATCTCTGAAATCTGCTTAACCATTACTGTACTCTAGAAAATCTGACACTGAAATGTTTGTCATAGTTTTGAATGGGATAGAGATATTTAAGAAACATGTGTGTCTGACACTAGTGATGATGGGACTCAGAAGGTCAGGCTGATGGTTGGACTTGCTGATCTTGAACATCTTTAACAATCTAGATCATTCTATAATTCTACGATTATAAGAATCAATATTTTTTCAGAGTAATAAGCATTTAACTTCTTTATAGCATTATTTTCAGCTTTGTGTTACAGGTTTTCTAAATTCAAAGCAGGACTGGAAGCAAGAAGTTGGACTAGAAATTCTACAAGTGGTATTGTGAGGGTTGTATGTCAACTGTGAAACCTCAAAGAACTGTATTTTCAGTGGTGCTTTGCTCTGCCAGCTAGTCAAAATCTCCAGTATCCTCATCCTATTGTTCTGTTTGGGCTTAGTTGTGTATTGAAACTCAAGGAAACATTTCCAATTTCATTGAAGTGACTAAATGGGAAAAATAAGTGGTCTCTCCTTCAAAAATGTGGCTGAAGAAGCTTAAAGGAACTGCTAGTGTGTTTAAAGCCTGGTCTATGGGATCTTCTGGATTTTTTTTCATTATAGATGCTATTTTTTATCTATATAGTTAGCAACAAAAAATATCAAAAATTAACTCAGTGTAAAGAACATGTTTTCTAATGATGGACTTGCCCATTATCATTGTTTTATCCTTGAGAAATGGCTCATAGATGGTGCTAAGTAGAGTCAATTGCTACCCACTCTCTTGTGCTGACAGATAATCACATTGTTCTACAGGACATTTGTACAGAGCAGAATTACTTTTAGTTGTAGATACTTGGGAATGTCAAGTCATTACTGTGACTCATGTGACATTAAATACCTGCAGCAAACTGCCATGTCTGACAAACTTTACTGTGAAGCAGGAGAGACTACACTGATCCTGCTTACAGGACCAAGAATGGTTAACATACTTTTGATATTTCATCCCTCTAGAATTATAAAAAGACTATTAATTACATTGATGATATACTTTTTTTCTGACAAAGATTTCAGTAAAAACCTACAGCTGTTTATATCAAATATTACTTTTTCCATCACTGTCTAAAATTTAAGTAATTTAATTAATTTATGCATTTGTGATATTTTGGAAATGAAGTCTCTCTGAAGCTGGCATTGAATGGAATCTTCTTAATATTCTACCAAAGTATACTGCAGCATAAACCTAATTCTCTCAATAAGATGACACTTTGAATATAAAAATGTAGGAAAATTGAATCTTTTTCTTAGTATGAAAAAGCATGTGCAGTTCAGATACTCTGGCAGAATAATTCTGCTGAACCATAAAGATTGATGGAAAACTGAAATTTACTTGAGAGTAGGTAGTTTCCAGAAAGGGTGCTCTCAGTGGCAGTAGTAACACCACATATTTACATATTCAGCCTCGCTCAGAATTGATGGGTGCTACCATTAGTTCTTATTGTTTTCAGTCACATTTTCAACAGCTAATTTCATTGTCTTCTCATCCTTCTACAGACACATTTCAAAATATTCTTCTCAGCTTTTGTATTTCTTTTTTCTTTTTTTTTTTTTTCTTTTTTTTTGGTATTTCTTTCTTTTCTCTCAGAGAGAGAAAATATCTTCCTTCACACTTTGCTAAATGAATCTCATGTATTACTTGTAACACTGACAGTGTTGCTTACAAATCACTTAACGATTAAAATTTCAGAGCATAAAGCATAAAATAAAATGATTTCCTCAAAACAGATATGAACAGGAGATAAGTTGTGCATGGGCCAGTATGGGCCATATGCACCAGGTAGAAAATCACGTGGTGTGAATAGGCCTGAATATAACCCTGTTTCTTGGCACTCACTTTGCAACAATTCCTGCTGAGGTCATTTTAGTCTATTTGAGAATGGTGAAAAAACAGCTACCCTTCTAATAAGGAAGCACCGTCAATGAAGTTTATTGTAAAGGTATCACAGCCAGCTTGGCCATGGGAGGAAATAAAACATTAAGTCATTTCTGATATGACTCAATTTTAGGGTAATTGGTAGTTACCCTCTAAACTACCTGGCACCCTGAAGGCAACATATTCTAAATTTCTGGCAGCCGTTAGAATGCTAATGTTTGAGGTTGGCATAAATTATACTTACACAAGCCAATCTATTTCATGCTACTATTACATGCTTCGGTTGAATGGCTCATGTTTTTGTTACTATTTTCTGTGAATTGCTGGTTTTATTTTATTGCTGTTCTCCAAGACAGATGCATTTTGTTTTAATTAAGTCATTACTGCTATCTGGTAGTTTTGCTTAGCACTTTCAATGTTTAGCAATAATCTACATCTGTAATCTTGATCTCTATAATTAATGTTATTTTTATGATATTTTAATGTGAAATCAGTTTGAGAAAGACATCCTTTAGCTGCTAATGTAGGCTTTAAAGAGATAAAGCTCCAAAGGCCAGGAACAGCTTTGATCCTCAAGGCTTATTAATGAAAGCAACACACTTAGAGCTGTGCTTACATATTCAAATATTTTCAGATAATCCGAATCAAGTCTCAAGGCTCTACAAATTTGCATAAGTGGTTCAAATTTCCTAAAGCTCTGAAAAAACTGGCAACCTGGGGAGGTGAGCTGACAAGAATCTCATGAAGTTCAATGAGCGTAAGTGCAAAGTCCTGCACCTGGGAATGAACAACTCCAGGCACCAGTACATGCTGTGGGCCACACAAATGGAAAGCAGCTCTTCAGAAAAGGACCTGGGGGTCCTAGTAGACACCAAGCTGAACATAAGTCAGCAATGTGCCCTTGCCACCAAGAAGGCTATCAGTATATTCCTGGCTGCTTTAAGGAAAGTATTGCCAATATTGCAAAATATTGCCAAGTATTGTAGTGAGGTGATCCTTCCCCTCTAATCAGCATTGTTGAGGCCGCATATACAAAATGGCCCTAATTCTCATAACCACCAATCCACCTCATTCAATTATATCTGATTTACACTTACTTTGTAACTATGCCTCTGAAATTTGCTCAAGAAGAAAGTACATGTACAATGACAAGAAATGGGATGAATCACAGAACTGTGAACGTACTCGCTTCCATAGGAATAAATGATGCAAAAAAAGATCCCCAATTTTTGCAACAATTTCTTTTGATTACTTTGTGATTCTTCACAACACTCAGTTTGACATTCATTTACTTAGCATCATATGCCTGGAGATCTTTTCCATCCCCCCTGAGCTGCTGCAATTTTTTTCTTAAAATATTCCTGGCTTCTTACCTTTTTGATTAAATTAACTACAAACCAGATCAAGCATTAAACCTGGTATATAACAACTGAATTCATTATATATGTTATGTTGCAATGTAATTTCAATTGATTTTATACTGTAGTTGTCCTAGAAACTTTAATCAGATTTCTCTCTTCTATTTGAAATATTTGGAATATAAAACTGTCGATTAATATATAAGAGATACAGAAATGTATGAAGACACATGGAAGCTCTTTGCAGCCAATGTATTATTTTTAAAAGAATGGAAACAAATCATACAGAACTTTTTTTTTTTTTTTTTTTTTTTTTTCTGCTGGCAATTGTTGGAGTTTACATTAATTTGGAACACAGTGTAAGCAAAAGCACTTGAACACAGAAATGTACAGTGTTTTCTTCTGAGATTAAAGGAGGCATCTAGGCCACTGCACTTAAATTAATATACATTAATTTAAAAGCATTGCACTTCTGTCTGTTTTTTTCATCATTCTGTTTTCATATAAATTTAATCTGGATTTTAAACATTATGAAAAAATAGACAACAATTTTCAATATAGCTGTGAAGGTGAAACTGTTCCAAGTTAGATTGGAAATGTAAGCACTGAAAAAAAATATGAGCCTTCCTATCCAATACTGCCAAAAATTATTTTATTCCAAAATTTGATTAGATGATTTATAGAATTTCTTATTTCCAAAAATACAACAACAAAAAACATTGAATAATGAATTGTGTCTCTATAAATGTTTACAACAGCTTAGGCAAATGATATATTTGGATTCTTTTAATGACTATTTTATTAATACACCAAGAAGGAAAACTGTGTCTAAGAAGGGAATAAAAGAATAACTCTGCACCACTTAATTCCTTTACTAAGCTTTCAAAAAACAAAACCACCACCAACAAAAAGTTAATTAAAGCAGAAAAGTTTGCACTTTTTTGTTATGTAATAATGAAGTTCAGACATATTGCCATTTGTTACTCAGATAGATTGTATTAATAACATATTCATTTGGCAAACAAAAAGCAGATTCTGTACATTCTTTCATAAGAAATCAAGATGAGATTTAAGTGCGACTGTAGTGCACTACTGAAATAAATTTTAATAATTTTTACCATCACAAAAGCATTTTGCAGACTGGAAATGCTAGTTCATTGTATTAATCACCAATAGCCACATAACTGCTCTGTACTATTATTTAACCATTTTAATTTCAAGTATTTATAGTAAAAAACAGCAGATGTAAGTTGAAAGTCAGGTGGCTCAGTTTGCTTGGCATACATTCAGATGGATAGACCTGTTTTAGTCTATATCTGAACAGGAAGCCAGGTCACTCAGTGAAGAATGGTCAATAAAAATGGTGAAATAGGTTTTGTCCCAAGGACTGATGTCTGGATAATTTGCGAAAAGGATGGAGAAGAATCATGAAATGCATCTGGATCAATGGCTATTAATTTAAGAGCAGCACATTTCCTGGAATGAAACAGTTGATGTTGCTATGTGGAACAATTACCATTTTCAATTAACTGACATTTCACATAGCTTTGAGACTAGAAGAAGACAATAACCCCCAGCACTAATCTCAGTTCTCTGTTAGGTGAGTCTTTTGTCAATAGTTTTGTGGTATTATTTTGAAGGCAAACCCAATACACTGTGAGCAATTACTTTCTTTGTCTTAAAACAGTTAGAACCACACAGACACAGTTTAGGTGGAGTTCAGATACAACGATCACTATGACAACCACAGCATTCCATGCATATACTTGTATTTAAACGTGTGTGTGTGTGGTTTTAAATAGCTATATATATATGATTTTTTTTGTTTTTGTTTTTGTTTCCTTTTTAATCTTTATGGTACTCTTCTCTCCATGGCATTTCACTAACATGAGCAGCTCAGAGAGCTTGTTTGTTATAGTATGTCACAATAAAATGGTAAAATAAATATCAGTGATAGCTAGTTATTACCAGAAAAAGTTGTATGCACATGAACACTAAGTTTTATATCCTGCTGTAAAAATCCCCATTTAATTTTCTTAATTAACTAAATATAGTTATTGGGATAATTCAATGAAATAGTCTCAGACTGCTTTCTTTTTCTTTTATTAATATAGGGGGAAGGGAAGGGAAGGGAAGGGAAGGGAAGGGAAGGGAAGGGAAGGGAAACAACCTTGTGTTTCAAACTATTAAATGTATAGAAAGATAAAGAGATGGGTGAAGGACAGTAGTACAAAACTGTAATATTACACTGTCAACATTATGCTAATAAGGGGATATCTCATACCATTTGAGGGGACAGAATTAAAAATCAGGAAGAACTCAATAGAGGTTGCTTATCAACAGCTACAAGCCAATATTAAAAAAATATATAAAACAATAGAGAAAAAATTAACTGGGTTGTAAAATTATATGAAAAGATGAATTTGTCTTTTGAGCTTTGGAATAGGGTTCTGAAGAATTCAGGTAACCACTGATGTAAGATTTGACTACCAATAAGTAATTTTATATAATGAACTGAATAATGTAAATTTATTTTTAATATACTGGGCTTAAGTACAATTTGTAAAAAATATCATCTCTTGGTGCAAAGCAGAAATCATAATTAGTGTAGTATTTAATCGGGAAATTAATAAAATAAATGAGTAAATAATAGAAAAGAAAAATAAATAATTGTACTACTGCTTTCCAAACAAGTGGAAATGTTCTCAGTTTGAACCAGCTTCTCTCTGTGTGAGATCAAAATAAAATCCCATCCAAATATGCTAGTTTCTCTTGGAAAACAACAACAACAACAACAAAAACCTAAATATTGTTTATTTCTTTACATGCTTAAATGCATCTGTTAGAGACAGATTTGTCAGAAGTATATTCCAGGTATTTATTTAAATTGGATTTAAATCTTAAACAAAATTCTGTGAATAATAAGCAAATTTGCATGTAAAACTATTAACCAGGATTATTTTAAGTTTCAAACATGTGGCCACTGATAACTTTTATATATAAAAATATAAAATATTTGGTTTTTGAGTAGTATAAACAATATTTTTCTATACTGTAGAAATTTCTACATTATACTAATTTTTATTTTATCAGAGTATGATACATTCCAATAGCATTCTAAGTAATTATAATTATTTATTATTACTGTTATTATTTATTATTACTGTGACAGTAATCTGTCACAACTATGTTTATCACATATGTATTCCCTCACCCTCTCTTTAAGGAGAACACACATATTGCTCCATTTTGAACATTTATAGTTCTGTTTTTCTCTAAAACCTGCACAATTCTATGCTGGAGAAGTCATTGTGAGAGGGAGATGCCTTTTATTTACAGAAAGATGTGATGGGATTTATTATAATTAACACTCAAATAGGTGTTAATTATAGAACATCTGAAATTTTTATACACAGCAGAAATTATTTCCCTTTTTAAAAGATTACTGAATACCAGAATTGCAGAACATTAAGCAGGTCTTGAATATCATTTAATATATTTTTTATAAAAAATAGTTTCAGGAAGTATGCAAGTGTCCTGTAATCCATGCATAGTATATATATCCATGTAATAAAGTCCTATGCAGATATATCTTTCTGCAGTTAATGAAAAGAATAATGATCTTAAGGTTGGCTTCTCTCAAAATGGGTGGAGTTCTGTACTTGGAAATATAGTAGTATTTAGAAGGCTTTCATAGCTAAATCAGGATCTGAAATGCCCAAGAACTGGAAAACCTCACTTCAGATATTAAGACAGCATCTCAGCTATGGTATTTTAAATGTTGAGCACTAAGATAAATGACAATTTCTTGTAGGATGAAGAGAGCTTCATCCTCAAATTTTCTTATTCTATGGTATTCTTTTCTTCCAAAATAAAATAACATTTAAATAATAATAAAAAATAAAAAATAGAATCAAATAAAATAAATGAATAAAATAAAATAAAACATAAAATAAAAGCACTTAGGAAACTGTTAGAGAACACTGTTTTCAAATGTGCACCACATCTACTTACATGCCATGCAGTTTTCTTAGCTTTTGCTTGTCTTCTGGTCCTCTAGAATTATATAATGGCAGCTATGCAAATGCCAACATAAAGGAACTGGGGAAATATCCTTTAAGAACTCATTGAGTTCTATTGAAAACCTAGTAGGTAAAGTTGCTTGTTATTTGTTAAAATGTCCAAGAAACATCATTGATAGATTTTTTATGTTCTTGCATTAGAAATAATCTGTTATAAAATAGAAGTAAAATTATAATTAAAGTTATCCATACAAGTTATTTTATATATCATCATTGTATTATTATTTTATTATATTATTAACAATATATGTTGTTATTTTTATATTATTTTTATATTAATTATAAAGTTATACATAAAAATAAAAATAGTTATCGACAACATCTAAAATATATCAGGGTGTTGCAAATACATACCGATAACACAGATTAAGAAATAAAACAGAAATAATGTTAACCTTTGTACACTGAAATTAAATTGAAATGTTTTATATCTCCCCCATATCTATTGCACTTACTGCCAGTTTTCATGGCTTTGCAGTATTCCCTTTTTATGCATACTTTAAATAAACTATAGATTAGATTTTCTTTCTGAATTGTGTCAACCAATCTCCCTTTTGAAATTAACCAAGGGTCCAGACAAATTTAACCTTTCTTCCAGAAAATTTTATTTCCCCCTCAGCCAGGAGACAGTTTGCTTATTCTTCTAAATTGAAGTAAACATTGTTTCACTTCCTTCTCTTTGATTAATGTCTCCTGTAATATAGTGACTAAGATTTTCTCAAAGTGTTTTGAAAAAATATTATTTCTCTCCTACTTTGCTATTGAAACAAAGTTCCAGAAAGTAAAGTGATGTTTATGATTTCATGTGCATCTCATCCAATCCTGGGGGTTATTGATG
>CM021731.1:154547633-154574808 GCA_011075105.1 Heteronetta atricapilla
ATTTTTTTTTTTTTTTTTTTTTTTTTTTTTTTTTTTTTCTGAGATTGGTCTTTACAAAAGCTTCCACATGCTTTGTACACACTATCAATACGTTAGTCTAAACAAAATGATGGAGGGAATATTGCAGAAGAGGATAAGACAAATTTATTTGCAGTCATGAGTATCACACACAGAACTGTTAGAAAAGATAGAAACATTTATAGCTTTTGTTGGGGGAGCCATTAACCAGGCTAAAAAGTATCATATACCATGAATTTATTGATGCTTAGCTATACTTGGTTTTTGGACCACAAAAGTTGTGTGAATTAATTAAGAAAGCAATGCAAAAGAAGCTGGACCATCACAGATTTTAAGTATATATGGAGATGCTACCTCTAAAAGACATGGAAATAGCACAGTCTACTACTCTCAGCAATAAACTATATCTATTATAGGGTCTTTCTATAAAATCAGTTAGGATTTCAATTCAGCGTTCTCTTCCTAACACAGCTTTTGTATTGTCCTTTAAGAGAAATGAATATATCACAACTTATACATTTCCTGCATTTTTCTCAAGGTTAACTCTGTAGAAAGCTGGTGAGAACAGGGCTGTGACATCTATGCTTCAGTCCAGATAAATAAATGTTTTTCTCATTTTTTATGGGATTTTTAAAAGTATTTATTTCTAATTTTGTTTTGTTCATTTATGCATAATGTACTTTAACAGTTTTCTGAGGAGGAAAAGAAAACCTCCCATAGCCTTTCTTACCACAGAATTTTACTCCTCTTCCCCTAAATAGAATGTGTAGCATTAACAAGGAAAACAGTGTTACTGCATTTTTAACACAACATTTAGTGTGTTAGGCATTTCCCTACTTTTATTTCCACTAAAATTAATTAGAATCTGTCAATGTTTGATAGATTAGAAGAAGGAACACTTTTCACTTCTAACTTCTGATCTTCCATATTCTGATTTAAATTGTAGGGACCAAATACTTTTTCTAGGGTCAAATACTCCTGTCAAAATCTCCTTTTGACAGTTATATGAAATACCAGAGAGATAGTCAAAGATATTAGGGCGAAGACCAAACCAGCAGAATTTGCATGTGGAACTCCAGTTGTACATCCTCTCAAAGAGCTTACTCCTAATCTTTTGCACACAAGCATTTATAAGATTTCTTCTTGAATAATTTCTAGGATTCGAGTACAATGGGGCAGAAAGATCACATTCTATGTGATATCATTTTGTCTGTCTTATTAAGACTGATGTGAAATAAATGGTTGTGTTTTCTTTGTTTGTTTGTTTTGTTTTGTTTTAAATCTCTGAATTAACACATGAACACATTCCTTCTAGGGAATTATGAACCTGCAGGAAATTCCTGTCTCGTTGGTAGTCCTCTGTGACAAACATACAAGAATGTTATAGTTTCAACAATGTCAACATCTGTTTGCAAACATTCTATCTATTATGGAATTGCATTACTCTAGCACTTGTCTTTCCTATAAACATTCATTCCTATATAGCTGAGTATTTGATTTAGAATAACAGCTGTCCTTCTGAGTAGAAAGACTGACAAATAATAAATTGTGAAATCAAGCAAATATCCATACTATGCACTCCACCACTGCAGTCAATATTATAAGGATCTGTAATTTAAATTTTCTCATGTTTTGTTGTTGTTTTTGGTGAGGTGATCATGAGATTTTTATGGTTTTTGATAGTCTTTATCAGTGTTATAAAACCTAAGGATGATTTTATCCATGAAAGAGACAGTGAAGAATTTCATTTGAACCATCACAGAACTAGATTTTTTAATTTGATTTTTAAACATTGGTTACAGAGGATTTTTAGTCCTATACATGGTGTTTTTCTCCCCACATTTGTCAGGGTTAGTAAAAAAAGGAAGGGAAGTATTTCATCATAGTGATACATATTCTGTTTTTTCTTTTTTCACAGAATCACAGAATCATAGAATCACAGAATTTCTAGGTTGGAAGAGACCTCAAGATCATTGAGTCCAACCTCTAACCTAACCCTGACAGTCCCCACTAAACCATATCCCTAAGCTCTACATCTAAACTTCTTTTAAAGACCTCCAGGGATGGTGATTCCACCACCTCCCTGGGCAGCCTGTTCCAGTGCCTAACAACCCTTTCAGTAAAGAAGTTCTTCCTAATGTCTAACCTAAAACTCCCCTGGCGCAACTTAAGCCCATTCCCCCTCGTCCTGTCACCAGGCACGTGGGAGAACAGGCCAAACCCCACCTCACTACAGCCTCCTTTAAGGTATCTGTAGAGAGCGATAAGGTCGCCCCTGAGCCTCCTCTTCTCCAGGCTGAACAAGCCCAGCTCCCTCAGCCGCTCCTCATATGACTTGTTCTCCAGGCCCCTCACCAGCTTTGTCGCCCTTCTCTGGACCCGCTCAAGCACCTCGATGTCCTTCTTGTAGCGAGGGGCCCAAAACTGAACACAATACTCGAGGTGCGGCCTCACCAGAGCCGAGTACAGGGGGACGATCACCTCCCTTGCCCTGCTGGTCACATTGTTTCTGATACAAGCCAGGATGCTGTTGGCCTTCTTGGCCACCTGAGCACACTGCTGGCTCATATTCAGCCGACTGTCCACCATCACTCCCAGGTCCTTCTCTGCCTGGCAGCTCTCCAACCACTCATCTCCCAGCCTGTAGCTCTGCTTGGGGTTATTGTGCCCCAGGTGCAGGACCCGGCACTTGGCCTTGTTGAACTTCATGTAGTTGACCTCAGCCCATCGGTGCAGCCTATCCAGATCCTCCTGCAGAGCTTTCCTACCCTCGAGCAGATCGACACACGCACCTAACTTGGTGTCATCTGCAAACAGATTTCTTTTTCTTTTTTTCAGTTTTTTCTTTTTCATTCAAAATCTAGCTTTTCAGACTGGTGTCACACAGAAACTAGGTTCTTGCAGTTACATCGTACACATTTATGTTTGCATGCTTTTAATTATGTTGTCCCCAGCAAATTTTTAATTTAATCTTCATTTCAAAGAAGAATGCTGAAAAAACTTATTTTAGAAAACCTATTTTGAACATGTTTTTGAAAGTACCAATACGGAAAGAGGAGGAGCTTACAGTTGCCCTAACTGATAGAGATGCTGAAATATTCACAGCTTTTCAGTTTATGCAATACATATTGCTGTATATATATATCTCAGATAACCTTTGATGTAACACAAACCTTGAATTCTGATTAACAAGGCACATGTGACAGTAGCTGTTTGGGATGTGTAACAGGATTTCCTTTGTGTGGACGGCAGAGTGAAGAAAGGACGTGGCTCTGATAGAGGTGGATGAGGAACCTAGGTTTAGAATCTTGGAAGCCTTGGAAAGCTGTTGGACCGAATGTCTTATAGACACAGCCAGATACATCTTATAAATACCTCAGCCTACAGTGAAAACTTTGATCAGAAACTACAATCAACCACAAGACACAGCATTGAATGAAATAGACTTCATTGTTTCTGATATTCATGGAAAAGGAAATTGCTTGTATTTTCTTTGTGAAAAGTTTGGTATTTTTGCTTTTACAAAAGCATGAGGTAATTTCCCTCTGTGCTGTCCAGGACTTTGTCATGGGAAAAAAAAAATAAAAAATAAAATAAAATACTTGAAATGCATAACAAGAACAGTTATGTTAGGAATATATCCTTGCTACAATGTGGCTCAGTGCCATATCTTATGCATAAAATACATACCCCTCTCAAATAAGTTTTATATATAACATATGTTAAGAAGCTTTTTAATTCTAAGCAAGATCCTTTGTTTTCACCTCTTTAAAGAAATAGCAGTTTTATATTCATGTGCTAAAATAGTTAAATTGGCTAAGACCTTGATTGTTAACATTATTGTTATACAAAACAAAGGCAGCTGTTCAAAACCATATTATCTGCATATATGTTATCTGTGCTCTTTAGACCATATACAAAACACACTTTTTTTTTTTTTTTTTTCTTTTAATTCCTGGCCTTTGTGTAGACATTTATTTTGATTAGAGATGAAAAGTACTTTAACAAACTCTGAAATTCTATTCTTTGCATGACCACCACCAATGCAGTTGCAGTATGTTTATGTTTCACAAATATTAACCAATTTACTATTACAAAATCCCATGGAGACAGGAAAGTATTGTCTCCACTTCTACAGATGTGGCCAAAGAGTACAAGTTAAGACTACATCAGACACTGGAACTGAAGTACTCTAAGCCACAGCCCAGTGCCTTTCTGGTAAGATATATCCTCATAAATTTCCTTGAAGACTCCCTTTTCAGTTGTCATTTCAAACAGCAGCTTGAAGTGATAATTATGTAACCTTATTTAGTGCTCTTCAAGAGTTACCACAACCTGAAACACAGAACATTTTCTTTAGTATAAAGGAAGTCAGGGTCATATGCTTTCTTCTTCCCTTATACTTTAAGTCCAAGTAAAAATACTTCCAATTGGCTTTAATAATTCCAGTATTGACATTAATACAATATACCTTTGTAGTACAATATGTGTCTAATAGAAAAAGGGAAAAAAATAAAAATAAAAAAAAAGTATGGGCCCTTTAATGTAGCTGCCAGTTCTGCCATTACTAAATATTTCATACCTTTTTATAGTTATATTTAATCCAAACATTTATGTTGACAGACTGCTAAAACAAGGTATTTATGAAGGAAAAACAAACAAACAAACAACCTTAATATATCACACTTGCAATACAATCTTTTGTTCTTTTCTTTTGTAAAGAGAGTGGTTTTGTGTGTGTGTGTGTGCGTTTGTCTTTTGTTGGTTTTGTTTGTTTAATAGGAAATATATATTTTCATCTATTAGGAATTTACAAGTTATTAGATATCTAGTAATTAAATGCTTAATTTTGCATTAATTTATAATGGTCTCCTTTTACAGTTAATGGAGAAGAATAAGCAGCAAATGATTGATTGGACCCACCTTGGAATGATGTGAAATTTATTCTGGAAATGTCTTTATCTTTCTAAATGCACCAATAAAGATATTTTTGAAAACTCAGATTTTGACATCTAGCTTTTGGATACCTAAATTAAGATAGATTAATTTATTTGTAATAAATTATTAATCTCTATTTGTAAAAATAGATCTTCCTCATCTGACAACAACATCCTGGTGCTTTTTCACTTCACTACTATTTTGCAGAGCAATATGTATCTTATGACTGTATAACAATATAATTTTTGAACTGTACTCCTTGGCAAGCACACTAGCACTTTATTTTAAAGAAAACTTAAAGATAGATTTTAGCTAGTACAACTTTTTATACATTATGTACAGTGCTTTAGGTGTTTCTTCTCTTTATAAATTGAAAACTAGTGTTATTTTTATTTTGTATAAATAAAATTATTTATATATATTATATATTTATTATTTATATAATTTCACAAAATAAAATTAAGATAGATGGTCCTCCAAACTGCATCCATCCATTAATGTAGATAACTTCATAGTTCACATATATTTCTATAAAAACTAAGAAAGAGAAACACTTTTAAAATGCACTTTCAGAGCAAAAAGTAGTTTATAGATTTTTATTTATTTATTTATTTATTTATTCACTGTGAGAATAGGAAATATATTGTATTTCACAACTGGGGTCCATCTGGGAGCCAATATAGGAGAAAAATATATATAATTTCTCTGGTGAGCAGCTAAGATCACGGGGAAACCTTACTTTTTTAGGATGCAAGATGCACAGATGCAAGTCAAACAAGGAGATTATGGCTTATATCTGAAATTTGGGATAGAACCCTCATGAATGCATTAGTAGCCATAGACAAAAAGTGATTTTTACAATATTATTATATTACTAGATTTGATATTGTCTTTGTAGTTTAGAATAAGGCTAACGTGATCAGAACACAACCAAAGTAATTTAAATAAATGCATTTCAATGGACAAGATGATTGACAAGCAAGAAATCCACATTTGGTTACTATGCTTTCAGAACCAGTAATAATTGGAATGTACTATTAAATTGTACTAATAAAACAGCAAGCAGTAATCTGACCACAGCCTAAACAGGGCAGACAGTCCCATATGGTCTTCCTGGGTATTGCCACAAAACAGTCAAATATCTGTGATAATCCTTTGAGAAGTATATCTTCAGTGATGTAGGGCAGTCAGGACTTCCAAGACTAAATGAAAGGATCAAACAGAAAGGATCAAACAGAAAGTATCCATCAATTGTTAGTTTCATTTCATTTACCTCATCCTGCACATATGCAGATACTGGAATACTCCAGAGGGAGGAGCAATAGGGAAAATGTAGAGAAAAGTTTTCTCTTTAAGGCAAATGTGAGTATAATTGCTCCCATTACATTGACGGCTAATAGTTGTTAAATGAAGCAGAAATATATTTCACCTGTCCACTTTGTGCCATAAACTGATTTGTTCTTTGTGTACTACATAGAATCATAGAATCATAGAATATCCTGAGTTGGAAGGGACCCTTAAGGATCATCAAGTCCAACTCTTGACACCGCACAGGTCTACCCAAAAGTTCAGACCATGTGACTAAGTGCACAGTCCAATCTCTTCTTAAATTCAGACCAGCTCGGTGCAGTGACCAGACAGGCTCGGTGCAGTGACCATATGGATATAATATGGATATAATGGCGCCTTTTAGCTACTAAGGGAAAGATATTTCTTTGGGGACAAAAACCTGACCAAAATACTGAATGGTGAGCTCATTTATGGAAATTTTCTTTACTGTGGTACTACCAATGGATACCATCTGGGCCTATCAGCAATAGCTCTAGTGCTATTGTACTTCATTTACTGTTTGATCAGCTCTCAATATGTTTTAGAGAAAGCCTGAATTATGTTTTCAGTCTTTCTGTGTATTTAATATATTCAAAGCTGGGTTAGTTTACAACATTATTTAATATGATTTTGATTTTTTTTCTATGACTCACTGGGTCTTAGAAAATGGTAAATAATATAAATACTTCTCAATTGTAGTTAAAAATAATATTGAATCTGATAAAAGCAAACTACTTCCACTATTACCTTTTGTATATTTGCCATTAGCACATACCTTTGAACTGATTTTATAAATGGTATTCATACTTGTGTTACACATGCTGGGTGTTATTACCAACTATAGCTATGAGAGGAGTTCATTAAATTATGATTGGGTGACAGCTACCTAGTGTCTTGGATAAAGATTTCTGAGTAGATATATTGAACATTGTATTTCTTATTTAGAATTACATTATATATATATACACATTAGAATGTGTTATCAAAAGTATATGTTCAGGCTTAATTGACAACAAAAGCAGGACATCAAAATATTTTAAAATCTGTGCTTTCAGTTCTAAGGATTACATCTTCAAAGATATTGATGTTTTACAGGTACCTAAATAGTATCATATACCTAAATAGTATCCTGGTGTTCCTGCAGCCTTTATATTATTCGTTCACCAGTGCTCTTAAAACATCTGTGTTAACAAGCTTTACAGATCTGTTTGATTACGGAGTCAAATGTCTCTATGGGCCTTCAGATCTCTGATAAAATACTTTGTCTCTTTGGAAGATCCTTCATAAGGCATCCAATGTAAAAGAAAATGACTGCAATTTCCAAGGATTTCAAGGGCATTTAGGGCCCTAACTATCCTTAGGCTTTGGGGCCTTATTTCGTAAAGCATTTAGCAATGTAAGCACAAACGTTGTGCTGAATCGAGATCTCAGGGTCTAAAACATGTTTCTCATTTTTTATTTATTTATTTATTCCATTTAATTCTCACAGAAAGGAGTGAATAAGGTGCTTCTGACTTTAAGTGAGCTTACTTCTCTTTTTGTCATATGTGGATACCACAGAAGGAGACTGACCTCCTACAGCAGGTGGTCACACAAGTGTCAAAATCTAGATAGGATGTACTGTCTGTCATGAATGTCAATCAATAGGGACCTACCAACTTTGATATGCTTTTAAGTAACCCTTTCATCACCAGAAATGTCTTTTTTTTGTTTGTTTGTTTTTGTTTTATCAAAACTAAATAACTGACACACACACGCTTTTCATTCAAAACAAAGCTATTCTTTTAAGTATAAACAGAGCAGCAAAAATCAATTACAAATATTCAGTTTCCCTACTGAAAAAATGTAGTTGGAGCAATTTCTCTACAGAATAATTTGACTGTAAGTGGCTTTAATATTAGCCCATATTTTCTTTGAATAGGTGAATATATCCTTTTCTGCTAGCTGGTATCTTATTTAATACATGAATTTATCCTCCCCAATTTTCACAGCCTACAAAGTAAGAAGTGTGAGATTCTTTTTCCACAACATAGCAATTATTTTTCATTCATTCACAGTTTGCATGGCTCATAACAGTATCTTAGTTATTTAAAAATTAACTCTTTAATCAGGAAAGTTTATTTCCTGTAAATGGTATGTATTAAGAAAATGTTTCTGTATTTCAAGTTATTTTATATGTTGATAAGGCAAGAACTGCAGAGATATTGGCATACTATAAAATAAATAAGAAGGTTTATCTTAGAATAAGAAATTAAGGAAGCTTTTATAAAAGATTAAAATGGTCATTATTTGGTTCAAAACACAACATTACACACAAGAAAAGTTTTATTTTCCTGTATCCAAAATGTGATGAAATAGTTGTGGTGTTATTAACATCAATATTTATTGCACTACACATCTAAGTAAATATAGAAAATCTAACAGAAAGTAGGAATTTTTCTCTATGCTTATTATTAAAGTCACAGGACTTTAAAGCATCTCATGGACTGTTGAATCTGGTCTTCTTATGTAGCAGGTACCCCATAAAAGTGTTTCAAGCCTTAGATGACAATGAATTAGCTCTCCAGTTCTGTTGAAAGGATTTCCTGGAATTGTGTTTACACATCTCTGTCACACCACCTCTTAAAATTCCACTCAATTTCTTCATAAAGTTACAAATGCTCATTCTCATTCAACACCATCTTAATTTATAAACTTCTTCCTCTCTTCCCAGCATTTATTCCCTTGATTTTTTTATTATCTCTATGTCTTCTCCTAATATTAACTTTGGTAGACTAAGTAAACTATATTATTTTATTCTCCCCTCATAAAATAAAATATTCTTCATTTTCTTTATTTTGTTAAGAGCTATTTTTACACTTGTTCCTTTTTAAATTAACCCTTTTTGAATGTGAATTTCCAGAAATACACACAGGACAAGATGATGCCTTGTGAATACAATGCCTCTACTGTCTACGTCCTGGATTCCCCACATAAATCCCTGTTTTAGTACCACTTACTACCATTATTGCTGTAATCTAGTAACTCTCAATCTCTGATTTTGTCTAGGCTTCTGAATAAACTTTTCAAATACTAATTCTTTAAAAGAGGGGCAGGTTATCTTAGCTGAGAGTTATATACATGTTTTTTAAAGATAAATATAATATTAAGATCAGAAGTACAAACAAGAGTGTAAGTGCAGGCTACAGACTCCAAAATTACATATGCTTCCTGTACTGAATATATGTGTATATATACACACAGATATACATCGATAGATATAGATGATATGGGTGATATAGATATAGATAGATAGATGCTTCTAATACAAAAAGCATTCTGCTAGGGCACAATCATTCAATAAAAATCTAACAGAAATTCTCAGCAAAGGCCATAGAAATTTAATCTATATAGGGATTATGTAAGTACTGAGGTGTGAATGAATAAAACAGCAATGGAAGATACAATTTCAGTTCTGATGCATATATGAGAGATACCGAGAAAACAGCAGGGATTTTTGAAGATAGGATTAATACGAAAGGATGTGTATTTAAGATGGACTGTATACTTCAAAAATAAAATTGAATTATCACATTTCTTTTCATATAGGGCTAATTCATACTGTCCTGAATCTTTTTGAAATAAATGTTAAACACAGAGCATGTTTGCAATGAAAATGTCATGGTTACAGAAAAATAAAATAACTTCGGTGCTCCTAGAACTATGTCATCAAGTATCACAATTTTGTCAGTAGTTTGGGAACTGTGGAAACAATGAAACATACATTTTGATACTATATGGTATCAGAAGAGACACATTCTAAATGATAGTTAAAATACACTTTAGATAAGGTTAAGAAGGGCCAGTAGAAACTTTCAAAATACTTCATCAATATGAAGAGAATAATATGCTCATGTTCTGTGTGCTCTTCGGTCCCAGCATATTGCAGGAATAGATTTTGCTGTTAGAAGTAGTAAGTTTTAAAAAATAACATTAACAGAGAATAATTAAGTGTATGCAATTCATAAACAGTAGGTAGACTGCCATCCAGCCTTCCAGATATTTACAGAACATTTTATTTGAAAATCAAGAATGCTATACCAAACTGCATAAAAAAGTACATAATAAAACAGGAAAACATACATATGAGGAAACCTGTAACAGCTAAAGTTTTGCAAGACCCACACAGGTTATCAGGACATTTCCTGTCATACTGCTTTCCTCTACTCTGCATTTAGCTAATTGAAAGGTTTTTTTTTGTTTGGTTGTTTGTTTTTGTTTGTTTGTTTGTTTGTTTGTTTTGTTTGCTTTGCTTTTTTTCCCTAACAGAAAAATAAAACTGTTTTCAATATGTTTTAATAAATACAATTCCCTTGGCCTCTAGGGTATAAGGAGGGAGTACTTGCATTAATTTCACAAACTGAATTAATCACAACAATTTATATGCATTATAAATTATAGTATCCATTAGTGCATTTCAGAACAACATTGCAATTTTTCATTCAGTGTATTTGCAGTGTCCCTTGTCCTTTGAGTTAAGATTCACCACTGAAAGTAAGAAGCAAGAAACTGACTCCAAAAATATTTCATTTTCCTTAGCTAGCTAGTACTTGCTGTTCAACAGTTGTGACATTTGGTAGTTTGCTGTCAAGATATTGATTAGAAAATTCACATTCTTCTTGAAGTATATGTTGTTTCTTCTAGGAATATATACCTACTTAACCTCTTTCAATTTTACTGCATTTACAAGCAAGTTTTACTGTGAAAAGAAAATCACATGGTAGGGATTGATAAAGTATGTTTCTTGACACATTGAAATGCATCTAGTACATTTTGGCTTATTTTAATTTTTCCATTATGAAATGATCACGAGGGAAAAAAATAACATAACTAAGAGTATTTTGAAGAAAACCACAACCTTTCATGTTCTTCCTGTCACCCCAAGTTTAAAGCTGAATAAACAAAATATTTATTTTATCTTCCATAAATAGTTGCTTTAATACTCAAGGAATGGTGGTCTGGGGTAGGTTTTTTATTTATTTATTTTTAAGTTTTTACCTTTTCTGTGGCTTTTTTCTAATCATAAGTATTTACTGTAATGATCAGTCAGATGTCAATGTTCATTGTGTTATAGTTTCATGTAACTGTGTAATTAAAGCTTGCAGGAGACCCAGAAAGTTCATTAACAGTCATACCTTTGTGGGAGGTCCAGAAAATTTAGATTTTCTTTTTTTTTTTTTTTTTTTGATTCTGTAATTTTTCAGTTTATTATAAACAAACATGTATGTACTACTGCTTTCAATTGTTCTTATAGCCTTTGTTCCCTAATGACCCTGATTGTTTTACATGTTTGTATGTTTATGACTATCAAAATCCCACATGTTGTCCTAGTCTTTTCAGTTCCCGAAGTCTACTTTTCAGTGACTGCCCATTGCTCAAACAATTAGTAATTTAATTGAAGAGTTGTAGTTGTTGTTGTTGTTATTTCCCCCAGAGATATTTCACATATCCTTTATATTTGGAGCTAATCTGCATCTTTTGATGTAAAAGTGTTAGTCAGGTGTTTAAGTCCCTGCAGAAGAAACTACAGGGATTGCCCTAGTGATTATTTTTCAACTTAAATTGAATACTGGCCCCGAAAAACATGTTACAGTTTTGACCTGTTTGAAGTGAAAGAAATCACAAAATCTTACAGCACTTTTCCACGCACAAGAGTAAATCATTAATATTCAACACTGATTTAAAATCAAACTCTATACCGTGGTCATGAATAGGTACCCTCTGATACAACAGAAACCTCTGAAAAAAACATAAATATTTTGAAAAGTTATGAAAAAAAATGCATATTTCAGTCTAGAACTGAATCCTACAGAAGATTATAAAGATCTAGGTCCAGATTAATTCTTCCTAATTCTAGATATATGTTTTAGGAGACTATTTCAGGAGACAAGTTATCACGGTAATCTTTATATGCACTCTTTTCTAAAACTAATACTATTCTGAAGGGTTCAGAAGTACAAGGAACGTACTGATACGCAGATTGCCTCCAAAGAGTACCCCTAGTGAGAGGAATCTGTTCTCTAGATATCATGATGTACAGAGATGCATGCTTATTCTAAAGTATAGACTCATTTTTAATGTAGCCTCCAAAAATGACTTTTTACTAAAGACTGCCAATGTAAAGTGATGTGCAAATGTAAGCTATTATATACTGAAATGAACTAGTCAAATAGGTATTAGTCTGGTATATAAAAAGAAAAGACATTCCATCTCTAAAAAGAAGTATTTAAATAGATAGTTAATCAGGGCAGTTAACCACTAATGATACAAATTAATCAAGAAATGAAAGCACATTCACCTTGTAACCCCCCCCCCCCACACACACACACACCCACACCCACACCAAATCCATTACGTTTTGAAAGAGATTGATTGTGTTTATACAAAAAGCCAACATTATAAT
Organism: Heteronetta atricapilla; assembly: GCA_011075105.1. NCBI lineage: Eukaryota > Metazoa > Chordata > Aves > Anseriformes > Anatidae > Heteronetta > Heteronetta atricapilla. The sequence continues at coordinate 154,560,361 of CM021731.1, forward strand.
TTCATTATTATAAGACAATGTCAAACAGCTTGTAAATTTGGTATCAGAACTACAGTCCTTGCTCAGACTAGTCTTGCATAGTCATTAAATGTTTTGCTGAGTAAGGAGTACAGGACTGAACACTACTTGAATAAGTAGGAGCTAGAAACTATAGGAGGAGAAAAAAAATTATCCCCAGTGAAAATAAAATAATAATAATAATAATGCTCTTTTTAAAGTATTCTAAAAACAGACAACAAAAAACATAAGCATTGTCAAGATATAAATTTCATCCCAAGACTCATTCTTATACATTTAATGAAAAGGAGTTTTACAGAAAGGTAAGATCAGTTTTTCTGATCCAAAGATATTATAAGATGGAAAAACATGGAATTCTACAAAAAGGAAAGAATAGAGTTGATATTACTAGTGAGGCTGCCAAGAAAATAGACATACCTATAGAAAACACAACACCACCACAACTCTCACAGAAACTATTAACCTATGTCACTAAGAATCATAATTTTAAAATTGCAATTAACTTCTACAGTGACTGCTTGGCTGACACTATTTAATCCTTTTTTTCTCATCTATACGAGTTAATTAAGTTAGTATTACATATTTATTTGCATCTTTCTTTTTTAATAGAAAAATTATGATGGCTGCTCTGCTCTTCATCAGTGCTTTAATTTTGTTTACAACCACTTAATGTGATCACAATGTTCTTCTGTGATGCCAGCAAGAACCAGCAGCACTGAGACACATGCAGAGTTCTGACAAATACAAGTATCCAGGAAAGGTCAAGAAAGATAAAACACAAACAGAATATACCAAACTGATGTACTGATATAGGAAAGATAAATCTGAGAAAAAATAAGAACAGAATTACCACTCCTCTATCCTTTCATTCTGAAACTTTTTGTAATGTTTTATTGTTTGCAGCATAATACTGCTGTATTGGATTTCCGGAGGGCTGACTTTGAGCTGCTCATGACTGTGGTTGGTAGAGTCCCTTGGGAGGCGGTTCTGAAGGGCAGAGGAGTCCAGGAAGGCTGGGCGCTCTTCAAGAAGGAAATCTTAATGGCGCAGGAGCGGTCTATCCCCACGTGCCCAAAGATGAGCCGACGTGGACGAAGACCGGCCTGGCTCAACAGAGAGTTGCAGCTTGAGCTTAGGAGAAAAAGGAGGGGTTATAATCTTTGGAAAGAAGGGCAAGCCACTGAGGAGGACTATAAGGATGTTATGAGACTGTGCAGCGACAAAATTAGAAAGGCCAAAGCTCATCTGGGGCTCAATCTGGCTACTGCCGTTAAAGACAACAAAAAATCTTTTTACAAATACATCAATGCAAAATGGAGGACTAAGGAAAATCTCCATCCTTTACTGGATGCAGGGGGGAACCTTGTTACAAAAGACGAGGAAAAGGCAGAGATGCTTAATGCCTTCTTCGCCTCAGTCTTTAGCGGCAATACCGGTTGTTCACTGGATACCCAGTACCCTGAGCTGGCAGAAGGGGATGGGGAGCAGAATGTGGCCCTCACTATCCATGAAGAGCTGGTTGGTGACCTGCTACGGCACTTGGATGTGCGCAAGTCGATGGGGCCGGATGGGATCCACCCAAGGGTACTGAGAGAACTGGCGGAGGAGCTGGCCAAGCTGCTTTCTATCATTTCTCAACAGTCCTGGCTATCGGGGGAGGTCCCAGTTGACTGGCAGCTAAACATGAAGCCCATCTTCAAGAAGGGCTGGAGGGCAGACCCGGGGAACTATAGGCCTGTCAGTTTGACCTCAGTGCCCGGGAAGCTCATGGAGCAGATTATCTTGAGAGTCATCAAGTGGCACTTGCAAGGCAAGCAGGTGATCAGGCCCAGTCAGCATGGGTTTATGAAAGGCAGGTCCTGCTTGACGAACCTGATCTCCTTCTATGACAAAGTAACGCGCTGGGTGGATGAGGGAAAGGCTGTGGATGTGGTCTACCTTGACTTCAGCAAGGCTTTTGACACCATTTCCCGCAGCATTCTCCTCAAGAAACTGGCTGCTCTTGGCTTGGACTGGCGCACGCTTCGTTGGGTTAGAAACTGGCTGGATAGCCGGGCCCAAAGAGTCGTGGTGAATGGAGTCAAATCCAGTTGGAGGCTGGTCACTAGTGGTGTTCCCCAGGGCTCGGTGCTGGGGCCGGTCCTCTTCAATATCTTCATCGATGATCTGGATGAGGGCATTGAGTGCACCCTGAGTAAGTTTGCAGATGACACCAAGTTAGGTGCGTGTGTAGATCTGCTCGAGGGTAGGAAAGCTCTGCAGGAGGATCTGGACAGGCTGCACCGATGGGCTGAGGTCAACTGCATGAAATTCAACAAGGCCAAGTGCCGGGTCCTCCACCTGGGGCGCAATAACCCCAAGCAGAGCTACAGACTGGGAGATAAGTGGTTGGAGAGCTGCCAGGCAGAGAAGGACCTGGGAGTGATGGTTGATAGTCGGCTGAATATGAGCCAGCAGTGTGCTCAGGTGGCCAAGAAGGACAACAGCATCCTGGCTTGTATAAGAAACAGTGTGGCCAGCAGGGCTAGGAAAGTGATCATCCCCCTGTACTCGGCTCTGGTGAGGCTGCACCTCGAGTACTGTGTTCAGTTTTGGGCCCCTTGCTACAAGAAAGACATTGAGGTGCTTGAGTGAATCCAGAGAAGGGCAACAAAGCTGGTGAAGGGTCTGGAGAACAAGTCCTGTGAGGAGCGGCTGAGGGAGCTGGGCTTTTTCAGCCTGGAGAAAAGGAGGCTCAGGGGTGACCTTATTGCACTTTACCTTAAAGGAGGCTGTAGCGAGGTGGGGGTTGGTCCATTTTCCCACGTGCCTGGTGACAGGACGAGGGGGAATGGGTTAAAGTTGCACCAGGGGAGTTTTAGTTTGGATGTTAGGAAGAACTTCTTTACCGAAAGGGTTGTCAGACATTGGAACGGGCTGCCCAGGGAAGTGATGGAGTCACCATCCCTGAAGGTCTTTAAAAGACGTTTAGATGTAGAGCTTAGCGATGTGGTTTAGTGGAGGACCGTTAGTGTTAGGTCAGAGGTTGGACTCAGTGATCTTGAGGTCTCTTCCAACCCAGAAATTCTGTGATTCTGTGATAATATTTATAGAGTGAGATATCTGATGGGCGTTGCTTTCACAGAGAGGATACAGCTTAGCAGTACTGATGTGCACAGTCCAGGTGAAAATCTCTAAGCTTAATGAGACCAATTTTGTTTGAATCTAAATCTCATGCTGTGCACAAAAACAACAACAAAAAAAAAATTAGTGTGTGTTCTTAATTGTGTAATGCAGCAAGACAACTCAAGAACAATATGTTAAGAAAAAAACTCTATTATTATTAATATTTAAGACAATTGTGGCCAAAAATTCCAAAAGATTTTAAGATATTTGGCAGTCATTTTTTTCAGATGCTTAAAATGAATGTTCAGAAGTTGCCTGCAATCACACCATTAAAATACACTTTATACATTGACTTCATCACAGCAAAAGCCTATTTTTTAATGGACAATGCACACTATATATAAGAAGAGAATAAAGAAGAGCTTCTGCAATTGTATTTTTTGATATGGTATCTGGTACAGAAGATCATCCCTGACAGTTCTAATGACCTGAAGGAATGCTAAAACCCTTTTATTTTCCCAACAGTAAATTTCCCACAAATTTTGAATTCACCATCCATATATGTAAATCTGATATAAATAACTATGTTCCCTTGATGGCATTTCTATTTTCATCTGATTTTGAAGAATTTTAGATTCTAAGTTTTATGGTTAACAAAATATGTTTCTTATTCCATGTAGTTGAATAGGCGGTACTGCACACCCCAAAACAAAATGATGAGTGCTAAGGATGCACAATCAGCCTTTTCAATACAATGGAGTAAATTTTATTTAAAAAAAAAAAAAAAAAAAAAAAAAAAAAGTGGTTCCCCCTTTCGTGATGAAGTAAGTTTTAAAATTGCCCCGGGGAAAAAAAAAAAAAAACTTAGAAAAGACACTGATCAGGCAGATTGGCTCTTTCAACCCTTATAGCAACTGGACTGCTGCTAAATTTAAGGTCACTGAAAGTCTAATGGCTCTTGGCAAGAAGCTTGACATATTCTCTAGCAATTACAGTAATTTAATTGTAGTTATCTTACAATATTAAAGCGTATGAGCCAATTTCCTGTAATAAGCTTGATTAAGATGCTTCTCATATATCCACTGATACAGTTTTAAGTCTCCTTTGAAAAAGATAAATCATGACCAATAGAACCTGTTTCCCTTCATTGCCTTTAAAGGGTGCACAAGTAATTAGGTCACAGGTAAATGACTGCTTTGTAGACACATCTATTTGGCCAGTTGAAGATTATCCTTCATGTCTACTATATGTGTTTGGACACAAATGATTCTCAGGCATTGCATTCATATTTTGCCTTGTTTTCCATAGGAACCTACCTATCTGCAAACATATCACTGCAAGCCCCAGCAATAATAAGGTCAGACTCAATCAGCAATGAAAGAATCAGAAAACCGAGGTCTGAGTCACATTGCACACATGGATAGAGGCAGAAAGTCATATCAGAAAAGTAAAAGACTTTTTCCAAGCATCAGATGCTTAAGCTAATTATTCATCCATCATTTTTCCACAGACTAAAACGCAGTGCTAACTTAAGCATGGAAACATTAGGCTCAGTAATTTAAGTAAATATCTCACATCTTTATGGGCCTTTATGGGCCTTGTTAGTTCTGGTGAAGGACTAAATCATGTAATGTCTGTCTGAAAGTCAGATCTTGTTAGTGACTTCAACTGTCAGCTGAACCACAGCAAAATTCGTCTTGACAACACCAAAGTATATTATTTTTTATATAAAAGTGTATATGCAGAAAGGTAAGATGAATTCAAATTTTGATGACCTTTTTACAAATCCATTCATCTACCTATCAGTCACAGTTATGAGTTCGAATCTATATAGTAAGATGAAGATATTTCTGTTGAAATTATCCTTGATATCTCTCTTGAGGCTTTTTTCATCTCTGTGAGTTGTAAATCATTAGACAGCCTTATTTAGAAATGTCCAGGCTGTTTATTATTAAGGTCTTAAGATGAGTATCTTATGGTGCTCTCATTTCATTGATTTAGATAGAATGAAAAAGCTGTGCATTGCATTCTTGAAAATCATTTCCTGTATTAAACTAGTCATGAGTACAGAGAGGAAAGAGACTTTTTTGAAAATTCTTTTGGGTTTTAATATCCTTGAGCCTGAGATGAAGAAAGACTTTGCTAAAGGTCATTATTCTGTCCATCGACTCATAAAGTTATCTCAAGATTCCTGAATTTTTGTTTGCCTTGCTTCTCACAGTTACCAACTTTATAAATGTTCTAACTGTTATGATTTAACTTCACATTTACTTTCTAGAGGGGTAATCGTTTGAAAAAAAAGTGTTGATATCTTTAATACATGGAAATAGGATATTTGAATGAGGGGTTTGGTGCCTATAACATTCACATTTCACATTCATAAAGGCAAGGACAGAAAAACTGAAAGGCTAGAAATATGCCCTGCTTCTATTAATGGAATGTAGTACGTGAGAGCAGTGAAGGAAAAGAATGTAAGTAGAAAATAATTCAAGAACAAATATGTTTCAAAGATACCCATGGTGGAGGGCATTTTTCATTTCAATAATGTTAGTTGTCTTCTTTAAGTGTTTTACAACTATGACACACTGTTTGACTGCTGATAGTGGTCCAGTCTTCTCTAGGAAAAAAAAAAAAAAAAAAAAGAAAAAAAAAAAAAAATGACAAAGTCCTGAAATCATTGTGACACAGCTACTCTGAAATTATACTGAAAGCTTTTCTGTTCTAACATGACGATGACGCAGAATCATGAAAGAAAAAAAAAAATAGGCAACAGATAAAAACATTAGGAACAAATCTTTCTTTCAGGAATCAAAGCTGTCACTTCATTTCTCCTCTTCATTTTCCTCTGAGAAATGTTTAGTTTGACTATAGATCAGCCACATATTTAATCTCATGATTAAATCTCACTTCTGCTAAAAGAGGAAAAATATGGATTTTAGTTTAGCTGTCACAAGCCTGTCTGCAACAGGACAGACTATGTTATGTACAGTATGTGTTCAAATTGGTAGTGATCCTACTTTAAATTCCTTCATTGTAGTATAGAGAGTTAGAATTTTAGAACTTCAAAGCAACTTCAGTCCTCAGATAGCCTATTCTTCCATGTTATGTTTGAGTCCAGAAGTCAAAAAGGACTTTATTAAATTAAGTATTCAGGACCAAGATTTTCTTAATTTTATGATCTAGGATCAATTTATAATAAAGATAAGGGAAGGGAAGGGAAGGGAAGGGAAGGGAAGGGAAGGGAAGGGAAGGGAAGGGAAGGGAAGGGAAGGGAAGGGAAGGGGTAACATGAATCTAGTAAGTAAGAATAAAGCAAATATTTATAGCATATATAGAAAGAAGATGTTATATCTTGTAGAAGGAATACACAGAAAATAAGCAAGATAAATGAATTGAAATAGAAACAAGATGACAGAATCTTTGAAAATTGAAGATGCCTTTGTGTACCATTAAAATAAGCATGTATTCTTAATGAGGATTGTTACATCCATTTTCTAATTGCATTGTTAAATATGTAACATCTTATGAGCTGTATTTCCATATTTGGTGTCAAGATATTTTCTGTACTGATTATAATGTATAGGTACTTTAATATAGAGAAAATAATAGGTGGTCAAAGATTTTTTCATATAGGAGACAGAAATATTTTTATTTTATAGGTGATTAGCTATTAACACAGACTATAGTTAACAGTTAATTTACTTTATAAGTGTGAGGATGAAAACCCAGAACTTGATATATTGGAAACCTATTATTTTTTGAGTATTCTCTGGTACCAGAAACATATTCTGATCTTGCTACTATGCAATACTGAGTGTCACTGATAATTTTTATGTTCAAGCTATAGGTCATAACATTTGGTTGGAAAATAAAAATGTAAGAAAATTCATATAGACCACCTTATTCCTGTAGAGCACATGAGAAAGAGTGTAAGAATAGGATTAGCCTAAAATAACTCTTCTTCAGAACTGTCTAGTTTCTAGGATTGAAGTGGTTTTAGTTGTTGGTACTTTGGTGTTTTTTGTTTGTTTGTTTTGTTGTTTTTCTTTTGGCTGTGGAGCAGGGGTGTTCTTAGATTTTAATCTGAGGAGGTTTGATGATGGGGATACTCTTTTCATTTGATTTTCCCCAGTGATATTTCCTTCTACAAAATGTTCACAGTTGCATTGTAAACTCTTTTAATCACCTATGTGCTGAGTAATTCCACAGATTACTGTGTGAATAAGGGTCTTCTTTCTGGGAAGACTGAGTTAAATAGGACTGCTAGTTTCATTAGATGTCCCTTATTTTTGAAAATAAAATGAACAGTCATTCCCTTCTTCTATTTTCAATGCCACTCAGGATTTTAGAGACCTATTTCAATCTTCTTTCATCTCCTCTTTTGCCCCTGGACAATTTTCTACTGTACTTACTGATTGACTGTGCAGAATGTACACCATAGCTTTGATTGCCTTAACAGACTTTAGAACCATATCTAGACCCCAGGAAGCTGGAGAAGAGTTCTGAAATTGCCCTCAATCATTAGTGTGCCAGTGCATTTATACAACAGTTTTAAGAATATTTTCTGCTTTGTTATCCATTCACTATCTAACTGTTTTCAGTATATGTTTTACTTTCATGTTCATTCTACTGAACACTGGTAGTTTCATAGAACTACCAATTAAAATCTTAAAATCCAATTCCTGAGTAATATTTTATATCTGTCATTAATTTGTTGGCTTCAACTGCATGGGATATCTACATTCAGATACATAGATCTCCTTATGTTTTAGAACTAACCATTCATTCACGATTTTGTTGTTGTTATTGTTATTGCTTCTTTACTTCTAGACTTTTTATAAGTCTTTAGTTGACTTGGTCAATTGGTTTCAAAAATCCAAGAACACATCATTGTTCATTCCCTGAAAGAACTCTAATAAATGTTGTGACTCGTGGTTTCACTTTACAAAAGACATTTCATTTCTTTCTCAATGTACCATATAAATCCCTGAGCTAGCTAATACATTCTTTAAAGTAATCTCTATATGTTTTATAACATGTTGGGCACTGTTGTGCCTTTGCCATCATTGTGATAGTGACAGTTTCAAACAAAAGTGTCCTGCCTATTTTATCCTTGAAATGTTTTACAACTCAGAATTTTGCTACAGTAATTTTTTACAGTTTTGTTGTTGTTGTTGATGATCTGTTCTGCAATGTTTTCCAGCAATATTTTCTGTTATGAAACATGATCTCTAATGCATTTCACATTTAAACGTTCTCATTTGGGACTCTTCACAAGCTGTTCTCTGTGAAATAAAAACAGGGGAAATCTATATATATGCTCTGACCATGTATTACTTCAGTGCTCCTTCATATTTTAATTGTATACTGATTCTAAAAATAAACAAATAAGTAAATAAATAAGTAAATAAATCAGTCAGAATGGGCAAAAGTTATTTGCAAGTGAATTTGTAACTCAAATTTGTAACTTTTGGTTCAGAAAAGAGTTTACAAAACAAATGTAGGATACTGGCAGATTGAGATAACATAATTGTTTCTATAAGGTATGCATTTGTATCATCACCAAAGTTTAAAATGGGACATTGTCTATCAAACTATATGTAGTACCTCTGATTTGCAGTTAACATTCTAGCTCAGTACACAAGAACAAGCATTTTGTGATTTAAACAGTTCTAGTGGAGAGAAAGAAAATGAATATATCAACATTTCACACCCATCCCCAAAGAGTCCACCAACCTGAAATTAGTTGTCAAAAATGCATTAAAAACACATTCCAAGAGATGAGAATTCACAGAAGTATTCAAAGAAAATAAAACATCAGAAGAGACTCTCTGACTTTTTGACCTACAGTCAGTCCTGTCTAATGTAAACAACACTTGATGTAGGTCAAAACATCGAAAACTTTTATTCTGAGTAAGCTTAAGTTGGGCAAACAGAATACTTTCTTTGAATGATATTTTTCCCTCTTGTGTACTCTCTAAATATGTGTGTGTGTGCATTCCAAACATAATACAAATATTTTTATTTCTGAAAATAAATACATTAATTAATTAAAATTCTCGTTTTAGTTTAACAGGCTTCTCAAGGTAAGAACCTCCTTCCTTCTCTTTGTTATTGTAAAAATGCCTTTACTATTCCTTTTGCCCTTTTTTCATTGTGAACATAGCTGAGACTAGATTCCAGCAGCAGATATGTCAGCTTTTTATCTTGCCAGGGTAACATAAAAATCTCTGTGCACAAATGTTTCAAACATTGCTACTTTTAATAATGTAATGGAAAAAAAGAACTTGAAGTCTCCAGTAAATTTGAATATGCATAAGCCAATTTTTAGAAGCATTAGCCTTAAGAACTGCTGAGTTTGACAGCTTACTTATCTGAATCTAGTAAATATTTATTTATCAAAGATAAATTCTGAATGTGTGATTCCTTACAATAGATGTGTCACAGTGAAAAAATGATTTCCCACAGGATCTTTTTTCACTGCATTCAGACTAATGAGCATCTTCACAGAATTACTTCTATCTACCTTTGTCAGTAGAAAAGAAAATGATAAAAATAGAGATGATAATGTATTTTGAAAGCACTATTTGTGACTACAATTCAAGATCATCTTTAATTCACAGATCTGTGACTGTGAATAAAATACATGTGACTTTTTAAAAATTTAAATGAGATTTTAAATATATTACTCAAAGTCAATTAATTTAAAACAATTCTAATTACAATTTGATTGGTTATGGTATGCAAATGGAAAGTCAATTTTTCATCTTCATGATTTTTTTCTCAGACACTACAGTAATTCTGTTATATATCATTGAAACTTTGAATTTCATTGCAGTTTGATGAGATCAAGCAGAATGGTACAGAATAAAGCAGAGCATTGAGCTATGATGTGGTTCCATAGAACAGCAAAAAAAATTGTCTGTTTTTCAAACTATTTAAAAAATGAATGAGAAAGCTTCTTGGGAAAACACTCAAATATTTTTTCAATATATGTATATTTAAAAATATCGAGTGATTTTTTAAATCATTCATCTTTTAATTTTTTTGTATCTATTTTATATACATATAGAAAAATATACATATAGAAAAATAATTCTAAACTTTTTTTTTGTAGAGTTCCCTAGTATTTTAGAAGCAAGTTTTACCTTGATAGATGAGTGTTTTTTAAGAAAGCAGGTAAATTTACAGTATAATAGCTACTCTGATTGTACTTTAAATTGATTGTACTTTAACATTCATCCTAACAAATCTTGGACAATGAATTAATATCTTAATTAAGTTGTGAAGAGACCTACTTTTCTTTAGTGACTGTGGAGAGATTTAGAACTTTTGTTTTCATTTGGATGCCAAGGACAAAGACCTGAGCATCCTTGTCCAACCTTATGTTTGGCTCTGTTTTGAGCAGGAAGTTGGAGCTGGAGAGCTCTTCATGCCCTTCCATACTGAATCATTCCATTATTCTGATAGAAGAGAAGAAAGATAGCCCCAAACCAATTTATGTGATGTTCATTGTTCCACTCTGATATTTCTGGTTGGATTTTTCACCTTCAGTGCAGTCCTCTTGCACCGCAGTCACATGAATATGAATATATGAAATGTGACATTTAAAACTAGTGTTACTACGCAGTGTCACAGCAATCAGAACAATGGACACAGACTGAGAAAGCAAAGGGGAGAGCTTGGGGTGAAATATCCAGGAAAGGGTCAGATATCTGGAATATATTGGGAATTATTGTAAACAGAGGCTTTGAGCGCACTTATCCTGTCTACAAATTGTACAGCTGAAATTGCCCTTAATTTTGTAAAGCTTTGCCCCTTAAATTCTTAAATAAGGTACATATCCAATAGATGATTTACAATGTAATTAGAAAGCATCTAAACGTCTTTAGTTCAGTGACTAGTAATACAAAATCAGTTTTTAATTTATGCTTCACTATTTTTCTCCTATCTTCTAACATGTATTTTTCAGTTTTCAGAAGACACATTAAAATCACATCTGTTAAAATGAAGGTCTGTATACTAAACAGTCTGGTGTACTATGTGACAAAATTTCTCCGTGCTAGGCCATGCTTCATTATGTCTATTCATTTTAAACAATTACCTCTGAAGGAAATGAGTGATAAACAATTTATGTGAAGAGGAGCTGATAGTTATCTTGGTCCTCTAGAATATATGTTTTAATTACATGTTTTTTTTTTTTTTTAGTATTTGTACTTTAGAAGTTCATAAAAAGAAAGTAAATTATGATAAAATAGAATACCATGTTCTTATGTAAGAGAATGTACATAACATAATGAATGAACAAACATTACAACTTACATTTTTAACTAAAAAAATAAGTGTGACTAACCTTGTAACTTTTGGTCTTGAATAGGGGTGTATGTGTGTATATGTGTGTGTAACTTGTATGTGTGAACTTGTGTGCCTGAAGTAATAACAGTAGCAAATGCATTGAAATCTTGAATCACGTATGTGCATATAGACTATGCAATATTTATGCACAAAATTTGGGGGAATTATACATGCATATAAAGAACACACTTTAAAAATATATATTACAGCAATGGGATATTTTCAACCTGCATTCACCTTAAATTTTGCTGTTAGCAAATTTCATGTATTTTTAGTGCTTTTTTGGCCATCTATTGCTTTCATAAGTCATCCACTTATCATAGAATCATAGAATGGCTCAGGAAGGGACCTTAAACATCGTCAGGTTCCAACCCCCCTGACATGGGTAGGGATGCCCACTAGATCAGGTTGGCCAGTGATGGCCTCATCTCAGGTCAACCTCATCCAACATGGCCTCCAGGGAACACCTCCAGGGAGGAGAGATCCACAATCTCTCTGGGCAACCTGTTTCATTGCCTCATCAACCTTAGACTGAAGAATTTCCTCCTAACCTCTAATCTAAATCTCCTGTACTTAAATCCATCCCCCCTTGTCCTGTCATTATTTGACTGAGCGAAGAGTAGATCTCTGTCTTTTTTATAAGCCCCCTTTAAATATATTACTTATAACTCTAAAATGCCACAGAGTCTATGCATGTATATGTATCAACAAGCATTACATAATGGAAGCACAAAGGCAGAACAAAGAATTAGAATAAAATGTCAGGAATACATATAAGTACATATAAGCTCTTAGAAATGAGAACGTCAACATACTCTTGAATTTTTACACAGATTGAATATTAATGTTAAAACCCACACTTTTTATTTTGATCATTATTTTTCAGTTCTTCCCACTGTGTATGATAAGGGATCTCTGATGTATATTCTATTTGAATTTTGCAAGAGATAAGTGATAAGCTTTTGTCTTCATTAAAAATGACTAGGTATAGAGAATTTTGTATATTTTTGTTCTCTCCAAATATTTTTTCTTGTTGGTTTTCATTAGATGTAAAAAACTGGATGACTAGCATAAATAACTGTTGTAGTAAACATCCATCCTACAAACAGGTAGTCAGATCATTTATATTGTTGTAAAGATAAAGCAGAATGTCCAGATAAAAGCCCTAAAGCCCATTATTACTTGAGAAATTGCAGTTGTCTAAACTTCATTTGATGATGTGATTCAGTGAGGCAAATTAACCAGTAATACACAGTAAATGCATTCACAGATAATTTATGTATGTATGTATGTATTTATTTATTTATATCCCTAACAGATTCTGCTGTGGTTTATTCTATGTTACAAAGTCTGCTATTTCTAATGCTGGTTTCTGAAATCAAGTACATTCAGAATATTAGAAGAAAATAAAACAAGCAGCATTTTCCCCTGTAGTTGCAAGCTCCTGATGCTGGATAAATGGGTTTGTAAACTAAAGGTTTACAACTATGTATTTGTGGAATGTATCAATGTAAAACCATGTACATTAAAAAACAACCACAACAACAACAAAAAACTTTATTTTTGTTGTTGTCTGCAAACAATATAATTTGGGCATAAATAATCTTGTTCTCTATAATCACTGATCTCCCAGAAAGTTCTGGGCCAGCACTGAAGTTTCTTTGGAACCTATCAAGGGTACAATGAGCTCAGTAAAAGCAGACAAGAAAATTCCAGCATGGTCCAGTGTTGACCTGGATCTGTTCTTTGATGTGTCTTTGTGGCTGCAACACCTAGCAGAGTGTAGGAGAGGCATGAGCATCCAAGAAGACCAAAGGAAGCCCATCTATTTTCATTTGGCATTACTATTGGCTTATGAAGGTTTAAATGGATCATGAGTTTAAAGCTCCTGGTTCCTGAATACTGCTACTACTTGCAGTGGGAAGAAATAGCACTCACAGATGTGTCAGGCCCCTTACAATCTATAGCTATATATTTTCATCATTGAGTGGAAGGCAAATAGGTTCCCATCTTTGCGCTTCACTTAAGTACTGAAATTAGCAGAGATGAAATAGAGCCTACAGAAATGGCAAAATTTTACATTAGAATGATTAATTTTCCTTTTTTTCTCCAAAGAAAGGGTAGATAACTTGGTGACAGGCATTAATAGAAGTCAAATATTTCACAGCATAGTTAATTTCAGAGATTACAATGAAATACCACATTTTAACTGCTTTGGACCTACGCAAAAATATTTTGAATGGATTCCAAAATTATTTTAACACGGCAAATAACATCATTTTACCTCATAGTTTTGTTGTTATTGTTTGTTTGTTTCTAAAATATTACTAATTATTTGTAATCATTCTGCCACTGCCTTAGTTTCCTGTTACAGAGGTTGTGTTTATGTCAACAATGTACATAATGAATTGTGTATTACATTATTAACAATTATGAAGTTACCATATTAGTAACTTCTATGTTTTAAATATTACTTAGTGCAAAATTAGCATTAACCATAAAGAATGCTCCAGACATATATGGCCCCCTAAAGCAAAAGAAAGTCATCTGAAAAATATGCTATATCATAACATGTTTGTACTATAGTAGAAATTTTACAGGTGTTACAGAAATGAGAGTCTATTTTGCCAGTTCATTTAAGCTCCATTTATGCTCAAAATAGTTACCAAGACACTAAAAGTGAACAAGTCCTGCCAGACCTATTCAAAAACATTTGCAGTAAACCAGCCCACACTGCTTCATTTAAAATTTACAAGTTTTAATTTCACGTGGGAATAATGGGAAAAGTTTATGTATACCATGACTTTATCAGACTGATTTTACCCCCCTCATCATGCAAAGTCTCTTTTTTTTTTTTTTTTTTTTTTTTTTTTTTTTCCCTAAAAATTGGGGAAAATAATAAAAAAAAAATAAAAAAGCCCCCAAAATAAACAACCCCACATTTCAAAAAAAGGATCACGGGGTGCATCA
>CM021731.1:154578479-154591901 GCA_011075105.1 Heteronetta atricapilla
AGAAAGAGAAAGAGAAAGAGAAAGAGAAAGAGAAAGAGAAAGAGAAAGAGAAAGAGAAAGAGAAAGAGAAAGAGAAAGAAAGAAAGAAAGAGAAAGAAAGAGAAAGAGAAAGAAAGAGAAGGAGGAAGAGGAAGAAAGAGAAAGAGACAATTGAACACTAAGCTATCTTGGCAGTGATCAGTCCTGTTTAATTTAAAAAATACATACAAGTGGAGGTAAAATGATAAGATTATAAAAGAATGAGTAAATTAGCTAAGTAAGCTGGGGAAGAGAGACAGAGAAGAAAGCTGTACCTGTCAACAGTTTCTAAAGATTCAATCAATAGAATAATCAATACTGTTTTGTTTGTTTGTTTGTTTGTTTTTAATGGGAATCAGTTCTTTGAATTCTGAGTGTTGTCAGAGTATGGCTGTGGCAGACAGAATTACATAATTGCTCACACTGATAGCAGGAGCAAGATAACTGGGAATAAGCATACTTAAATTCTCAGGAGAGAAACAAACTGTTATCAGAAAACTTCAGATTCTTCTGTCTTTTTTCCGTACAGTAAAAGCTCTGAATTTTATCCAAGAGCTAAGAATATGGTTAGATTGACAAATGGTACCAAAATAATCTCTATTCCTGACAAAAAAATAAAAAATAATAAAAAAAAATGGTTGTGGTAATAAAAGAGAAAGTCACAGCCCTTTTGTCCTTGTGACTATAATAGCATGACTACAATATTCAAAAGGAAGCTTTGTTAAAAAGACATATTATAAGGATCATAATGAAAATGAAAAATGTTAAGGAACCAACCAATGAATCCAGCAACCTTTATATCCTTGTCTCATGCTGCCTTTTTTTTTTTTTTTTTTTTTTTTTGGCTCTTCTCCCTTCATGAGATTTTCACGGCACTACTCCAAGTTATCTTGTTCTTTTATCTGTTTAAAGATTAAAGAAAAGAGAATTTTAAACAAATCTATACTGTTCCATTTCAATGGTAGATAGGGGAAAATAAAACAAAACAAAATAAAACAAAACAAAAAAAACTCAAAGCCACTAACTAACATTTAGTTTGCCTGAGATATTCTAGGGAATTTTAAAAGTGAGTACTTTTATATAATACTGAAGTGATGAATAGGCCAAAGTAAGAAGGGAAAGTCTTTACTTATATAACTGAGTGAAATATGAACACACTTATTGGATTCTTTCATTTCCAGAACACCTTGTATGTTACTTAATTTTAGTGGCACTCTGCTCAGATACCTTTAACTGTCTAAAAAATCAGTTGTTGTGTCAGCATTCTTTTAGGTTCCACATATGAAAAGTTAGTGAGAACATTAGTGAGAAAGTCAGATTTTTCTGGTTTAAGACTACTCCTAACTCCTTAGGACATCAATAAAATTCATTTTGTTTGTAATATGTGGGTAAATCATTTGCACAATTAGTGTTTTCACATAATATCTTTTATTTCTGTCTCTCACATTTGTTTCCTTGGTAAGCATCCCATCAGCCTTCAGGGATTTATTTAAATTACATAATGCTCTATTATTTATTTACAAGTGTCATGATTTTGCATTTTAATTTCCTGGTGAAGGTGGCAGTGTGATTCCAGCTCACTGTCTATAGTATGGCATAGTTTTGTTACAAAGCTCTCAGATGTACATCTATAGCAAATGTGATTAATGATCACTTGGCACAATTACCTGGGTTAGTAAAGTTGATATTTTTTTTTTGCTCCAAAATGTCATAATAAATATGATAAATATCCATTTTATATAAAAACATAATTATGTTTAACTGTGCATTTTATAAAGGTGTATTTACATATTTCAATGTTTTTTTCTCGTATGTAGAGAAATGTGGAGGTATAAACATTCTTATTTCAAGTCAAAAGTACATAATAAAAAATAAACACATAATTCATGGGAGAAATTGTCCCAAAAGCAATGTGCATAAAATAAATACTCAAAGGCTATATAAATGCAGCAATGAAGAGTCCTGGGTCATGAAACTACAGCTCTTGTTAGTTTTTGACAGATCGGAGGAAATAACTGTTGGCTGTAAATTTTTAACACTACTATAAAGCTGTTGTGACAAGAGGAAAAACTGGAAATGAAAAGGAATCAGACAGACAGTGTTGTATAACTATCTGTGTGACAACATAATTTGCAAATAAGTATATTTTTGAGAGCTAAAGTTTCTACTTCTTAGCAAGGATTTTATACTCAGACCTTAAGAGAAAAATAATGCTATCTACATCTCTTCACCAAATGAAGTTGGGAAAATGATATATTTCAATTATCTTCAGAACTGTAAAGAAAACAGTCATTGATAGGTATATATTTTTTTAATATTTGCATTTTTTACAGAACACTATATGTGAGTATATTTTTACTCCTAGCTGTCATGTGGTGGCCCAAGTAATCTTTCCACCTACAGGTACCAAAAAGGTTGCATCCATATTTTGGACACCAATCATTATCTAAGACCTACTTCACCTTGATAGGAAATAATCACAACTATATTTAGCTGCAGGAAAGTTAATAATTTATGCTAAGCCTGCCATTTATTTTGTTTGTTTGTTTGTGTTTTTTTTTTTTTTTTTTCTTTTATGAAATGTCCAAGAAGCACTTCCAGATATCTATCCATCTGAAGACAGACATCCAAAATAATAAGGATGTCATCTTCTGAAAGAATCCTAGAATCATTGAATTCTATGATTGATTCTATGAATGGCTCAGGTTGGAAGGGACCTTAAAGATAATCTAGCTCCAACCACTCTGACATAGACAGGGATGCCAACCACTCGATCAAGTGGGCCAAGGTCCCATACAGCCTGGCCTTGAACATCTCCAGGGACGGACATCTCCAGGGACGGACATCCACAACTTCTCAGGGCAACCTGTTACAGTGCCTCACTACCCTTTCAGTGAAGAATTTCTTCTTAATGTCTAGTCTAAATCTATCCTCTTTTAGTTTAAGACCCTTCCCTCTTGTCCTATCATTATCTATGCTAGTAAAGAGTCCTTCTCCATCTTTTTCATAAGACCCCTTGAAGTATTGAAAGGCCACAATGAGGTCTCCCCAGAGCCTTCTCTTCTCCAGGCTGAACATCCCCAACTCTCTCAGCCTTTCTTCATAGCAGAAGTGCTTCAGCCCTCTGGTAGCCCTTTGTAGCCCTCCTCTGGACTTTAAGAGGTCCCATCTTCACTGAGCTGGGGGCCCCAAATCTGGATTCTGTACTCCAAGTGGGACCTCACAAGGGCAGAGAAGAAGGGGACAATCACCTCCCTCGACCTGCTGCTCACAGCTCTTCTGATGCAGTCCAGGAAGCAGTTGGCCTGGGCTGCAAGCGTGCACTGCTGATTCACGTTGAGCCTTTTGTCTACCAAAACTCCCAAGTCCTTCTCCACAGAGCTGCTCTCAATGAGTTCTTTTCTCAGTCTGTACTCCTGTCTGGGATTGCCCCGACTCAGGCACAACACTTTGTGATTGGACTTGTTGAACCTCATGTGATTCACATCGTCCACTTCTCCAGCCTGTCCAAGTCCCTATAGATGGCATCTCCTCCTTCTTTGGTATCAACTGCACCACTCAGCTTGGTGTCATTGCAAACTTGCTGAGGGTACACTCAATCCCATTGTCTATGTTGCTGATAAAGATATTGCAAAGCACCAGTCCCAAGACAGACCTCCTGAGGGACACTGCTTGTCACCGGTCTCCACCTGGGCATAGAACCATTGACCACTACTCTCCGGGTGCAGCCATTGAGCCAATTTCTTATCCACTGGATGGTCCATCCTTCAAATCCATGTCTTTCCAATTTAGAGATTAGGATGTCATGTGGGACCATGACAAAAGGCCTTACAGAAGTCCAACTAGATGATGTTAGTCAGTCTTCCATTGTTGGCTGATGCAGTTACTTCAACATGGAAGGCCACCAGATTGGTCTGGTATGATTTACCCTTGGGGAAGCCATGCTGCCTGTGCCAGATCACCTCCTTGTCTTGCATGTGTCCCTAATATTGCCTCCAGAAGGATTTGTTCCATGATCTTGCCAGACACAGAGGTGAGGATCACTGGTATATAGTTCCCCAAGTCTTCCTTTCTACCCTTTTTAAAAATGGGAGTGATGTTTGCCCTTTTCCAGTCACCCGTGACTTCACCTGACTGTCATAATTTTTCAAATATGATGGAAAGTGGTTTGGTAACTACATCAGCAAATTCCCTCAGTACCCTGGGATGCATGTCATTAGGGCCCATAGACTTGTAGTTCTTACGTTGCATCAGGAGGTCCTGAACTTGCTCTTCACTTACAGTGGGAGTGACACCACTCCCCCAGTCCCCACCTAGAGGTTCAGGGACTCAAGAGATGTGGAAAACCTGCTCCTCTTAGGACTTGTGTTCCAGATACTTCACCAGCTTTGTAGCCCCTCTTCCGGACATTCTCCAAGGCCTTGATATTTGTCTTGTAGGGATGGGCCTGAAACTGAACAGAGTACTCAAGTTGCAGCTTTGCCAGAGCAGAGTACAGGTGGGTGATCATCTCCCTGATCCTGCTGGCTACACTATTCCTGATACAAGCCAGGATGCCATTGGCCTTCCTGGCCACCTGGGCACACTGCCGGCCCATGTTCAGGCAAGCATCAACCAACATCCCCAGATCCTTTTCCTCTGCACAGCTTTCTAGCCACTTTGCCCCAAGCCTGTAGTGTTGCATGGGGTTGCTGTGCTCAAAGTGCATGACCTGGCACTTAGCCATATTGAACCTCATCCTATTGGCCTCTGCCCATCGATCCAACCTGTCCAGGTCCCTCTGCAGGGCCTTCCTAAACTCCAGCAGATCAACACTTTACCTCAACTTGGTGTCATCTGCAAACTTACTGAGGGTGCCCTCAATTCCCTCATCCAAGTCATCAATAAAGATATTAAAGAGGATGGCCCCCAACGCCAACCCCTGGGGAACACCACTCATGATCGGTCATCAGCTGGATTTAACCCCATTCACCATCACTCTCTTGGTCTGGCCGTCCAGCCTGTTTTTAATCCAGCAAAGAGTGTGCCTATCTGAGACATGGGCTGCCAGTTTCCCCAGAAGAATACTGTGGGATAAGGTGTCAAAGGCTTTGCTGAAGTCTAGGCAGACTACATCAACAGCCTTTTCCTCATCCACCAGGCATTTTACATGATTATAGAGGAAGATGAGGTTGGTCAGTGTACTGAAGCCACCCCTATGGCCCCCCGCTACCAAAACCTTGCCACATAAACCCACTACAGATGTCTAGCCTAAACCTCCCCTGCCTCAGCTTGACACCATTCTCATGGGTCCTATCACTGGTGATAGGTCGGCACCTGACCCTCCATTACCCCTTGCGAGGAAGCTGTAGACTGCGATGAGGTCTCCCGTCAGCCTCCTCTTCTTCAGGCTGAACAGGCCCAGTGACCTCAGCTACTCCTCATACAACTTCCCCTCTAGGCCCTTCACCAACTTCATCGCCCTCCTCTGGACACTCTCCAACAGTTTCACGTGCTTTTTGTACTGTGGTGCCCAGAACTGCACATGGTACTCAAGGTGAGGCCACACCAGCACAGAGTAGAGTGGGACAATCACTTCCCTCTAATAACTAGCAATGCCATGCTTGATGCACCCCAGGATACAGTTGGCCCTCCTGGCTGCCAGGGCACACTGCTGGCTCATATTCAGCTTGCTATCATCCAAAATCCCCAGATCCCTCTCTACGGGGCTGCTCTCCAGTGTCTCATCACCCAGTCTGTATATAGTCAGGGTTGCGCCATCCCAGGTGCAGGATCCAACACTTGTTAAACTTCCTATGGTTAGTGATTGCCCAGCTCTCCTATTTTTCCAGATCTCTCTGCAAGGCCTTTCTACCCTAGGTAGAGTCAACAGATCATCCCAGTTTAGTAACATGAGCAAACTTACTCAAAACATCTTCTTCAAAGCACCTCCAAACCATTTATGAAAATATAGGAAAGGACTGGCCCTAAAATGGAGCCCTAGGGGACCCCACTTGTGTCTGGCCACCAGCCTGATGTAACCCCATTTACCATAACCCTTTAAGCCCTACCCATCAGCCAATTGTTCTCCAATTTCATGACATTTTTTATCTAGCTGTATGCCGGACATTTATGCCAGTAGGATCCTATGAGAAATGGCATTGAAAACATTACTGAAATCCAAAAAAATTACATCAGCTGGCTTCCCTTTCAACTAAATGGGTGGTCTGATCATAAAATGAACTTAAATTTATTAAGTAGGACCTACCCCTCGTGAACACATGTTGGCTGTGACCCATGACTGCATTGTCCCCCAGGTGCATTTCAATAACTTCAAGGATAATCTTCTCCATAATTTTACCAGGTACTGACGTGAGACTGACAGCCCTGTAGTTACTAGGGTCTTCTTTCTTCCCTTCTTCAAAATTGGCACAGCATTCTTTACATTTTATATGAAATATCATATGAGATATAAAACAGAGAAGAAATTTTAAAGAAAACTTTGAATGATTTGGTACTTCAAAATGTTAAGAAATATAGAGGTTTCTATTTCCAGCTGTTTGTTTATACAGCGCAAGTGCAACAAGCCCTAAATAAAAGGATGATCATTACAGACACCAGAGAAATTATTCCCTAGAAGTACTTTAATTTTCAATGTGTTAAATGCCTGCTGTTTGTTAGGTACTTTAATAAAACAGATGATTACTGAACAAATAGACTCAGTCCTGTTTGTATGAAGTGTTGATGTTAAGCTCCACAGTAACAAGGATGTACAATTCAGAGACCAATTTATCCTATCCTAAGATTTGTCCATTCCTCTTGATTATAAAGTAAGGCTATACAGGAAGTAGCTCAGACTGTCTACCTGTCCTTGAGATTATTATTTTAGTGATATATATTCAATCTATAAAAAAGGAGCATTCAGCAATCAGTTTCATTCATGACCAGAGTTTCAGAGTACATTTGAGTACAAATACATGCACTTTATTTGACCATTAAACAAACAAAAAAAAAAAAAAAAAAAAAAAAGAAATTGCATTTGCAAAGCTGGTCAACTGTTACTTTTACTGCTTGCATCAGTGTATATATTTTTCTCTGTAGATATAAGGCAGAACATAGCCATTAGCACAGAGATAGTTCACTGTTTTTATTAGTGTTTTGATAGTCTTGAACATTGAATTTACAGAAATGTTTGTTTTCACAAGTTTTTTTTTTTTTTTTTTTTTTTTTTTCTTTTTTTCCCTCACAAGAATTCTATTGCTCTGGAAGAAAAAGCTTTGCAGGTCTGATACTTCACTTTAAGAGCATGAATTTATAGCAGTCAACATGACATGCAACTCATTTTTGCATATAGTAAATTCACACTGGAATAAAAATATGCCTGAATTATAAAGTTTAAATCAGATTCATGATCTTCCCCATGTTCAAAAGTTTCTGATAAAATCTTCCAGAGCAGCCCCATCTCCTTTCTTAATAATAGTGTGATCTATCTGGAAGCATTAGAAAAGCTGAAATTGAAATTGCTTTACATGAAAGTCTGAAGGGAAACAAACAAACAAAAAAAAGTAACAGGGCTAGTCAAAAACTATTCATCTAACAGTCATCTGTTATGTATTCATGAAGCTTGAAGTTAGATTCATAATATTACTAAAGTGAAATTATATAGTAGTGCATCCAGCACAAAGTCTGGTCTATAAATGTAAGTCATAGAAGAAAGATTGCTTACTGTTGAAAAAATGTAGCTGTCTGATAAATGTTCATAAATTCATCAACTATCGAATTTAGAAGTTTTCCATTTCTGATTTCTAATTTCTAAGTACCATACATCTTTTCTGCTGCTGGAGTTTTTTAGTCTTTCTGTAAACATGTAGCTGTAATATGAATGATATGTTTAACTTGTTTAAAAAAGCCTGAGTTTTTCACATAAGAAACCAGACAGCATAAAATGGAAGCTTACTAACAGAAAATAATTTTAAATATGAGAAACACAATAGCAAAAGAAATGAGGCAGTTTAGTCCACAGAAGAAAAAGCTGTGCATGTAATATTTCATTTTTTACTATTTAATCTGTCAGAAGACATTTCAAGAACTGGAAAATAATATACAGCAATTTTCTTCTCAATACTTTAATACACTATGCTCAAATGGTGTTTTTGAAATTTAATTCATAAGCAAAATTTTTGTTTCTTAAGGCTGTGTAGACAATAATTTAAGTACACTTGTAATTAATTTCATATTCCAATGAATGAATGAGTGACTAAAATATAGTTGCTACATAATTAAGGAAATACTAAAAATACTAAGAAGTTAAAATTATGCATAGCACATTAAATTTCCCTCCTCCCCACCGTTTTTCTTGTTTTTAAAGTTGTTTATTTGTTTAGAAAAGTTATTTGCTACAGTAATACATTGCAGCAACTATATGAATATCAGGTAATAAAAACATGTCTTAGGTAAGTATTTACTCATTTATCAACATATTTCATAACTAATAAGTATTAAAAATCACAAATTAGCAAAGGATTTTACAAAAGGATATTTTGAAGTAGATTCTGTTTTCAAAAATGCCTATATAAAACACAAAATCAAAATATGCTGTTGTTACACAGTAATACTGCAGTTCCTTGGGGTTCCGGTCTTTTCCCCAGTGATATGAAAATAAACATGTGTGTCTTCATTTTATTATCTCACCTGTTTCTTTCTCATTTCACACTATTTATTTTCTCTCTTTTTTTTTTTTTTTTTTTTTATTATGCTGTAGAGAAAAGTAATCTCTTTTGTATTATGTGTCCAGAACATTTATAGATGCATTTAGAACTCTTTTTTACAGCACCTTAAGGATTGGACAGTGTTTTATTTCTGCTATTTTATAAACAATTCTTTCAATATCTTGTAGATATTCTGCTGATCAGATTCAAACAAGATGAATAAAAATATTCCTTCTGTTGCAATGATTTACAAGTTTTATTGCCTAACTCAATAAACTCAGAATATATCCTGTAGGTTATTGGACATCAGTGAGATGTATGATATGAAGCGTTTTCTCCTACCTAGTTTTATGTTATCCAGTTTAGAGACACAAAAAGTATAATTTTACCATCCAGTTGATTTTTGCTTTATTTAAACCAAGCAGTGTACTTGAAAAGAAGTATAATGATAGAAAATTTTAAGACCTACTTTAAAAGACTAACGTCTAATTACAAGAGTAATATGTAAAATGAGAAAGAGGGATGATATACCTAAAATATATTTGGATTATTTATTTAGTTTTTTTTTTTTTTTTTTTTTTTTTTTTTTTTTTCTTATACCACTCTACAGTGGCTCTTAAACCTAATCACAGAATACTATTTTAATTCAAGGGTTAAGACTCCCTAAAAACCTCCTCAGAAAACTGATATTTCATGCCACAAAATGGTATATCTTCCATCTTGGCACACTTGTTAATGGAATTTTGTCCATTAGGCATAAAGTTAATTTATTAATGTTAATTTGCATTACCAACAAAATAGTTGCCACTCTGTGAAGTGTACCTTTACATAATTTTAAAAGTTATATCAGTGCCTAGAAACGGGATGCCCGTCCACCTCATTTTCTGAATGATGCAAGGTTCCACAGTTGATTACTGAATTCTTCTTCATCATATTTTTTTTTTTTAAAGTAAATATTAAATGAAAAAAACTAAGTTGGACAGACTGATCAGCTCCACCTCCCACCCTGGGAGGGTGGGTGATGGAGCTGCTAATCCTGGAAACCATTTCCAAGCACAGGAAGGCCAAGAAATAAATCAGGACTAGTCAGTATGGATTCATCAGAATTTCACCAACATGAAGTTGATGAAATCACAAAATGACTGGCTTGATAGCCAAGGGAATAGCAGTAGATATTGGCTACCTGGATTTCATTAAGGCTTTTGACATGTTTTCCTATAAGATGCTCATGGAGCAGATGTTGATGTGTGATCTAGATGAGCAATTAGGTGAATTGAAAACTTGGGCCCAGAGAGTGGTGATTAGTAGAAAAAATTGTGGGTGGAAGGCAGTAACTAGCAGTGTACCCCAGGGGTTGATATTGGATTCAGTCCTATTTAATATCTTCATTAATGATCTGGATGACGAGGCAGTGTTCCCTCAGCAAGTTTGCTGATGCCACAAAAGTGGAAGGAGTGGCTAATGCATGAGAGTTCTGCGCTGCTATATTTTAACAAGGTACAGAAATGGTCTGACAGGAACCTTATGCAATTCAATGAGGGGAAGTGTAGAGTTCTGCATATCAAGAGGAACAACCCCAGTGCATGTTGAGGGGCCACCCAGCTGGAAAGCTGCCTCATAGGAAAGTATGTGATGTGTGGGATCCACGTGGACATGAAGGTGAAATGTGCCAGACGTGCCCTTGCTGTAAAGAAGGCTAACTGTATCCTGGGGTGCATTAGGCAAAATATAGCCAGCAGGTCAATGGAGGTGATCCTTTCCTTCTATTCAGTCCTAGTGAGGCCAGATCTGGAGCACTGTGTGCTGTTCGGGAGCACCCAGTACAAGAGAGACATGGAAATACTGGAGAGAATCCAGTGAAGGACCACAATGATGATTAAGAGCCTGGAGCAACTCTCCTCTGAGGAAAGGCTAAGACAGCTGGGATTGTTCAGCCTTGAGAAGGCTGAAGGGGAAACATCAGTGCATAAAATACCTGAAAAGAGTATGTAAAGAAGATTTACCCAGGGTTTTAACAGTGGTGCCCAGTGACAAGAGGCAATGGGCACAGACTGAAACCCAGGAGGTTCCCTCTGAATGTCAGAAAATTCTTGTCTACTCTGAGGGTGACCAAGTACAAGCACAGGTTGCCAAGGGAGATTATGGAGTCTCCCTTTTTAGAGATATTCAAAAGCCATCTGGACATGGTCCTACAAAAGTGGGTCTAGGTGATCCTGCTTTAATTAAGTAGGGCGGTTGGACCAGATGGCAACCAGAAATTCCTTTCAACCTCAACTATCCCATGATCTGTGATAAAAATTCCTAGTCTAGAAATGGAAAAAAAAAAAAAAAAAAAAAAAAAAAAAAAAAAGTTTGTATTCATTTAGGTTTTTCTACCCAGCTGATCTCTTTGTTCTACCCAAGCCAATTTCAGTCCATTCATGTTTCTATTAACATAAATGAGTGTGAACTAGGAAATAGGGTGCTCAGATCACAAAGCATTTACACTTGGAAGTCTTCCTGTCATTCTGGTCTGTCCACTTTTGTAACTACATTTTATCAGAAATTGGCTAGTCTTCCAACCCTTTCCAATTAAGGGTTATCTGAAAAGTTCTGACTGATAGAATAGCCTCTGTTAGACTGCAATTTGTTTCATCTCACTACTTCACTTGAGAAAGATGAGATGATACCATAGAGACCTGAATGATAGATCACCATTAGCATTTTATTTCAAGCACAAAATGTGCTTTTGAAGTTAATTTTCCAATCATCCCCATTTACCTGATTTAGTTCATATGGCAGATTTTGGAGAACAGAAAAAAAAAAGTCCTTATTTGAATGAAACTGGAAGAGTCACTCTAAGAGTGAACCTACTGCATTACCATGACTAACATTCAGACCACAGGACCAGCCTGGAGCTTGATAGCACTATAACGCTAAAAGTATGTATCATAGTATCATAGTATCATTAAGGTTGGAAAAGACCTTCAAGAT
This sequence comes from Heteronetta atricapilla, assembly GCA_011075105.1. Classification (NCBI taxonomy): domain Eukaryota; kingdom Metazoa; phylum Chordata; class Aves; order Anseriformes; family Anatidae; genus Heteronetta; species Heteronetta atricapilla. Next base: position 154,590,158 of record CM021731.1, read on the forward strand.
CACCTGGTCCAACTTCCCCTACCACCAACATCACCCACTAAACCATGTATCTAAGCACCATGTCCAACCTTTCCTTAATCAACTCCAGGGATGGTGACTCCACCACCTCCCTGGGCAACTCATTCCAATGCCTGACTGCTCTTTCTGAGAATGTCTCCTAATTTCCAACCTAAACCTCCCTTGGTGCAACTTGAGGCCATTCCCTCTAGTCCTACCACTAGTTATCTGCGAGAAGAGGCCGACCTCCAGCTCCTCACACCTTCCTTTCAGGTAGCTGGAGAGAGCAGTAAGGTCTCCCCTGAGCTTCCTCTCCTCCAGACTCAACAACCCCAGTTCCCTCAGCTGTTCCTCACAGGATGTGTTTCAGGCCCTTCACCAGTTTCGTAGCCCCTCTCTGGACATGTTTCAGGGCCTCAATGTCCTTCTTGTACTGAGGGGCCCAAAACTGTACATGGTACTCAAGGTGTGGCCTCACCACATCTGAATACAGGAGGATGATCACCTCCCTGGTCCTGCTGGCTACACTATTCCTGATACAAGCCAGAATGCCATTGGCTTTCATGGCCACCTGGACACACTGCCAGCTCATGTTCAGGTGAGCATCAATCAGTACCCCCAGATCCTTTTCCTTTGCACCAGTTTTGAGCCACTCTGCCCTGAACCTGTAGCTCTTCATGGGGTTGTTGTGATTTTATTCATAAAAAGATTACTTTCTAGGAACAGGTAACTTTAACAAATACCTGATATGTACAACCTTTTTCGTTTGTTTGTTTTACTGAAAAATAGCATCCAAAATGGCCAGCTGTAGAGAGTGGTATGGTTTAGTAAATTTCTAAATTACCAAAAGTAAACGCATATACAAAATAATGCAAAGACTTGAGCAAAACCCTTGGACAGAGTCTGGCAGTAATGGTGTTCTTCATGTTAGTAGGAAGGAAGCCCAGCTGGGTGTGGTTTGTCAAGAACTCATCATGGACTGCAGAATGTCATCTTCCCAGTCCCAGACAGCAGGAGAAGAAGAGCTGTGGAAGTAGTAGGTTATGCTCAACCAAAGACTGAATCAAACTTAGTCTCATGCTTATTCTTAAGAATGCAGGAGTTAAATAATTTCATGGTCTGTGTAAAAGAGCTTAGCAGGACAATTACAAGAGGAGTTATCACTAAGCACTGTCTGGCAAGAAAATGGGTGTTATAAGATATTAAATGACTAATATAATGTGCCATGAAGCACAATGACTGCTTCATGATGAGATGAGTTTTCAGGATTGCTCGTTGGTGGTGCATAAGCAAGAAGTCAAAGGACAGGGAGATTTACTGCAGGATCAGTAAATACTGATACTTTTTCTTACAGTGCTTAGGATTATAAACAGGAGATTGCCGCAAAGCTTTCCATCACCTTTGTGGCTACATCCAATCTGTGATGTTCTTCAGGTACTTCAACAGTAAAAGAGGATAAATTGTTTTTTAAAAATATTCCTTTTACCTCTTGTTCACAGTGTCAGAGGGAAAGGAAAGGAAGAAAGGAAGAAAGGCAGAAGGAAAGAAGAAAAGAAGGAAGGAAGGAAGGAAGGAAGGAAGGAAGGAAGGAAGGAAGGAAGGAGGGAAGGAAGGAAGGAAGGAAGGAAGGAAGGGAGGAAGGGAGGGAGAAAGGAAAGAAAGGAAGAGAAAAAAAAAAAGAAAGAAAGAAAGAAAAAGAAAAAGAAAGAAAGAAAGAAAGAAAGAAAGAAAGAAAGAAAGAAAGAAA
>CM021731.1:154591911-154738762 GCA_011075105.1 Heteronetta atricapilla
AAAGAAAGAAAGAAAGAAAGAAAGAAAGAAAGAAAGAAAGAAAGAAAGAAAATGGAAAGAAAGAATGAAAGAATGAAAGAATGAAAGAAAGCTACTTTCAATTTAATTCAAAGTTAACACACACACACAAAGTGCAGGCGATAGGCTTTTTTTAACCCAAAAGACCTGAGATATTCATTGATGCATGTCAGAAGACCCAAAGGCAACCACAATAAAAATGAATGAAATAGAAAATAAAATTCTTCAGAGCAATAACTTCTTCATGAAATTGTTTACATATTTCTGTAGGCAGTTTATTTGGGGTCTTAGGACAAGTAAGTGCAATTTTGCAAACTCTCTAATTGTAAAGCTTAGAAAAAAGACTTGTTGCTTGTCTCTGTGTAGAAAGCAATTACTATTTTTACCTTGGTAACTTTCTCTTGCTGTGCTTGATAATGTATTACATATATTTATCCCTTTTGGAGTTCAGCTTAAGGTGTGCTGCATTCTTTAGATTATTATTATGCTTGCTGAAGAGTCCTGGATGTTAATGAGATGTGTTATTTTTCTTCCAGACAGTTAATAATTATTCCAATCTCTAAATTGTTCTGTCCATACACAATGCTTTTATCTTTTTACTTTTTATTAACATTACACAAAAGCCTCAAATAAGGATTGTGGTCCTAAATTCATGATTCTGAAATATTTAGGGGGATTAGAGATTTTTTTTTTTTTCATTAGGATTAAAGTTGATATAAAATGCAATAAAATATAAAATAAAAATATAAAATTATTTTATAATTTATTATTTATATTATTTATATTATTTATATTTATATATATATAATTTATATATATTAATATATTTATAATTATAATTTATATATATAATATATAATTTTATAAAATTTATAATATATATATAATTATAATTTATATATATTAATATATTTATATTTATATATATATAATATTTATATATTATAATATTTATATTATTTATATTATTTATAATAATATAAAATTATTTTATAATTTATTTTATTGTGCATAAAATGCACAAGCAAAGGAACATTCATGAAAACATGGTCTTCTTGTTCACAGCAAAGAGTCTTACTTATCAGATGCAGAAACATGTTACTTCATGAAGCTTTCCCCAGGATTTTGTGAATCTGAACTTCCTCCACAAAAAGAGGTCTGGCTTCAACAGGAAATAGAGGCAGCTCCCATACACTCCACCCTAACTTATGGCAGGAGTTGTTGACTCAGCCCCAGTTTAGGCTACTAAGAAATAAAACTCAGGTCTCCACTCTTGAAAAATGGCCATAGCCTTAAAGTTATTGCACAACATCTTGGCAGCATCAAGACTATAAGGCTGTCTTTTGAAACAAAAAGGCTAAGTCAGACATGGTAAAGGGGGAGTGTAGCTCTGGTTGCAGGAGTGTGTTTCACATGCTTGCAGTTGGAAGTTCAGAGGCTAAGTACAAGTGAGCCACTGCTTCAGAAATACCCCTTGCTTCCATGCCCTGTGAATCCAAGTCTGTACCCTGAGACTTGCAATGACACTTTGTGGTACTCCATTCCCATGATTCCACTCAATATGTCAAACTTATATTAAGTCTGAAACTTCATTTTGCAGTTTTCACAGTGAAAGCCAAACATCGGTATATTATATGGACTTAAACAGTGTAAAAGGAAGGGAGTCAGAATGAGCAGAAAAGGATGTGCTTATGAAATAGGTCTAGCTATGCGAGGCCTCTTTCAGGTATTAAAATGGGGTAAATGGGACTTAAATATACTTGAGAACAATACAAATGGAGAACATACAAAAATCATTTTGATCACTGCTCAGCTTTAGAAACCATTTTGAGAGTCCTTCCCATAGATAATTTTCAGAATTATTTTGAATAGATAATGACATAGGACTTAAGAAGCATGCTGAGTTCTTCATTACTCATTTGCCAAAACTGTGCTACCAGACCAGAACTCTTAGCCTACTTACAGCCTGAAGTTTGCTAGCATGATGTACAGGAATAAAATTAGGAATAGAGTTGATTAGGAGGACAGACTGTGGTAAACAGGCCAGGGCTTGTCCAGACAAATATATACACCAGCAGGTTGTTTACATGTGCCCATCCATCTTTATCTCCTTTCCTTCCACATTTGTTCTCCCCAGCCTAGTTTGAATCACAGAATCACAGAATCATAGAATTTCTAGGTTGGAAGAGACCTCAAGATCATCGAGTCCAACCTCTAACCTAACACTAACAGTCCCCACTAAACCATATCCCTAAGCTCTACATCTAAACGTCTTTTAAAGACTTCCAGTGATGGTGACTCCATCACCTCCCTGGGCAGCCTGTTCCAGTGCCTAACAACCCTTTCAGTAAAGAAGTTCTTCCTAACATCTAACCTAAAACTCCCCTGGCGCAACTTAAGCCCTTTCCCCCTCGTCCTGTCACCAGGCATGTGGGAGAACAGGCCAACCCCCACCTCACTACAGCCTCCTTTAAGGTATCTGTAGAGAGCGATAAGGTCGCCCCTGAGCCTCCTCTTCTCCAGGAAGACTCCAGCTTCACTTCATTTTGGTCCTTTCCTATAGGCATCCTATAATGAGTTTTTCTGAATCCAGCAAACTCCTTCAAATATCCCAAGTTTGATTTTTCCCCTTGTTTACATGTTTACATATCAAGGGTTTGGTAGTGGGGGGCTGCAGGGGTGGATTCTGTGAGATTCTCCAGTAGCTGCCCCATGTTAGATAAGGGTCAATTTAAGCAGACTCCAAAGGGACCCACTGCTGCCCAGAGCCAAGCCAATGAGCGATGTTGCTTGTGCCTCTGTGAGAACAGATCTAAGAAAAGGGAATAAATAAAAGAGAAACGAAACACACACACACACAAAACAAAACAAAACAACAACAAAACAAAACAAAACAAAACAAAAACAAAAACAAAAACAAAACAAAAAAACACACTGCACAACAGCAGCTGGGAGAGAGAGGAGTGAGAAACAGCGCTGCAGACTCCAAGGTCAGTACAGGAGGGCAGGAGGTGCCACAGGCATTGAAGTTCTCCTGCAGCCTGTGGAGAGGCCCCTGGTGGAGAAGGCTGTCCCCCTGCAGCCCCTGGGTCCCACATGGACCAGATCTCCACGCTGCAGCCCGTAGAGGGGCCCATGGTGGAGCAGGTGGACGTGGCCTGGAGGAGGCTGCAGCCCATGGAGAGCCCCTGCAGGAGTAGGCCCCAGGCTGGACCTGCAGCCCGTGGAAAAGAGCCCACACAGGAACAGGGGACCTGGGGGTGCTGCCGCCCGTGGTGGACCTGTGCTGGAGCAGTTTGCTCCTGTGGAGTGGATGGACCCTGTGGTACAGAGCCATGTGGGAGTAGTTCTTGAAGAGCTGCTGCCTGTGGAAAGCTCCCGCAAGTTCAGTTTGGGAAGGACAGCATCCTGTGGGAAGGACCCCATATGGAGCAGGGGCAGAGAGTGGCCTTGAAGAACTGGAGGAGATGAAATGCTATAGACTGACCGCAGTCCCCATTCTCCCATTCCCCTGCACCACTCAGGGGGAGGAGGTGGAAGAGGGTGGATGGGGGGAAGGTAGTTTTGGTTTCTTTCCTTTTTTTTCTCACCTCTCTAATTTCTTAGTAATAGGTAATAAATTTTGGTAGTCTCCCAGTGCTGAGTCTTTTTTGCCCACGAAGATAATTGTTGACTGATGTCCTTTTCTTTATCTGAACCCTCGAGCCCTTTCCATCATATTTTTATTCCCCCTTTCCCTTTGAGGAGGGGGAGTGAGAGCGTGGTTGTGGTGGAGCTTAGCTGTCTACCTGAGTAAAACCACCACATCCCTGAGATCCATTAATTTCCCCCTTTTTATCAGTAACAAAGTTATAACTGAACCTCTCCAAGGCTTCAAGTGGTCCATTCAGGCAGTGATCCAACAGCTCTGGTCTTTGATATTATATCTCCTGCTTCTTAGAGTTTTTGTACCTGGGTCCTTGAATTATTATTACTTCTTGTGCCTCCTGTCCTAGTTATGATTACTGAATAGCCATTCACAAACCAGTTTCAGAAACTAAATATCTTTACATAGCACATGTCCTTACATGTTGAAGCTACTTATCTTTCTGCCTACCTATTGAGATGATTAATTAAATTACGTACCAAATAACAACAGAAATCCATTTAAATAAAAGTAAGCCAGAAGTGTTAGTGAAATAAGCAGCAATGTTCACTAGTCCAAAACCTTACACCATGGAAAACAATCAAGATGTGTCCCCATAAGTGAGTCCCAATTAATATTTCAATATTTAAACTACTTTAAATTTTGAAAAGAAAAACTATTTGATTGCTTTACTCTTTGTCAGTGACCATTTGGCTAACAAGCCTATATAACAGCTCATTATTAAACTTTTCCATCTCATTAATAAAGGCAAATTTTATTTTATCTTTTTTTTTTTTTTTTTTTTTCATTGAATATTCATTTCTGGTGTGAAGTATCAGTTTTGTGTAGAATCTAAGCATCAGTGAAATCAGATATTACTCTTCTGTTTAGAATTCTGAAGTACTATAATGTTTCCATGGCTTCTAAAAAGAAGAAGGTGAAGTCAAAGACCCAGGAGATATCCCTGTTATTAAATATATATATATAAATACTCACATGCACACTTATGCCCAGACATTCTGGCATGAAAGGACCTAGCTGAATACAGAAGTGTAGAATTTTGTGAGTCCTCTGCTACTATAACATTGAAAAAGGCAAATATTGTGTCTCTTCCTATGAGGGAGTCATTTAGGAGGTGTCATAAGACACAACAGGAATATTACTAGAGCGGGTCATGTGTAAGAACTGTGAAAAAGAAAACATGATTTGATAGTACATCATTAATTTAATCCTCCCAAAAAGCAAGGTTGTAAGAAAGACTATGTAGGACAGAACAAGAAAAAGCATAACAAAAATAAAATAAAATAAAATAAAATAAAATAAAATAAAATAAATAAAATAAAATAAAATAAAATAAATCCATACTGTAGATAAGAGAGAAACAAAATCCTAAAAAAAAAAAAAAAAAAAAAAAAAAAGTAGGATTTAACCATGTAAAGAAAAATAGATAATCTGAAAAGAGATGGCATTGTCTGTTATAGATATGTCTATAAATGTCTGCATTTGGACCTTAGACAGAGGGGACAAGATCACTTGTGTCCAAGCTGCTCAGAGCTAGCCCCTGCAACTACCCTCATCTACAAAGTCAACAGAAACTGTAAAAAATAGTATCATAAACCTAGCAATTAAGTAGTGGAAATGATCATGTCTTCATGTCTTAATATTGCCACAATTATTTTTTGTTTAGTTCAGATGAGACTAGAATATTAATCTAAAAAGATTAAGAGAAAAATAATATAGGAAAATAAAACATCTTTTAAAGCATCCACAGTTCTTATGAAATTTACCCATTTTATCAGAGTTTGAAATATAAATATAAATGTAAATGTAAATGTTCACTTTTAAAATGCCGAAGAGAAATAACTAAGCAAAGGACTGCAAAGACACAAACAGAATACTATAAGCTTCAGATACAGTTTTTTACAAAGTAGAGTGAACTTTCAAAGTATAACTTGTCTTTAAACATGTTGACTCTGATGAAAAAAGTGCTGCTTATTTTTAGCTAAGGTACAGTAGCACTACGTAGTTTTTACACTGACGTTGCAAATGGAGAAACATGCTCCAATACAACAAAAATTCTTTATTACAACTAGGGAAAATTCAACATTTCACTTTCTTTTAATAAAACAGGAAGCTTTTCAAACAAGAATGTCAAGAAACAACTCTATCTTTTTCAAGAGGCAATATTTTAACCTGTCTTCCTCACCACCACATTTCTAAGCCATTAGAGATTTTTTACTACAATTTTTCAAGTAACTCAGTTGCTCCAAGTGGCATATGAAGAAATAATGAAATTCTGATCTGTTCATTTATAATATATTTGAAAACCACTCTGTGACTTCTACCTGCAATACTTTTTATATTTAATAATTGTTTTCTAAGCCTGTGCAAACCATTAAATATTAAAAGGAGTACAGAAATATTTCTCCAAAATAAAAACGAATGCTGCCAACTATTAAAAACTATGTATATTTATGTGGTATTTGTGTAGCTAGTTCAACTTTATTAGTTGCAATTTCTCTGAAATCATAATTTTGTTTTCCTGTTTAAAATATTTAAAATGTGCATGATCATGTGGGAGGACGATAATGTGCAAAGACAGAGCAGTTTAAACTTTACATTAAACTTGACTTGCATACCACCATAATATTTATACGAAGAGCATCTGAATAATACTATCTTAAGTAATGATTTTGAAAAATGGGCAGAAAGAACAAATGCTATAGCTGTATTGCAATTAATAATACTTATCAAAGATATGGTGCTCTTATGTAGTTCAACCAAGAAATAATAAAATATCACCTGGGTTTCACAGTAAATAAATGTAAATTAAAAAATATTGTTCCTTAGAAATAAAAGTCATTATCTTTCAACAGAATTGCAGATTTCTGTTCCAATTCTTGATGAATTAATCTGTGCAGAATAACTGGTCAAAAAGTTTACACCTCATTGTTTCACTTCCTAGTAAATATAGCAATAAAATAAAATAATAATAAAAAAAACTATATAGAGAGATTTAAAATGTTTTATAAACTAATGTAATAATAACCATTAGATTATATGACAAGCATATATATTCATGAAATACACTTGGATATGTCTCATTAGTGCAACTCATTTGCTGGCTCAGTTTTTTAAAAAAAACACATGCCTAATACTATCAAAGTGTTGCTTATTGTCATAGCAGCCACCTGACATTGGCCACACCCAGAAACTGAGCTATTTCACTGCTATAGACAAATAAGACACCTACCCTAGACTTGTTGAAAATCAGTCCCTAATGCACTTAGTTTAAGCTACAACCATGGAATGTTGAATTTTGTCATATAACTGACTATCAGTAAATCTGTGACACTTTAGCACTTTGCGTGAATAAGATAGGCGAACTTTTTTAAAAATAGTAGAATAACCACAATGGAAAGAACTGACTTTCTGAGTGTATTGAATTTACATGACAAGGTTTTAGTAGCGGAGGGCTGCACGGGTGAGCAGATCTCAGCAGCTGCCCCACATTAGATAAGGGCCAGCATCAGCCAGCTTCAAAGGGACCCACCACTGGCTGGAGCTTGAGCTTGAGTGATGCTGCTTCTGCCTCTGTGAGAGCAGGTTTAAGTAAGGGAAAACAAACAAACAAACAAACAAACAAACAAAAACTGCTAGGAGAGAGAGGAGTGAGAACTAGTCCTCAATACACCAAGGTAATGCAGAAGGAGGGCAGGAGGTGCCACAGGCACTGAAGTTCTCCTGCAGCCTATGGAGAGGCCCCTGGTGGAGAAGGCTGTCCCCCTGCAGCCCATGGGTCCCACATGGACCAGATCTCCACGCTGCAGCCCGTAGAGGGGCCCATGGTGGAGCAGGTGGACGTGGCCTGGAGGAGGCTGCAGCCCATGGAGAGCCCCTGCAGGAGTAGGCCCCAGGCCGGACCTGCAGCCCGTGGAAAAGAGCCCACACAGGAACAGGGGACCTGGGGGTGCTGCCGCCCGTGGTGGACCTGTGCTGGAGCAGTTTGCTCCTGTTGGACGGATGGACCCTGTGGTACAGAGCCATGTGGGAGCAGTTCTTGAAGAGCTGCTGCCTGTGGCAGCCCCCGCAGGATTAGTTTGGGAAGGACAGCATCCTAGCTTATTAGTAATAGGTAATAAATTTTATTAATCTGCCTGTGCTGTCTGTTTCACCTGTGATGATAACTGTTGAGTGATCGCCCTGTCCTTATCTGAAACCTTGAACCCTTTCCATCATATTTTCTCCTTCTTTCCCTTTGAGGAGAGGGAGTGAGAGTGATTGTGGTGGAGTTTAGCTGCCTCACTGGGTAAAACTAACACACTGATGAAGTGTCTTACGTATCACTCTTTACTGAAACTGTGGCCTTGAATGAGAACATATCCATAGAAAAAGATTACATGATATCCTTAAACAATGTTGAACTCAACAGAATTTTCATGTAAAGTACATAAGGCATAAGAAATAATACTGTAGAAAAAAAAAAAAAAAAAAAAAAAAAAAAAAGATAATTTGATAGAAAACAGTGGAACTAACATAAAATGTGCTTTTACTTGTCACACTAGAGAATTAAGTGGGAAATTATAGTGAGCATTGTGGGAATTATAGTCAGCGTTGTGAAATGTATTACTGTAAAGTAAAAATAGGCACTTGAGTACTATTATAAATTTTTCAAACAAAATATTTGCACAATATTTCTATCTTTTTAAATTATGAAAATATAAAATTTGCCTACTCATTTCAGAAATTTCTAAACATAACTACAATATAAAAGCAGACATAATTCATTTGATTTCATCTATGAAAACTTAACTATCTATGTTTACTTTTCAGTGTGGACTGTAAATGTTTTGGTGCTCAAACAAACACCCACAGACCATATTTGCTCTCCATTTCCAGTCACAGCTAGTCTGCTAGAAAGGATCTGAAGTGCCTTTACTGCACAGTTGCCCATATGGTTTTATACTAATAAAAGCAACAACAACAACAAAAAAATATAAAAAGTTACCTGAAAATCACTGTGTGCTACCAGAGATTTACTCTGAGTATACGAGCTGCAGTACAATAGTAGAGGAGATAGGTGTGTCTAAATTGCGGACTTAGGAAGTAATAAAACAATTAGCTTGGGTACCAGTGATAGCAAGTTAGCAAGGAGGGTGTGGACTGCTATTGTGATTATCAAGTGGCTTTTAAGACCATATATCCTGATCTAATGTGTTCCTTATATAGGGTTGTACTTACATTATCAGTTTAGCAGTTATCAGTTATTACCAGTTTAGCAGAATATCAAACACAAGAAAACATTTGAAATTAATGTCTACATTATCAGAGACTGCAGCACATAAGTGGGATTTATAGAGTGTAGATATGTGGAATTGGGACTGTGTACCATAGCCCACTTTATACACATTTTGATGTTTTATTTTTGATTCATTCTGGTTCATTATGTCTTCCCACTAGCAGGTAGAGGTGTGTTCTTAGGCAGCATCTTCCAGTCTGATCCCTCCTATTTGTATGCTCTAAGACAGCTGCACTATGAGAAAGAGAGAGCAGTAGCAGGGCAATCAGAAAATGTTTCAAACTCAAATATTAAAGTAGATTAATGCTTATAACATTTTGCACCTAAAAGTACATCACTTTAGCATAGGGGGAGGCTGAAACTTTAGCACAGGTAAAGTAGGAAAAACTCAAAGCTCTAGTCCTATGACCAATTACTTACATCTCTGTTTTCTGCTGCACTTGTTCTGCTCAACCAGAATTTGAAAGTTGGGTATTTGAATGCAACATTCTGTTTCAGGCAAAATCAACTGGAACAAAATAGTAATTAGGTTAACAGTGCTTGATTTACATGGAAACTAGATAAACAAACAGACAACAAACAAACAAAAAATCTTATAGTCATTACAGCAGAGACGTTGAGAACCTAGTGCATCTCTGCAGTTAGTGAGAGTATTTCAACTTGGAGGAGGTAAATGATTATGTATTTCTAGTTTGTATCAGGACAAACACAAGTACATTCATTTAAACCAGTAAATCAACCTTACCTTCATGTGAACTAGGAGAACTCATACAATTACAGAGGATAAATGTTTTCAGAAAAAGTTCCTCACTGCCTCTCAGCTATGAGCAAACATCTAGCTGAAGTGCAGTATCTGAATATAACACTGCAAGTGGTTTTAGCAGATATTAACATATTAAGTAAGGATATTAATTAGTGCACAAGCAATCAGCTGTCATAATAAATAAAGAAACAAACAAATACATAAATAAAATAATGGTCTCATTCCTGTCCAGATTCATTCTCAACTACTCAAAAACTTAACTAAAAATGTGCCTAGTTACAGATGTTGTTCCCTTGGGAGCATAAGCAATACAGCTACTTAAATTTTCTGTTCAATCACTAAAGAGAAATAACCAGCTCCTAAGATCACAAGATGATAAGGCAATCAATTTACATTAGGAATCTCAAGAATCTTTAACTGAGGTTAGGCAACCAATACATCAGGGCTGGTTCCTTTAGAAAGAGGAGAGAGTGGCAATGTTGTCTCTCCACCACAATTGCAAAACCATTTATTAATTGATATCAATTCTAGAAGTGGACCACTAGGTCCTCAGCATCATGAAGTTATAACTGATCTCTGAAAGGATTCCCAGCATGAGGCACTTTCTTCTTCTTTTGTTGATACAGGGAGCCAAGAGACCAGAAGGAGAGGGATCAGAAAGGATTTGTGACTTTTTAGAAGGAATAAACAGAAGTGGGAGAAGAAGACTTAGGTCCTTGGAATATAGATGTGAAACTGTCCTAGGAGAGGAAACTGTTGATATCATTCAGTCTTTCTTTGCTCTTATTCATACTCCAGCTATACTCGAGACTTGGATTTTGTCACAGTGTCTCAGCTGTAATTAGTGTAATAGAGATTTTGGTGGCCCACTGGGACCTTTACCAAAATTTGGATTGAAATATTGTCCAGGTTGAATTGAACTTCTAGATGTTGTTTAAAAGTGTTTTTTTTTTTTTGAAAAAAAAAATATATATATATATATATTTTTCTACTTGCCTTCTGATCCAAGTGCTTAAATGTTTAGTTTTCAGTTGAAGGTAAATAGAATAAAGTGGAGTCTGGGACTTGAATGGAAATTTAGCTACCCAATGAATGGTTTAGGTAGGTTTTAAAGGTATCTTACTTAGTCCTTCCTTCCTGTAAACCAGGAGAACCAACATTCCACAACTTAAGTTCTCACTTTAGTTTAACACTTTAAATCAATTTTGCCTGGTTTGGTTCTTGTGTTTCTGTGTGTGTGCATGTGAGTGGCAGTCTCTAGGGCAGCTAGTTCTTTGGTGGGAGCCAAACATTTAAGAGCAAGTAATTTTGACTGTAATCTAGGTGTAATTGAGTTCATTCACTCTACGCAGAGTCTTGAAAGAATATTTCTTCTGCTGAAGAGCAGAAAAGAGCTAATTATATTTGAATGAAAGTTGCATGTTTTCACCTGCTGGAGAAGAACTGTACCTCAAAATTGATGTGAGAGAAACAGGCAGGGTAGGTAAAATGAAGAAGGTATGGTACTCTGGGCTGGACAGATGAACAGCCAGAGCCAGCGAGGATCACTTTTTAACAAATGAACATTCACTTGAGAAAAGCTAATCCCCAATATCTTGTTTTGTAACACTCCTGTGAGACCCCACCTGGAGTACTGAGTTTAGTTCTGGGGTATGTGAAATACGAAAGTAATGGATCATTCAGAGTGGGTCCAGAGGAGGGCCTTGAGGATGATCAGAGGGCTGGAATATCTTGGCTATGAAGACAGACTGAGAGACTTTGGGTTGTTCAGCATAGAGAAGGCTCCAGGGAGATCTTATACCAGTCTTCCTGTACTTAAAGGAAGGATGACAAGAAGGACTAGGAAAGACTTAATCAGGGAGTGTAGTGATAGGATAAGGGTGTTAAACTAAAAAAGGTTAGATTTAGATTAGATATAAGGAAGACATTTTTCACGATGAGGATGAGGAGGCACTGCAACAGGTTACCCAGAGAAGTTGTGGATACTCCATGAGCTCAAGGCCAGGTTGGATGGGGCTTTGAGCAACCTGGTCTATGAGTAGTCCATCTCAAGGGGGGGTGTACTGGGTCTAGCTGGGATGTTAACTTTTAACCACCACAAGGGGTTGGAATTAGATGATCTGTAAGGTCCCTTCCAGCACAAACTACTCTGACTTTATGATTGCAGTGCTCAATTGGCATCCTTCAGTTTCCAAAGTGCATGTGTTAACAGATTTCTGTATTGTCAAGTTACATAAGCAGACCTGACATTTATACCACTCAAGGTCACCTTCTAATGTTTTTCTAGATACCAAATTCTCTGTTTAAATTTCTGTGTAGTCTTAAAAATAATAGAAAACTAAAAATCCCACCATTATGTACAAGCACCTTACTTAGCCCCATTCATGTAGGGTTGTTTGATTAATTTCCGTTTGTTTGTTTGTTTGTTTTCTCTACCTATATTGTTTGCTGTCTGCCAGTCAGAATAATCTTATTAGATCAATTGAATTACATCAAAATATGGTATTGATTCCAAGAAACAGTGAGAAATGTTACATTTGCTGCTGATTCATACTTAAAAGAAAGGTAAGGAAAAAAGGTGAAAAAGAAAAAGGTATGTTCTGACTGAAATATTTTTAGCTTTGGTATTGCTAGTAAATTGTTTACTCTCTTCTTGCATATCTACTAATACAGATTGCTTAATAAAACCTTTCCTACCATATAAGGGTTCCTATACCAATTGTGGTAAATATTTTTCAAAACAGTATCCACCACTGAGACTGGTATTCATCTCACTTAACTGTAGACATCTGACCTAATTATCTCTGAATATTTTTGCTAAAGAAAGAAATAGACATTCCTAGGACACATCTCACTCTAATATAGACATTAGTGCTAAATTCAGTTACCTAAATGCCAATGCCATTTGAGATGCTCTAAGATATCAAAAACTTGGGAATTGTCAGATGTTTGAAACTGCTTTCCTAACATTTTTGAGAAAAAAAAAAAAAAAAAAAAAAAAAAAAAACCTTATGGGACTGTGGTGAATTGTCTCATAAACTTGCCCATTTCTCTCCATTGTCTGTAAAAGGAGCTTTCAGAGTTAGCTTGGATGTAGATTTGATGAGATGAATCCACCCTGGAAGTTGCAAAATGGCCTTCCTTACCACTGTAGGACTTAGTATTAACCTGGGATATGCAAATTCCCAGTTATAGATGTTATATTCCCTTGAGTTACCTTAGCATTTATCCTTGATGGATGAGCTGGATCATAAGAGTAACAAGTACTAGAAAGTATAATATCAGTTCTATACTTTGTAACACTATATAGTTATAAAGTTATTTGGCTGTTCATCAGGGTAGTGACAGGAAGGGGGTAAAAAGTAATAAACTTATTGCATGTAAAAACTACATGGACCCAACCTGATGATAAATGCATCAAAGACTTCATTTTAAACACCTCATTTGTTTTTTCTTCACAGTAGTGAGTGTTGTTAGATTACTCACAGAACAGTATTGTGTTGAAAAAGCATTTAATAAACATTGCAGCAATGTCAATGCCTCCTACAACATGTAGTGCTCTGAACTGCTACTTTAGTTGGTGAAAGAAAAGGGTCTCTGTCAAGTGAGAAATGAGCTTAACTTATCACAGGATTCTCCCAGAAACTGAAAAACCATTCTGTTACTTCCAAAATTTTTGTTGCATTTGAAGAAAGGAGGTTCTCTAGACATTAATGAAATATTGAGTAACATCTGTGTATACATAGGATTCACATGGATATCATAGGGAAGAACTGAGAATTTGCTCCCATTCATATTGATTTCAGCAAGAACTGGATAAAGATAGAGCTCAATGTTGGAGTATGTATTTTATATATTTTACTCACTAAATGAATAAACAGAAATTGTTGTGACAGAAATGTATGTGCTGTGGCACAAGGTGTGGAATAGAGGTTAAAATAGATGCATTCACCTTATATAACCAATAGTTGAAAGAATATCTCACTAGACTGCTGCTGGAGCAGAACAATGATTCTTTTTCATGTTTCTGAAGAGTCATGGAAATGAGTGCAAAAAAGATTCTTTTGAAAAGACACACATATAAATAAATAAATAAATAATATACAGAAATATACATATATATATACATATATTTATGTGCTCCAAGGACACCTCCAGCCAAAGAGATGATAATAGTATATAGCATTTGTCTATGTCTGCAGTAGATAAAATTTCCATAAACTAATGAAGAATTCTTCTTTAAAGGGAAATATTCCCCTGTAAAAATGTATAAATATCTGTAGTGGGTTTACGTGGCAAGGTTTTGGTAGCAAGGGGCCATAGGGGTGGCTTCTGTGAGAAGGATCTAGAAGCTGCCCCATGTTTGGTAAGGGCCCCACTGCTGACTAGAGCTGAGCCAATAAGTGATGCTGTTTTGCACCTCTGTGAGAGCATATTTAAGACGGAAAAAAAACGCTGCACCACACAGCAGCTAGGAGAGTGAGAGGAGTGAGAAACAGCCTTGCAGGCGCCAAGGTCAGTGAAGAAGGAGGGGGAGAGGTGCTTGAGGTGTGGGAGCAGAAGTTCCCTGCAGCCTGTGGTGAGGACCATGGTGAAGCAGGCTGTCCCCCTGCAGCCCATGGAGTACCACGGTGGAGCAGGGTTCCACGCTGCAGCCTGTGGAGGAGATCACGGTGGAGCAGGTGGACCTGCACTGACGGAGACTGCAGTCTGTGGAAGACCCCTGCCGGAGCAGATTCCAGGCCGGAGCTGTAGGCCGTGGAGAGGAGAAAGAATCACAGAATCACAGAATCACAGAATTTCTAGGTTGGAAGAGACCTCAAGATCATTGAGTCCAACCTCTAACCTAACACTAACAGTCCCCACTAAACCATATACCTAAGCTCTAAATCTAAACGTCTTTTAAAGACCTCCAGGGATGGTGACTCCAACACTTCCCTGGGCAGCCTATTCCAATGTCTAACAACCCTTCTGGTAAAGAAGTTCTTCCTAACATCCAACCTAAAACTCCCCTGGCTCAACTTCAGCCCATTCCCCCTCATCCTGTCACCAGGCACATGGGAGAACAGACCAACCCCCACCTCGCTACAGCCTCCTTTAAGGTACCTGTAGAGAGCGATAAGATCACCCCTAAGCCTCCTTTTCTCCAGGCTGAAAAAGCCCAGCTCCTTCAGCCTCTCCTCACAGGACTTGTTCTCTAGACCCCTCACCAGCTTCGTCGCCCTTCTCTGGACACGCTCAAGCACCTCGATGTCCTTCTTGTAGCGAGGGTCCCAAAACTGAACACAGTACTCGAGGTGTGGCCTCACCAGAGCTGAGTACAGGGGGACAATCACCTCCCTAGCCCTGCTGGCCACACTGTTTCTTATACAAGCCAGGATGCTGTTGGCCTTCTTGGCCACCTGAGCACACTGCTGGCTCATATTCAGCCGACTATCAACCATCACTCCCAGGTCCTTCTCTGCCTGGCAGCTCTCCAACCACTCATCTCCCAGCCTGTAGCTCTGCTTGGGGTTATTGCGCCCCAGGTGCAGGACCCGGCACTTGGCCTTGTTGAACTTCACGCAGTTGACCGCAGCCCATCGGTGCAGCCTATCCAGATCCTCCTGCTGAGCCTTCCTACCCTCGGGCAGATTAACACACGCACCTAACTTGGTGTCATCTGCAAACTTACTCAGGGTGCACTCCATCCTCTCATCCAGATCATCGATGAAGATATTGAAGATGACCAGCCCCAGCACCGAGCCCTGGGGAACACCACTAGTGACCAGCCTCCAACTGGATTTGACTCCATTCACCACGACTCTTTGGGCCCGGCTATCCAGCCAGTTTCTAACCCAACGAAGCGTGCGCCAGTCCAAGCCAAGAGCAGCCAGTTTCTTGAGGAGAATGCTGTGGGAAACGGTGTCAAAAGCCTTGCTGAAGTCAAGGTAGACCACATCCACAGCCTTTCCCTCATCCACCCAGCGTGTCACTTTGTCATAGAAGGAGATCAGGTTCGTCAAGCAGGACCTGCCCTTCATAAACCCATGCTGACTGGGCCTGATCGCCTGCTTGCCCTGCAAGTGCTGTGTGATGATTCTCAAGATAATCTGCTCCATGAGCTTCCCTGGCACTGAGGTCAAACTGACAGGCCTGTAGTTTCCCGGGTCAGTCCTCCGGCCCTTCTTGTAGATGGGCGTCACATTTGCTAGCCGCCAGTCAACTGGGACCTCCCCCGATAGCCAGGACTGTTGATAAATTATGGTAAGTGGCTTGGCCAGCACCTCTGCCAGTTCTTTCAGTACCCTTGGGTGGATCCCATCCAGCCCCATCGACTTGTGCACATCCAAGGTCATGCAGGAGCAGGTGACCTGGCAAGAGCTGGGTCCCGTGGGGGACCCAGGTTGGAGCAGTTTGCTCCTTAGGGATGGACCCCATGGTACGGACCCATACCTGGAGCAGTTCTTGAAGAGCTGCTGCCTGTGGGCAGCCCATTCTGGATCAGTTTGGCAAGGACTGTATCCCGTGGGAGGGACCCTACAGCACAGGGGATGAGAGTCACCGAGAAGGAGCAGCAGAAAAGAAGCACTATAGACTGACCATAGCTCCCATTCCCCCGTTCCCTTGTGCCACTCAGGGGGAGGAGGTAGAAGAGGGTGGATGGGGGGAAAGGTGCTTTTAGTTTCTTTCCTTTATTTCTCACTTCTCTAGCTTGTTAGTAATAGGTAATAAATCTTACTATCTCCTTATGCTGAGTCTGTTTTGCCCATCATGATAATTGCTGTGCGATCTCCTCATCTTTATATCAGCCCATGAGCCCCTTTCATCATATTTTCTCCCAGCTCCTCTTTGAAGAGGGGGAGTGAGAGAGCGGTTGTGATGGAGCTCGGCCACTCACCTGAGTAAAACCACTACAGTGTCTATATATCAGCTCTTCTCCCCACACCACACTGTTCTCAGAGATCTCAATAGCATGACAAGTTTTCTCAGATGTTAACAGGAGTTTGTTAGTAAAAAACACAGCATCAAAAGCATTAATTATAATTATCTCCATATGTCCTTATGCTTTACTCCTTCCCAGTCTCCAGATTAACAAAAAGCACAAAAACTTTCTCCAAGTATGTTATGCAAGTTGGCAATATCTCCTTCTTTTCACACATACTGAGATATCTTTGCACATTCTGCAAAGATAAATTTTAAATGATGCTTATCAGCACTTCAAATCCATCCATAACATGGTAAACTTAAATTTAGCATAATCAATGTTTGATGTAATGAAAATCTCTTGACAGAAGTTGATAGGCTTAGCAATAAGACTCTGATGCTTCATTATGTATTCACAGAAAGGTGAAATTTGTGGTGATTATCCACACCTCTGAAATGTGTCTCATTGGATTAACAGCTATAATTAGCATTTAAATTTATGAAAGTCAGCTTAAAAATATTACTTCTTCTACCACAGAAAATACTCTTATTGTTAATAATATTTTATTCCATGAGCAAAACTAAAGAAAGCACTATTATTTTGCAGAATAGCAATTACCTTATTTAATTTATCACTGATTGAAAAAGCCAGGCTTTTCTTTCAGTCTGTAAACTTTTGCTGATCTAAATTATCTGCATGCACAGACATGTTTTGCTTAACACCACTCCAAAAATGCTAGGGAAGCAATTTCAAAGCACTACTTTCTATGCTGAATAGAAATAGGGGACTGCCTTCTAGAAGTAGAGACAGTCTCAGTAAATTTCCATGACCAAATCTGGGAGTGTGTGCTTCACATTATTTTAATTAACTAAGGAAATTCCAGAAGTAGCAAACTTCAAGTAATGGCTACTGAAGAACTTGGGTCAAATGTTTATGTAATGCATTCAGGAAACCTACACTAGGTCACCATGGTGTGGATTCAGTGTTACAATAATGGCAACAGATTGCATATGTCATTTGGAAGCAATGCAGCAGAGAAGTATTTTCTTTGCTAGACAGATGTGTAAATAAATGATGTCTGTGTGGCCTACTGCAGCACTTTTTTAACAGGATGAAAGACTATAGAGAAAGGTAATACTTAATCCTTTCATTAAAGCAGTGAGAATTTTATATATAAAATGATCTGTCTGTATGCAAACACAGGCAGAAATATATGTATGTGTTTTAAGCATTTATAATATAAGTGGATTATTCCATCCAGAACAATTTTTTCAAGTGATGTACACAACCTGGAATACTGTTTCAATCTCAGTCACTTAGGTAGCTAGTAATATTTTTAATTCCACAGTCTAAGCATATCTAACATATAGAAAGTTCCTGTTACTAAATGAGAAATATTTCAGGAAAAATGATGAAAAAAAATGTTAGCATTTACTTGCCATTTTAATTACTATTTTTTACCCCCAAAATTATTTTATAGATCCATAATTTTGGTGGTTTTGGTGTTTCTAGCAGACACTCGTTGTCTTACAATCCTCCATTCAGAAGGTCACTGATGGAGTAGCAGCTACTATATGCGTTGCTGTTAGCTACAAACCTTCACGTCTCTGTTCATTATTCCGATGTTACTCCACTAAATGTAATCAAAGCTTAGTCCTGGGCACTGTACCTTGACCATCCAAGATATTAAATTGCAAGCATGGAGCTGGTACAGTTTGGGCCTGGGACAAGTAATGCTCCCAGAAAATGCTTTGAGTATGATTTGAGTATTAGCATATGTTTTGAATATAATTTGTGTTAGCATAGATGTAGGGTAGGTCTGAATAGGCCATATGCATGTAGGTATTTTGGAGAGAAAGCAGGATAGTTTCACTGCCTGTAAGTGAGCTGTGCCATGCCTGCTGAGTTCTGAACCAGTTTTTGTATATTTACTCCCAAATATATAGGTTAGGGAGTCAGGTCAAGACACTATGGCATTTGCAGGCTACTATATATTCCACTCAAGATACATTGCTTTCGTAATGTGAGTTTGCATCCACCACCTACAGTGGGAGGTTATACTAGATTTTCCTTTTTTATTATTATTATTATTTATTTTTATTTTTTTCATTGCTTTTGATTACCAGATTATGGTTAGTTACTAACCAGTTTTCCTTGTAAGAAATTATTTTTTATCTTTTAAGCATAACTTAATTATTGCCTTCAGTTGTTTTTTTATCCACTAGATGTGTTTATAGAAAATAATGAATTTTATATAAGCCTGTTTTTGCCTGACTAGAAAGGTAGAAAGGTCAAATTCTTTTAATCTTTTCATACAGTTCTCTAATTCCCTCCTCAGAGAAGTATCTTTTCTTTACTAAGTCAAATCTGAAGTAATATATATATATATTTAATTTCAAAACTTGGTTTTATAGGAGCCCTGTAGAACCGAACTAAAAATACTTCATGTGATGCATCCAGAATAATGCTTTCTATTCTCCACCATTGCCTTATATTGACAGTTCATAGTCACTTTGCAACTAGCTAATATATGCACTGTTTCTTTATTGTTTCTTTTCACTATCACAGTATTTCAGTCAGTCTATATTATGGATGGTTTTCATCCAATTACTCTTACTCAGTCACCAGAAATATCTAGTTATTCCTGTGAGATATTCCAAACCTTCTCTGTACTGATGACAATGTCATCAACAGATTTCATGACTACTTTCCTGATCTCTGTGCCAAGGTCATTTAATCAAAAATGATAATAAAATAATCTTCAATCCTAAGAATGATTGCTGAGAAACTCAACCAAACACTTCCTTATGGGCAAAGCTTTGCATACATATGGTACCCAGTTGTCTTCCTGATGTGTTATCTATGCATTTAGAAAAATCATATGAGAAGAAGATGAAGAAAACTGACACATACTCATATTTCCAATAAGCCTCTGATAGTGGGTTTATAATTACCTTCAGTTATATAATGAAAATTTGAGGTTATTGAATAGATGTACTGTAAAGAACATTTTTCAGGATCACAAACTCATATCACAGAGAGGAGGATAAAATACAGAGAAATGTTGGAGTGCTGCATTTATTCATTTCCACCGCTATTTCTGGAATATAACAGGGAACTAGAAGTTCAGATAGGCATAATTTAATTGCTATAACTAGTATGTTTTACTTTTATCAGGCGTACAAAGGGTTAGTATTATCTATACTCATTTTAACATTAAAAGAATTTCCTGTCTTTTTCCAGGGTTCACATCAAGCAGATTTAAATCAAAGCACTGGCAACGCTTCATTAAACTTTGACCTTTTAGATTTATATTGGATACCTTACCAAAGTCTTTCCTAAAATAAAGGTAAATTACACCTATTATGGTACCTCTAGTTTAATCTCTCTTTTAAAACACTTTCATAAAAACTCTATCAGAACAACTTTTCCTAGTCCTCTTTAATGCTTTCTTCTTCTAGCAGATCTTATTCCTAATATAACTTTACAGTACTGTATCAAAAATTAATGGCTGTTTACTTGTTTTAAATACTACAGTTTGGCCCATTTCTGTCAGTGACATAATAGCTTTCCATTTCCCATTATGTGTCTGTTCAGAATTTTGGCAGTGCCAAAGTTTTTGTTATTTATCTTTGTTGTATTGTATTACCTTTTTTGTATCTGTATTGCTCTGCCTGCAAGTCAGATATTACTTCATTATACTGGGTTTTTGGCTACAGATGTATAAATCTCTAATGTAATAATCACCACATATGGATATGTTTAACATATAAAAGGAAGAAAAAAAAACAGTCTTGAAAGTGTAACTCTTTAAGTAACCATTATGAAATAGCATATTTGGGGCAGTGTTTATCATATTAACTCAAACTCTAAAGATGTTTGTGCTCTGTGAGCAGAAAAGATTTATGGTGTTTAATAATAATTAATTGGAAAAGACATCTCTCTCCCTTCAGTGTAGGGTATTTTGGGACCCCCTGGAACACCACATTCTACCAAGGTGCATTTAGATTGTGCATTAATGTTACCATATGGGAAATATCAGCTCTCAGGATCTCTGTGAATGGCTTACTGTACTCTTCTCATTAGAAGCAAACACATCAAAGATGGTTGAGCTGTGAAACATTGGTATTTCAAAAAGAGACAGACACAAACGTAGAGGACTAGTTTCAGATTATAGTTTTAGGACCAGTTAGAGTGGGATCTGAATTTCAGTGCTTGACTCTTGCTTTAGCTTCTTTAATTTTAATGCCTTCATGATATGTGATCCTAAACTAAGGACTACCTTTAAGTTTTGTATTTTGTATCATTTGGAAACAATTAACACTAAAATATTTAACAAATACTCTAGATAGCTAGATGACCATGTCATACAGCAGCTTCTTTTTGCATGATGTGTATGCACTCTGTTAAAACTACTGAGTTACTGGAAATCTTCACAGTTTATACTCGCATTAATATTAGTATTGTAAAAAAAAAAAAAAAAAAAAAAAAAAAAAAAAAAAATTCTTGTGAAAAAATTTTTGGCAATTTAAATTTTTCAGAAAAAAAAAAAAGTCCTGTGTTCTGCATTTCTGGACACTCTTTCTTAGAGTATTAATATGTAATTTTTTGCCATCTTTAGGAATGCTTCTATTATGGTTTTGTTTTCTTCCAAATATTTATATCATTACTATTGTTATTTCATATATTCTTACCTGGTCTTTATTATCAGTTATTTCTAAATGCCTGTTTAGTAGTGTTTACTATGACCTCACGTTCTTCCAGTACAGCTTCAAGAGTTGTAGAAATTATGTTCCTGTCAGGCATTGTTGGATATTGAATATACTTGATCTGCTTAACTTCAGATGATCACTGACCTTCGAAATCAGTGAACTACTCCTAAACCAGTGCATTCTAAGAATATATATATTATATATAATATATATTCTAAGAATATATATTATATAAGAATATATTTATTGTGTAAATATTGAGAAGATTAATGAATAGATAAAAAAATATTTTGGGTTCTCTTCTTACAAGTTTAAACTGTAAAATCGATAAAGCTGCCAGAAATATAGTGAGACATTTTTTTTCATATTTTCTCTCTATGACCAATATTTTTAATACATTTTTTTCAGCATGGCATGATTCAATTCCATTAAATGAGACTAATGTGCTTATTTAAGTATATTCTTTACTAATTCTATTTAATATTTGTAGATTTGCTCCAAAGTAAAAGTGATCTGAGATCTAATTTGGGTCAACATTATTCAGTTGTCAATACAATAATACTTTAAACACTAACACAGTTATAAATCCCAACTTTTTGGAAGAGTTTCAGAAACAAAAGATTTATTAGGCCTTCAAACTGAATGCAAGCCAAAGGTATTCCAGGTTCCAAAAGGTTAGGCTCATTCCCTTTTGCATTCTCTCTAGGTCTAATAAAGTGATACAAGAAGAAATATGACAGAAGGAGTTTATAATAAAATATACAATTTATTTTTTAAAAAATCCATATCACAATTAGTCAAAGTCAAATTAATCCAGAGAGTCAGAAGCAAACTGCAAATTGGAAAAATCATAAAAATAAAAAATAAAAAATTGCCTTTGGCCATTGGCCTTTACATGAAATTTTCTGCAAGCTTCTATTAAAAAGGACCATTATAAATTAAATTTCTTGTTTTGTATTAATCATAAAGTATCTGAATTCCAGGATATATGCAAACATAGGTAAAATGTTTTAAGAAAGATGAAAAATCTGTTTTGTCCTTGCTGAATTGGTTTGAACTATTTTTCTTAATATACTAATTTTGAGCAAAGAATTACAAATTGTCTTAATATCTTTTCTCATGGTTAAATTCTTCACTATTTTCTGTATTCTGAATGCAGTAATCTCACTTATCTCTTTTCAAAGCCAGGTCAGTTTTCAAATGCAGCTCAGTTTATCATAAAAAGCTTGCTAGTATGCCATTGATCGTGCCTAGTATATAAGTGGTTTACTGAAAAGTTAATTGCAATATGTCCTGGTTTAAGCTAGGATAGAGTTAATTTTCCTCCTAGTAGCTGCTATGGTGTTGTATTTGGAATTTAGGATGAGAATAATGTTGATAAAACACTGACGTTTTCATTGTTGCAGAGCAGCGCTTACACTAATCCAAGGACTTTTCAGCTCCTCTCTCTGTCCTGCCAGCTGGCAGGCTAGGGGTGCAGCAGAAGATGAGAGGGGACAGCCCCAGGACAGCTGACCCAAACTGGCCAAAGGGATGTTCCATACCATCTGACATCATGCTGAACAATTAATATAGGGGGTGCTGGCTGGGGTTGGGGGGACCGGCTGCTCAGAGATGGGCTGGGCATCAATCAGCAAGTGGTGAGCTATTGCATTGTGCATCACTTGTTTGTACACATCATTAGTAGTAGCACTATTATCATTAGTTTCCTTTCTTTCTGTCTTGATAAATTGTCTTTATCTAAACCCATAGGCTTTCATTTTTTTCTGATTTTCTCTCCTATTCCAGAGAGGGAGGGAGGAGGGTGAGCGAATGGCTGTGTGGTGCTTAGCTGCTGGCCGGGTTAAACCACAACACAGCAGAAGAGTTTTCAAATAAAATATTTTCTTGCTGTAGAATTCTGTAAGATAAATCAATACATTTTTTTCTAAATTTTAGAATATTTTGATTTAGAAGTTTTAAGAATATTTCTAATTTTGGTTACTATACAGTAGCTTTTATTTAAGACTTTTTTCTTAAAAATAGTGTTCCTTAATATACTATTCTACAACCAAACAGGATCTTTCCCCAGTTTAGAAATGCATTATTGTCCTGCAGTAACTTCCTGGGAATGGCCAGAAATGAGTGCCTGAGGAAAGATCTCTTACACTATTACCAGGTTTCACACCTCTGTCTTCAAATGATATGCGTGCCTACTCTGAACTAAAGCTGAGCAGGTAGAAGATTGTTTTCACCCACATGTGAAAGCTAAAAATTGCCACAGCAGAGCAGCCTGTGCCTTTGGAATTTGTTGGAGATAACAATATATAGCACAGTGAGATGCCAAAAACAGTATATTAGAAATTGTGAGGATGATGGATGATTTGCAGCTTCTCTCCAGGGATCTGAGTCAGCAAATCATACATAGCCCTTATTCCTTGCCTTGATGTAAGCATATGAGCCCATTCAGAGGAGGACGTCAATGTTGTATTTTAAAACAGGCTCTCAGAAGAGTAAGTAAAGCAGGCAATGCTGGAAACACCCATGTTTACGCCGCAGGTACTGAAGACATGACAGCTAAGAACCAAGTGTCACCGCATTCAGCTCTCAAGGAGCACATGCTCATCTCTTCCTTCCCATTCTGCCATCATTAGTTTTCACTAGAAAATTTCCTCCTAGGCCTAGTAAAAATAGCATTTTCCAGGTGGAAGTACTTTTGTCTGATATTACCATCCAGATCTTTTTTTACAATGCTTTATACTGACCACTGTTTTGATTTTCTTTCTTTAAGAAATAAGACTGCAGTATTTAAAACAGGGGGTTAAGACACAAATGCTTCTTAAAACCTTCATTTTCTTATCATACCTAGAGTTTATAAAATGCCAAGATTTAATTGGCATGATAAATTATGCCAGTGTACTATGCCAATCATGTATCATAAACACACAATTTAATTGCATTTTAGTTTGTTCTTGTTTTTAGTTACTGCAGTAAAAAAGCAGTTGTAGTCAGCAATTCAGTGAGGCAGGCTTTTACCTTTTCCCATAATCATTGTTAACTGAACTTCAATGGTATGCATTCTATTTTCACACAATATTACATCAATCTACTTTTTAAAACTTCACTCAATGTTACCATTTGTTATGATACTGTATTGCAAATTTCATGTATTACTTTTTATTTGTATAGATTGAATTTTAGCATATACAGCCTAGAGATGTTTTTTTAACCAACATTTTAACCTGTTAGACCTTATCATAGTTTTAATTCTACAAAGAGCTTTTAAGTTAGCAAGGTGTAAATTTCATAACCTGGTTACTTTTACCTGAAGATAATTTTACCAACACCCCCAGGGTCCTTCTCAGAGCTGCTCTCAATCTATTCTCTGCCCAGCCTGTATTTGTGCTTGGGACAGCCCTGACTCATGTGCAGGACCTGGAGAGCAGCTCTGATGAGAAAGACCTGGGGGTCTTGGTTGGCGAGAATCTCAACAGGTGCTGGCAATTTGTGCTTGCAGCCCAGAAAGCTAACTGATGCAACTGGGCTGCACCAAAAGAAAGGTGGCCAGCGGGCTGAGTGGGATGATTTTTCTCCTCTGCCCTTCTGCTCTGCTCTTGCGGGACTCCATCAGGAGCACTGCTTTCAGATCTTCCCAATATAAGAAGTATATGGAACTATTAGAGTAAGTCCAGAGGAAGGCGATGAGGATGATCAGAGGGATGGAGCATATCTCTTATGAAGACAAGCTGAGGAGTTGGGGTTGTTCAGCCTGGAGAACAGAAGGAACATAGCAGCCTTCCTCTACTTATATGGGGCCTACAAAAAAGCTGGAGAGGGACTCATTTTCAGGTAGTGTAGGGCTAGGACAAGGAGTAATGGCTTTAAACTAACAGAAAATATATTTAGATTATATATAAGTAATAAATTCTTTACTCAGAGGATGGCGAGGCACTGTAACAGGTTACTCAGAGATGTTGTATATGCCCCATCCCTGGAAGTGGTCAAGGCCAGGTTGGATGGGGCTTTGGGCAACATAATATAGTAGAAGGTGTTGCGCCCATGTCAGCAGGGTTGGAACTGGGTCAAACCATTCTGTGATTTTATGGTATTATGATTCTGTGATACAATTAATTAAACAAAGTTGAATTTCATGAGGTTTGAACAGGCCTCACAAGCCTGTCAAAGTCAGTGGCATCCCTTCTGTCCAGCATGTCAACCACATCACTTAGCTTGGTGCCATTCACAAACTTGCTGAGGGTGCTCTTGACCCCCCTATCCATGTCACCTACAATGATGTTAAACGATACCAGTCCCAATACTGACCCCTGAGGAACACTACTCATCAGTTTTCACTCAGACATTGAGCTGTTGACTAAAACTCTTTGAGTGTGACCATCCAGCCAATTCCTTATTCACTGAGTGGTCCATCAATGAAATCCACGTCTCTCCAATTTAGACACAAGATTGTTGTGCCAGACAGTGTCAAGTGGTCTGCACAAGTCCAGGTCAGTTACATCATTTGCTCTTCCCTTATCCACCAAAGCTGTAACCCCATTGTAGAAGGACACCAGATTTGTCAGGCACTATTTGCATTTAGTGAAGCCCTGTTGGCTGACACCGTCACCTCTCTGTTCTCTCTGTGCCTTAGCAGATCGTTTCCAGGAAGATCTGCTCCATGATTTCACCCAGCAAAAATGGAGACTGTAGAATGGAGTTCCACAATCTGTATTATGTTTTGCGATGTGATTTCCTGTTATGAACTTTGAATATCAGAACAGTTCACTGGAGAGGTCATTCCTGCTCCATGAAATATTGTTATATCACCCAGTTTGTATTCATGTCTGGGATTGTCCTGACCCATGTGCATGACCTTGCATTTGGCCTTGTTGAACTTCATGAGGTTGATGTGGGGCAACTCCCCAACAATTCACTCTGGATGATATCCCTTCCTTCTATCATGTCAACTGCACCACTCTTCTTGGGGTCAACCACAAACTTTGTCCCCAGGAGACACCACTTGTCACTGATCTCCACCTGGGCATTGAGCAGTTGACCTCAACTATTTCAGTGTGACCATCCAGCTAATTCCTTATCTGTCAAATAGCCCTGTCTTCTAATCCTTCTCTCTCCCATTTAGAGATGACCATGTCATATGTACAGTGTCAAAGGCCCACATAACAAGTTTGTCTTCTCATCTATCAATTGTTCCACATTTTCAGAAGCATCATAGCAATTATCAGTAGCCATTATCAGTGTCCCATAAGAGATGAACATTCTCTTTGTTTTCATGAATATGAATCCAAAGGTTTTTTTTGTTTGTTTGTTTGTTTGTTTTTCCTTAAAATAATCATTTTCTTATGTTCAGAACATACATAGTAACAAGAGTGACGGTGTTCAAACTGAATGATATCTTTAAAATAGCAGGCCTCCTGTTTGGCTGGAGAATTTCTGGAGCTCCAGCACAGTTGCACATAATCTGCAAATGCAAAATCAAGTGAATTTCAACAGAAATTTCCAAGGCACATTTATTTCCTGGGACTTTTTGGAGTTAGGATATTCATGAACAAAATCTATAAATATTGTTATACTTGTTTGTTAGCTTGTTTTATATTGTGTCTGCTATGCATCATTCTTTCTTGTAAAGCTTGGATGGTGTTTTGCTGATGAGCTGCTTGCTTGTTACTGTATTCAATGGTCTAGAATAAGCAAGTTTTTATTTCTATTTTTATTTAGATCTAAACACGCAATATACAAGTAAAATTTCCTCAAATAAGTTGATAATGCACTGTTTTACTAGGATTCAAACTACAGTTAAACTTCTGTAATGGCTTCTGAGCCATTACCTTAGAGGATAATACCTCCACTAACACAAAAAGAGGAGATAATTAAAATCTTCACAAAGCATCTGTCAGCCAACTATACTGATGAGGGATTATGAAGACTGCAGATTACAAGAATAACTAATAAATAAACAATTAATCAGAAGTTCATACATAAAAATAAAACACAATCTTTAACGAAAAACAAAAAGACAATGTTTTAACCTTCACAGAAATGCACAGATGTACTAAATCAAAACAAACAAACAAACAAAAAAAACTAACTTTCAGTATAATTTTGATGCATAAAAAAACAATCAGCATGTAACACTTGATGCGAAAAATCAGAATGATGAGATAGAGTTTGGATCACAGATTATTGCACTTTAATTTATAAATGAATTTAGACATCTGTGAAATTAAAACCCCAAGGCCGACAATTTATGTGACACTGTGTTGAGAAAGGAACAAAGCTTTGAGATGCAAATTCCAGCTTTACATTGCATCAGAGCAGGTAACCTTGCAAACAACCTTCACACAGACCAGTCCTCTCCACTCTGACTGATGTCTCCCATATGTATCTATTTCTCCTCTGTTTTCCAATCAAGTTGACAGCAATCCCCAGTTCATTTTCTAAAGGGACTGATAAAAGCCAGGCTGGACCTGTACCTATCTTTAACCTCTGTTGTACCATTATTACTTATTTTTCTCCTTTGAGATAAGCAGTTACATTGCACTTGCTGATCTTTGCATGTGATGTGTTATTACATAAAAATGGTACTGCAAATGTCAGCCTGTTACTGGTTCATTAAAGTCAGGTCATGATATTTGAAAATTTGATGTTCTTAACCTTTTCAGGAGTTAACCAAAATATATAATAGGTTTATTTGTCTTTGTTCTTTTTGTTGTTGCTGTTCCTCACATTAATTATTCATGAATACAACAGACTATAGTGCACTAAAAAAGAATGCATGAAATTTGATTTATACATGTTATTGAATAAACTATGATTTAGTCATTAAAAATATTTACATTACTGGACAGTTTGAGGCTCCTTTACTGGACAGTTTGAGGCTCCTTCTTCATTATTTTGAAGGAATAACTTTGAACTCTATATGTGCACAAATAATTCTCCAAATCTTTTCCATATATACTATGCAAATATAAATGTCATTGTTTTGTTTTGTTTTCTATAAGTAAATAGGGTTTTCCTGCCTATCACTAGCATAATTATTTATTTTCAGTTATGTACACCTTCATATTTGTCACAAAACAGTGCTAAAGAAGGTTAAGCTAAGCAATAAATAGATATTTCTCATTTTTAATTACAGTTGGAAATATTCAATAAAAGGCTGGCATGATATTTTGTAGATAAAAATTAAATGCAAATCTCAGCTAATATCTGAAACCTATCCTGTCTGAGAGGCATTATAAGATGCCAAAAATTATGATACTTTCTTTTAAAAGATCAGTCCCAAAAGATAAATATCTCAAGAGTTCATTGTTTTATACAACACTAGCATCACTTTGTGTCAGTACCTGGGGAAAAAGAAAAAAAAAGAAAGAAAAGGAAAAAAAAGAAAAAAAAAAGGAAAAGAAAAAAAAAAAAAAGAGTGGGCTTGAAATTTTATTAGAAATCTTTTGGGAAACTATTCAGAACAGAGTTTAAGAACCCAGACTCCATCTTCCACTCAGATAGTCAGATTCTCTAATAAATAATTCCAAGAGTACACACTTTAATTTCTTGACTTTGTACATAACACAGGAGCCTACGCTTTCTTTAGACAACCTATTAATATGAGTTGTCTGGTGCTTTTTTTGAGGTATCAGTTTGAAATTATTACGTAAACAACATACAGAGAATAAACTTATAAATGGCTACATAAAATCATTTTTAAAATAAAATTTTAAATTATGTTAAATTTTATTAATTTGTTCAATATACTTAATGAAAAGAGGTAATTTAGAAAATCTTCTATGAGAACATTATTTGGTTGCTACTAATATAATTTTTGGAAGTTACTGAAGAACCCATATTTATATTACATTTTATAGATGGTTTTATAAATGAATACCAATGGAATGCTGACCATCTGCTGTTCAGATTTAAGAAGTGAATTTTCATTCTTCATCTCTAAGAAGATACCGCTTTTTGTCCTCTTATATCATTATTCATGGACAAATGCTCCTGAAAATTTGAAACAAATAGTCCCAGAGGGACTTATCCATTTCTTTCATTTACAACATTCAAACTCACTTAAAACATGCAATTGACAATACCATGGTAGAAAGAATGCTTTGCTTATCTTTGAAACAGAATCTCCATAGATGGAACAATACAAAAAGGCAATTTTACAAACTAATGGTTAAAGGAAAAAAAAAAAAAAAAAAAAAGCATTTCTCAAACTATAAACTGCACAAGATTGCAGCATTACTGTATTAATCACTTTAATTTATGAGAAAAAAATGGCATGAAATTGTTATAACTCCTAGGCAAAATAAGCTGTAAAAATATCACATAGTAATGACTCTAGCAGTCAGGAAGATCTAAGCTCCAGAAGTGATTTATTGCCTTCCTCGGAAGGTGGATGAGTACCATGTAGTAAAGCAATTCTGAGTATGTATATTTTTATGGGAAGCTTTCCTTTTATGTTATATGTTATCTTGGCTCAGTCTCTGAATGTGGCACAAATGCATGTGACACAAACACAGGTCTCCATCAGAGGGTCACTCACCTGGTGAAATGTATTATTCTTCCTGGTAGTACTGATAAGGTGAAATTGTCTCCAAAATGCAAGCAGTATGGCTTTTCAAATAAGGCTTACTATGCTTTAGTTCATTTTTCTCAAGCTTAGTTGATTTTTCTTGAGTAGTTCTTACTACTTTGTGGAGGAAGCTTCTTTTGCCTTTTGTTATTGTGTTATTTCTGCCACTGGTACAAATCCAGTGGAAGTAGAATGCTAATGGCATACTTTGATATTTGAACTGTTTTCTTTCTTTAAGAAATCCTCATCTTTTTATGTTTATCTTAGATCTTTGATTTTTTTTTTTTTTTTTAAAGATGGTCTGAGTTTTTAGTCAACATTTACTAGGACAAGGATGCACAATCTGCCTTACTTTTGAAGTAAACATTGCTCCAGAGTTTTGACCCTTCCTTCAGGGAAATATTCCCCTGCCACACTTGAGAGAGAAATTGTTTAAATGAACTTTCTAATAACTTTTTACACAGTATCTAATTGTGGACTAGACTAGCAGGCAGCCCCAGCAGGTGCATTTCTTTCAAAAATAATTTCACTGCAACTTCTATATAATTGAATTGACTAAGTTCTGCTGCATCATGATGTTTTCTCTCATTTTAACGACAGCTGTGATATATTACAAGTTAGTTGCTCAAGCAGGAAAAGAGTGGGAGAAAAGAGTTAGAGGAAAAAACATCCAATTCAACTATAATTCTTCAAACTAAGCATCTGAAAAAAAAAAAAAAATCAATGCCAGGATAAGTGGCCAATAATCTCGAGTATTAAATATTTTTGTTTAAAAAGTACCTAGACTACCTGCACTTAAAATATTATTCTATGTGAGAACAGAAAACAAACAAACAAACAAAAAACACTAATGCCTTTCTTAGGTTTCTCAGCATTAGAACGAGCTCTGAAGTTCTGCAATGTAGTGTAAATCAGTTTTTCTTTCACTTTTCTCACCAAGAATACCCATTTCAAAGCATTCAGTTAATATAAGCAGAAAATATCATATGAATCATCTGAATGTCATACTGTAAATGCAATTTGCAGCCTTTGAGAAAGTTCCCTAAGAGTATTTTGCTTTCAAAAATGGGAGCTTATTCATAAATAAATAATTAAATAATTATGCCTCTATATCTGTTTTCAGAAAAGTACAAGGAGTGATTTATTGTGAATGAGAACAGTGACTGCTGAATTAAAGCAGTACCATATAGTACCAACATCATAAGTAGCTTTTAGACTCAGCTGTATTGTAGTGTGTTCAGTTTTCTAATAAGCACAAATAATCTTCCTCAAATAGGACTTATTATACTGTCATAATTATATTTTTTATACTGAATAATACTTCTTAATTCCACTTGTAAATATATGTGACATGAGAGATATATAAATAATAAGACTGTTGAGCTATTAACTAATTCACTTGTCATTACCAATTCTCAAAGATTTCACCTGATGTGACAAATTGCTGTAGTTCAAAACGTCTTTCAAATGTTTAGCAGAATAAGTATTTGCATGATTATATTTTACATTCCCCAAACATGTTCACTTTCTCAAAACCTTTTAGATGCATTGAGCTACCATCTTTTACTACCCTGTGAACTACCTTTCAGAAACAGATACAATGATGACATCAGACACTTAAGGATGTGTTGGTTTTACTCAGTTGGGCAGCTAAGCTTCACCAAAACTGCTCACTTGCTCTCCCACCTCAAGGAGAAAGGGGAGAAAAAATGATACAAAGGACTCAAGGACTGAGATAAGGACAGGGAAATCACTCAACTATTATTGTCATGGGCAAAACAGACTCAGTATAGGGAGATTAATATATATATATATATATATATTTTTGCCTATTACTAACATGCTAGAGAAATGAGAAATGAAACAAAAAACACCTTCCCCCCGTTCACCCTCTTCCACCTTCTCCCCAAGTGGTGCAGGGGAACAGGAAATGGGGGCTGCGGTCAGTCTGTAGCACTTCATCTTTGATGCTCCTTCATGGTCACTCTCTGCCCCTGTTCTAGTATGGGGTCCCTCCCATGGGATGCCGTCCTTCCCAAACTGAACCTGCGGGAGCTGCTTATTGGCAGCTCTTCAAGAACTGCTCCTACATGGCTCTGTGCCACAGGGCTCATCCCCCAGGAGCAAACTGCTCCAGCACAGGTCCCCCAGAGGTGGCAGCTCACCCCAGACCCTTTGCTCCTCCACGGGCTGCAGCTCCGGCCCGGGGCCTGCTCCTGCAGGGGCTCTCCATGGGCTGCAGCCTCCTCCAGGCCACATCCACCTGCTCCACCAGGGGCTCCTCCATGGGCTGCAGCGTGGAGATCTGTTCCATGTGGGACCCATGGGCTGCAGGGGGACAGCCTTCTCCACCAGGGGCCTATCCACAGGCTGCTGGGGAACTTCTGCTGCATGGCTGGAGCATCTCCTGCCCTCCTTCAGCACTGACCTTGGTGTCTGCAGGGCTGTTTCTCACTCCTCTCTCTCCCAGCTGCTGTTCTACAACATTTTTTTCCCTTTTCTTGAATTTCTTCTCACAGAAGTTCAAACATCTCACACTGGCTTGGCTCTGGCCAGAAGCAGGTCCCTTTTGGAGCCAGCTGAAACTGATTCTGATCTGACATGGGACCCCTTGCTACCAAAACCTTGCCAGAAGAAAAATGTAAATTAGTAGTATGCATCCTACGTGAGACTCTTTGCATATGCATGAGGGAGATGTGCGGGTGGGATTTCTTTTATAGCTCCTCATATGAATGACACGCAGACCATATGTACTGCTCAGTTGCCATCAGTCTGCTCCCAGCTGCCAAGTGTTCCTCTTTCCTTCTTAAGCCAACTAAGGTTTCAAGATTATGTAATGGTGGGAGGCCTGAGAAAACCCCAGGGAAAAATAAATAAATAAGTAAATGATGCCTGCAAGGCGGTTGTTGCCCCAAGTATAACTCAGCATATTTGCTTACAAGTTGTTTACTGCACACTGAAACCTTTTTTCAGAAATGTTGAAAAACAGGAATAGCCTTCAACATTTAGTCTACCATCCTGCCTTAAGTGGCAAAGCTCACTCCAAGTTGGAGAGTGGATCTCCATTGACTTTAATCAAAATTTATAAACCTAACTCATATGTAGACACAAGCTCAAAGTGTCATTTGAGAAGCTTTCACCTCACCTGTCAGACAGTGAGGAAGTGGTTTATTGGATCAGACATCAATGTCTACAACAAAGGTGTCTACATTTGCCTTTATGTGCTGCATTGAGGGTTTTTTGGGTGAACAAGACAAAGATGTCGTCCTCGGAACAGGAACAAAATTCTAGCTCTTTCTTGTCTCCACTTAATCCAGAACTGTCAGGAATTGTTTATTCATTTCAATTTTGCCCCATCTTAACATTGCTGGCTTTGCAACAGAATGACTTGAACAGAAAGATACTACATGTCAGTGTTGTCCATAGCTTGAGAACTGTCAAGACTCTCATGAGGATCCAACCTTAAACACCATGTGCACAGAAAGAAAAAAGATTCAGATATTCCATTCCTGAAGATCTATTCCACTCAAATAACAAGACAGTTGAGAAAATTTAGGCATGTCAGCACACATTACCGTACCTTCTAAAATGCAAATTATATCATAAAACATGAGACATTAATGAAAGTCTCCAAGTGGAGATAGGAACAAGCTTATCTAAGTAACCCTATCAACCTACCTGAAAAGCTGATGTGCCATTTGTTTTCACAGTTTGCCATAGACCAGATGTGTTTTGATACACAATATGTTTGAACAGCTAATTAATTTTTGAAAGTGTCATTCTGGCATATTTGGTATAAACAAACATTTGGAAAACACAACATCCTGTCAAATATAATCTAAAAAATAAGTCTAGCTAACTGGCTCACGTTCATTAAAATGGCTACAAAAGTCTACAGTTGCATATGATATGAATACTTCTGTCCTTATTGAAGACAACACACACACACACACACACACACAAAAAAAAAAAATCTGTCATTTTTTTCTCTCTTCCCTCAGAAAATCAAATATTTATAGAATCACCTTAATGTTTTTAAATACAGTGAAAACATAGTTTCAATTAAAAACCATTTGAAAAATATCAGCTACATCTATCTGTCTTTAAAATAATTAAATTTTACTATTCAAAATAATAATAAAAATATTATACTTTATTAAAATATTTTCAATGTTGTAATTTATATATAATTTTAAACATTAAACAGTCTCCCTCTGAGAAAAAGGCATGTAGTAATAATTTAGTTATGTAGAAAGAAAACCAAAATTATATCTTTAATTCTGAATTAGTACTCCAAATAAATGTTTAGTATTGAATTATGAGTAACCTACAGTTAAATAAGTAATGTATAAATTTAAAATCTCGATGTACTATTTTCTTAAAAGGTGATTGACAGAAGTGTTCAATCTACCAATTTTATTCATACTTATTCAGAAATTAAATTAATGTTCTCTTTATTTCAGTATCACCATAAAAAGAAAAAAAAAAAAAGTGCCATCTACAATGATGTCTTCCAGGTTGTTTAGTTACAAACAAAATATACAAAACTACTCACCTGCCATACTGACTATGATTAAAGAAGCACAGAGCATCAAGAAACTAGACATGATTTCTGAAGCTAATACTGTTTTTATATGAAAATGCAAAATGCCAGGAATTGCCATAATGCCCAGTGCTTAATTTCCATTCTGTCTTTACCAGTTCTTTTTTAACAGTTCATTAAGTTGAAGAATATGGAAGTCCACTGAAATGTTAACTTTTATAGCCAACACCTTCAGGAGCTTTTCTGCAACACTGGATATAGTACAGCTACAATATCAACCATAAAATATACTTTTTAGGTTTTATCTAACCTTCAATATTATAGGTAACTTCCTTTTTTGTAACATTTCTCAGACATTTAGATTCAAAATTTCAGAATACATAAAGAATATTTGCATACCTGTGTAACTATGATCACAAATAACTTTGACAACAGTAACTAAATTGAGAAAACATTTTTATTCAAATGTATACCAATCAGTAATAATAGTAAATTACAAAATCTGAAACCTAAAGCACCTAATATCTTTTAATTAATTTAGGACAGTTTGTGGTGTTGCACATGTGGAAAACCTACTTTGTAATGAATAAATTAATGGTGTGAGAAATAAGGGGTGGTCTATTCATCTAACCATAAATTGATCTATCTTATTCAGGTCATGGACCCTAGCATTATAGCTGCATGGAGGCATAGCTGAATAGCTTTGTAAGCTAAATGTTTTCTATGAAAGACCATAAAAAAGGTGTCAAAGTAGGGTGATCAGAGAAAAAAAAATATATATATATATAAAGCCAAGATATAATAAACAGCTGTACTTCGAGAACTTATCCCAATAACAAACCTATGTTTTGTTAAAAGATTTACTAATACAGAAGTAATACATGTCATATTTTACAAAAAAAAAAAAAAAATTAAATGGCAAGCAGTGATATATGGTATATTTTGCTATATTTCACACAAGAAAAGGCACAAGAAAAGTTGAGGGTACAAATAATTTCTCCCATATCAGAGAATATGTGGACTCTGAGGAAGAAAATTTTAGAACCCGTTTTCAAGGAATGTACTAAATGTTGTCTTGCTCATAAATTGTTAAATAGATCCAGAAGAATCATTCTCTAAACTGCTTGTTGATATCTACAGGTTACAAAACAGTCTATCTTGTTTAAATTGGGATATTCTCTATAGCATGCAATAGCTTAGAGACATTAAGATGCCATCAATTTTCTTAAGCAGTGAGATTTATTTAGTCTAAGGTTCCCATTTCATTTTGGCTGCAGTTAACTGTGCAGTCAGATATTCCCCCAAAGATATTGAAATCAAACATGTATCCTCCTTGGCATGATTTCAGTACCTGCTTGAAGTTGGTTATCTGGTCTGTAAATGTACTGAAAGCTATGCTGTTGACTTATTTTTTCTCAAGCATGTTTCAAAAAAAAAAAAAAGTTTTTCCTGCCCAAAGTATCCTATCGTGTGTCTGAGAAACTTTGGGTGAATTCTGTATTTAATAAAGAAGCAGCTATGCATTATGCATAATGGTCAGAGGCAATATGTTGATTCATTAGGAATCACAGTATTGCTGACTTTCAGTAATGCATTAAGTTATATTAACATCCATTAAATATTTGATAAAGTCCATACTGTAGATATTTCATTACCTAGTCACAGTTTAACATATATTTTTTTTAGGATGAAGTAGCGATCCTTCCAATCTGGATGATGGGGTAGAGTGCACCCACAGAAAATTTGCAGAGGACATGAAACTAGGGGAAGTGGCTGTGGGCCTTGCTGCCATCCAGAGTGACTTGGATAGGCTGGAGAGGTGGGCTGACAAGAATCTCATGAAGTTCTCCAAGCAGAGGTGCAAAGTTCTAAACCTGAGGAGGTACAGCCCCAGGCACCAGTACATGCTGGGGGCCACCCAGCTGAAAAGGACCTATGAGACCTGGTGAAAACCAGGGTGAACATGAGTCAGAGAGAGGGCAACTGTTGACATCAACCTGGCTTTTTGTTTGTTTGTTTATGTTTTCAATATACTAGTTGGAAAACACACCACTACCACCCCCCCCCCCCAAAAAAAAAAGCACATTTTTTTTAGTTCCATTTTACTAGTTCCATAACCTTTGAGTACAAAATGTCTCTGAAATATAAGTAAAAAAATAATAATTAAAAAAATGATTCACTCCTTTTCATAGATAATATATGATAAAGAGATGTTGAATGAATGGTTTTAAACTAAAAGGGGAGATTTAGATTAGAGGTTGGGAGGAAATTCTTTACTCAGAAGATGGTGAGGCACTGGAACAGGTTGCCCAGAGAGGTTGTGGATGCCCCATCTCTGGAGGTGTTCAAGACCAGGTTGGATGAGGCCCTAAGCAAACCTGATCTAGTGTGTGGCATCTTTGCCTATGGCATGGGGGTTGGAACTGGGTGATCTTTAAGGTCCTTTCCAACCTGAAACATTCTATGATTCTATGTTGACATTAAGTAGACTCTTTTCTCTCTCAATCTGCTGTTACAGCAATGCAAAGTATAGCATTAGATCATGAACTATTTCAAGAGCAGTTTTTCAAATGAGATTGCATGTGTTTGTTAGGGCCATTGACACTGTTCTCATAATTTTCCCCAACAGATTTAAATTTTCTTTTTAGTTTTGTCATTGAAATAACTGTGTGTTCTGTGTAGTAAAGTATTATTGGATATTGATGAACTCTGTTTATTGTATGAAGTTTCTAAAACCCTTCCCTGTGGAAGACAGGTTATACGTAAACATAAGATGCTATATCAGAAGGCAGAATAACTTTCCCTTTTAATTCATTTTGAGTCAGGATTAAACCCAGAAATATGAGCTGAGTATGAATAAAGGAAATGTTTCCATTGACTTTCTTAGAGCTGGAATTTGACTCAAGTGTCTTTCCTTCTCAAGATCTCAAGAATCTCAACAGATTCTTTTGCTTTTTCACACTTGTATTTTATTTATTGTTGAAAGAAGTCAGTATCACTGCAAACTCATTTTGAGTTTTCATTAAGGACTACACCACAAAAGCACCTGGCAATGTTGCTGCTCAGCTTTATCACATGTAACTTTCAAGTTCCTGCCCTCTGTAACTCACATCCCTTAGCTAGCCTTTGAGTTAAAATCTTTTCTTTGATTTTATGTCAACATTGCTCATTTGGGGAGAGAACTGGCTCTCTCTATTCTGATTAAAAATAGGTGGAAGACCATGCTCATTTTTTTGTTGTTGTTGTTATCACTTTGAAAATCCATCATCTTAGCAACTATAACCATATTATATCGTAGACATTTCTAAGATAGCCTGCTGTATAGTCAGTCCATGGGCAGAAAGAAATAGGTATTGCTAGAATTCATTCTTCAGTAGATGTCTAAACTAGGTCCCAAGCGTTAAGGAATCTTTATCAGAGTCAATGAGGTAAAAGTGAGGAACACTGGTATACATCAAATAGTTGAACAAAGAAGTGTTTTTCTCAGTCATAATGCATTAGAGCTTTAGCAGTCATTTGCAGATCTGTAGCTTACTTTAAAGCAAAGTTTTAAGTATGCTTGTATAAGTATGAAGAGCATCACCAGATTACCTGGGATGTATCATATATACTAGCATAAAAAGAATACATATCAGTTTATCCAGTATGTAGGTATATGAGTGGTTCAGTCAAAGATAATTTCCTTTTTATATTCCCAGATTTCAAATACTTCTATAGTTAAATATAATATGTTGTAAAGTTTCATATTAAATTTTAGTTAAGCTCTAATTTCCTGTTGTAAGAACTTCTGGGACAGTTAAGATGAAGGCCCTAGAGAGCTGTAACCAGACAAATTACCATATCTATCTGGTAACTTGGGAAAACCTATGAGTAGCAGGTGCTGATGGACCCTTAATACTGAAAATGAAAATGAAACTACATTGTTCCTCTGACACTAGACATGTACTGGATGCCTGGCATTGGTAGTCAGATATTGGGAAGCGTAATTGACAATTCTAACATGAGATCTTTTTTAAGGAACACAGGTTGAATGGTGTAAAACACAATTAATTGCAATGAACTTCCAACTCCAAAAAACATGAACCACTTCAACCTCTTCCAATTTCTTAAGGTCCATGAATTCTAACTGCATTATTAATATTTGCCCTTTTTCTGTTAGAGCAAGTGCACTCAATAATCATATGAGGTGCTAAAAATAATATAAATACCTTTGAAAAGAAGTGTGAATTAATGAACACACTGTGATAAAATGTACACTGAAAGAAGATGCTGGATAAAAATGTGCTTGATAACCTTTCTCCCATTACGTGCTCTATACATCAATACCTCTGTACATCAATAACCTAAGAATACCTGAGCAAATCCTTGCTCCAGTATGCATATCACTGTTCTACTAGATGACTATGCCAACTTGCATTCATTTTCAAAATATCAAAAACTAGACCCATAACTGTTTGTCCTGGTTTCAGTTAGGACAGAGTTATTTTTCCTCCTAGTAGCTGGTAGGGTGCTATGTTTTGGATTAGGATGAGAAGAGTGTTGATAACAGGCTGATGTTTTAATTGCTGCAGAGCAGTGCTTACACTAAGCTAAGGACTTTTCAGCTCCTCACTCTGTCCTGCCAGCGGGCAGGCTGGGGGGGCAGCAAGAGCTGGGAGGGGACAGACCCAGGACAGCTGACCCAAACTGGCCAAAGGGGTATTCCATACCATCTGACGTCATGCTGAACAATATATAGGGGTGGCTAGCCAGGGCGGGGGGACAGCTGCTCGGGGTTGGGCTGGGCATCGGTCAGCGGGTGGTGAGCAATTGCATTGTGCATCACTTGTTTGTACATATTATTATTATTATTATTATTATTTTCTATCTTAATAAACTGTCTTTATCTCAACCCACAGGCTTTACTTTCCCATTTCTCTCCCCCATCCCAGAGAGGGAGGGGGGAGGGTGAGCGAACGGCTGTGTGGAGCTTAGCTGCCGGCCGGGTTAAACCACAACACTGTTGTAAAGAAATTATTGTGAATTATTTTTTAATAGATGTGTACTAAAGGAATTAAGTTTCTCGGGATGAATAATTTTTAAATTCTACCCATTATCCCTTTATTTTCATCCTTTTCTCACTGCTATTTTTCCTCCTAATACTTTTGTAATGTTCAATATTTTTGCATTAAAAGTTTTTACTCCCAAGAAACATTAGTCTTCCAGTTCTACATTCTGTACTATGCTTTTTTTTTAGATTTAGTTTATCTGCTCACTTTCACTCTCAGGTCAGCTCAGATCACTACTGTCCACCTGCCCACCTGGCCTGCCCTGACTGTGAGGTACTGCAGAAGCCTTACCCACCTTACTGGCTATGTTTACATTGCTAGATGAAAGAGGAACATGGTACATTTTCCAGCGCTGACACCAAATAAATGGCATAACTGAGCCATATCCACACTACACCTGCTTCTGGCTGATGTATGTATTCCCCTCAGATTTATCTCATAATTTGTAGTTTCTGTATGTATTTCCTGTTCAAAATGACATAAATAATTGGAGGGTTGTGTTGAAACCTATAAGCTTAGTGCTTTTACAGCAGGAAATGGAGGAAGAGGGCGAATGGCTGCAGGGACATTTCAAGGTGCACTGCCTGTAGGCATAGCATTGAGCAAGTGGGTAGATTGCATCACAGGCAGAATGCAGAATGTCGTGCCTCTACATTCCACTTCTCACTCTGCCTAAGGGATGCCTGGCATAGTCCCTGCCCAAACTGTGCCTGAAGGGGGATCTGAGTATGGCAGTTACTTGCTTCCCAGGCCTCTTTTGGCAATATATATATGCTCTCTGAATCCATATAATTTCAGAGCAAATATTTCTTTTTAAGGAGAATATTTCTTTTCAAGGAGAATATAACCTGAGGTTCTTTATTTTAAGGTGTTTCGGGACTTTTCCCCACATAGATACCTCAGCTCCAAGATAAAATATCTGTCCTGCAGGAGAAGAAAGAACAACTCTTGACAACATATAGGAAGGCTTTCAAAAACTGTCAGCAGTCCTGCTGATTTGCACCTTCTCTGAAAATAGATGGCTACAAAATGAGATTTTGCCTAAAAGATGAGAGTTTAACTTATTTTTCCACTCAGACAAAATTCAATCTGGCCAACTTCATAACTCACACAATACCACATTCTCTTTAGATGTCCCCACGCAAAAATCATCAAAGCATTTTCAGATAAAAATTAAGAAAAAGTAGAAAAATAAGCAAATAGCCATAATCTAGAAAATATCACATTACAGAGCCAATTGTATGGCAATTTCATATTTAGATCATATAAAGTGTTAAACTTCTAAACTCTACATTTTTAGAATATCCCAGGGTTAATCCAACAAAGTTTATGGACCAAAATTATCAAGCCATCACTTCCATACCTGAAGAAAAGTCACCTCTTCTACTAAATGGAATATTTTAATAGGCTAGTATTCATGTTGGTCTTTATGTAGCTTAATGAAAACAAATGTCACAACTATATATATATATATATATATATTATATATTGTTATATTTTATTTTTTATATATATATATTTTTATCAAGCTGAGAAAAAAAATGTTTAATGTTGAGTATTTCTGTAAATCTCTTGGAAGCATCATGGTAACTGATTTTCTTTCTTTCTTTTTTTTTTTTTTTTTTTCAAGAACAGAAATGAAAGGTGGAGTACTTTTATTCGGATCTGTAAAGTACACATATGAATTTGTAAATACAGATCATAATCCTGAAGTTCCAGTGATATACATTGCTCCTCTACCATGCTCCTCTGTGCCTGAACTGACATTGCAGAATCAAAGCTAAAAATACTATGTAATCATACTAATGAAGGCATCATTGAGTGCTGAAATTTGCACAATTCAGTCTGTGAGTTTTGTTTATTCTTTAAACAAAATTATCACCATATCACAGGTGGACAGAAATATGTAAAACAATTCATGTTGCATTTAATCCCAGGACCCTCTTTTTCTTGCCTAACTTTTGCTTATCTGGCCTGTATTTTACAGTATTCTAGGGCTAATATATCTAACTAATTTAACCAAAAAGTACAAAAAGATTTAATATGATGAAAAATATTTTTTTCCTCCTTTCAACTTGTACTCTCTATCAGGTTTATTAGAAGGTGAGTAGTTATTATAAGATACATGCTCATCATTTGTTCATGAACATATAAATGTGTATGAATCATGAAGGAAAGAAGGGAGATAGTTTCCTCTTCCACATTTTCAATATAGATAATGCTATATCAGATTTTATAAATCTGAACAGTTTCATGTTTTATTTCTGCTCAAAAGTTAATTTTTACTTGGAATTATTATTTATTTATTTTTATTTATATATGATACTCAATGCAAGTTTTGTTAACTTTTAAGTTAACTTTT
Source organism: Heteronetta atricapilla (assembly GCA_011075105.1). Classification (NCBI taxonomy): domain Eukaryota; kingdom Metazoa; phylum Chordata; class Aves; order Anseriformes; family Anatidae; genus Heteronetta; species Heteronetta atricapilla. Next base: position 154,633,752 of record CM021731.1, read on the forward strand.
CATTAGTTTGCTGCATCAACACAGAGCAGATTACTTTTGAAATGCAGTTTCATACAGCCAAAGAATCTCCAGAGAAGAATATATAATTTCTAAAATAAATCCATTTCATAATAGCTATTCTTTGAATGAAGTTTGATTATACAGGATCAAATACAAAAGCTAGAAAATGCTGGCTAGAAAATTTCTTTTTTCAATATATATATTGATATATATATATATCGATATATATATATCAATATATATATTTTTAAACAGTATAACCAGAAAAAATATGCAAACATTACAGCAATAAACATTTTCAAAATTATAGTAGCAAACATACTGAACTAACTGAACTACCTTCCCTTTACCAGTTTCCTTCTCTGTGGCTGTACATTTATGTTTGCAGTATATTAAATACAGAGCTCAAGTTCTCTGTGTTATGGAAGTTACAAAATGTTTCTCAATATAGTATCATATAATAGATAAAAGTGTATGCATATGTAATGAGTATTTCTAACAGCTAGATTAGATTTCCAGTGATTTCATGTCCATATAACTACATGCAACAGTTCATAAAATGAAACACTGCTTCACTGGTATTTGGATTCATAAATATTCTAAACAGTTTCTTATAAACAGTGATAAATGTAAACTCTTAATGCCATTTAATATTCTGAATTGCTAACCTCAATTTCTTTTCCAGCACATACAGTAATATTTTCTTTATTATCTTTGCTTCTTTGCACAACACAATTTTGGCTAATACCAGCAAAGTAATTCAAACATGGATGAGGAATATATGATGTGCCTTATTTCTCATACCTTATTGTTTACATGAATATCTAAGATGCTGAAGACAAGCATTTAAGAGTTATGCTTATTTATTTAATATTTTAAATAATTACAAAATAGAGAACATAGTTGACAATGTATAAAGATCATGGATAATTATGTTATTAATGTTATGCAGGTTCCATTGCTATAGAAGTACCATGAGAAATCACAAAGTAATACAGCTCTAAACATTCTTGATAAATATGAATTAAACTGAAATAAAGGCAATATAAATGACTATTCAGTGAAACCTCCTTACACATCCATATCATATCACAGAGAATAAACTATATGTAACTAAATTTTTAGTGTGGACAGTTACCGAAAAGGATTAGTGTACCAAATCTACAATTAAGATGAATTAATTTAAAAATCAGTGATAAAAACAAATGTAATAAACTTGAAATGAAGTGGAAAATAGCTTCTTTAAACTAGAGATTTAATACATTAGCATTTTCTGAGCAATAAATGACACTTTAGGAAGTTTAATGATGTGTATGTAACACTCAACAAACTGTTGCTCTTAGTTCAGTGAAGACAAACAATTTTTAATTATTTTTTTTTTATTTCCAAATTAAGATTTATGCATTATTCCATTCTGGGAGCTAGTGAAAATACAAATAATTCAAAATTTCTGCAGGTGTAAAAATATTGCAAAATATTTTTTACTATGACTGTAGAAGTGGTAGGAAAAAGAACAATGACAAGTCGTTGTCTCAACCCTTTAAGCCCCACGTTGGGCCCAAAATTGACTGTGGTGGTTTCACCCAGCTGGGCAGCTGAGCTCCACCACAACCTCTCTCTCTCCCCTCTCTTCAAAGGAAATGGGGGAGAAAATAAAATGGAAAGGGCTCAAGGGTTAAGATAAAGACAAGGAGATCACTCACCAATTATCATCATGGGCAAAACAGACTCAGCATTGTGAGATTAATAAAATATATTGCCTATCACTACCAGACTGAGAAACTGAGAAACTAAAAATAAACTAAAAAACACCTTCCCCCATTCACCCTATTCTATGTCCTCCCTCAGACTGGCGCAGAGAAAACAGGGTATGGGGCTGCAGTCGGTCCCTAATGTTTCACCTCTGCTGCTCCTTCACAGCCACTCTCTGCCCCTGCTCCACGTGGGGGTCCCTCCCACGGGAAGCCATCCTTCCAAAATGATCCCGTGTTGTATTCCCACAGGCAGCAGCTCTTCAAGAACTGCTCCCACATGGCTCTGTACCATGGGGTCCATCCACTCCACAGGACCAAACTGCTCCAGCACAGGTCCCCCAGAGGTGGCAGTTCACCCCACACCCCGTGGTCTTACGTGGGCTCCTCTCCACAGGCTGCAGCTCCAGCCCGGGGCCTGCTCCTGCGGGGGCTCTCCATGGGCTGCAGCCTCCTCCAGGCCACATCCACCTGCTCCACCAGGGGCTCCTCCATGGGCTGCAGCGTGGAGATCTGTTCCATGTGGGACCCATGGGCTGCAGGGGGACAGCCTTCTGCACCAGGGGCCTATCCACAGGCTGCCGGGGAACTTCAGTGCCTGTGGCACCTCCTGCCCTCCTTCAGCACTGACCTTGGTGTCTGCAGGGTTGTTTCTCACTCCTCGGTCTCCCAGCTGCTGTTGCACAGCATTTTTCCCCCTTTCTTAAACCTGCGCTCCAAGAGGCAGAACCAGCATTGCTCACTGGCTAAGCTCTGGCCAGCAGAGCCAGTCTGCTGGGAGTTTGGAGATATCCCTTGTCTAACATGGGGCAGCTCCTGGATTCTTCTCACACAGGCTGCCCCTGCAGTCCCCCACTTCCAAAACCTTGCCATGTAAACCCCAACACACATATATAATAGGGCAGTGGTAATAACAAACATTTATCAGGAAGCTGACACATTTAACTTTGCAAACCTAGGAATTTGGATGCCTCTGAGAGAATTTTCTGTGCTCCAAAGAGATACGTTCCTACGCAGTGCTAGATTCTGCATTTTCCTTCTACTTGCTCAGGTGCCCTGTGTTCATCTAGAAAAGCTGTTTACACAACTGCATTGAATATATATATATATATATATATATTTTTTATTTGTTTTGTTCTTTTTTTTTTTTTTCATGGTTTTCATTTTAGATAGGTCAATTTCTCAATCTAGATCTCTGCACAGCTGCAAAAATGCTCATGCTAGCACAGAACTGAAGAAGGTGCAGCTGGGGTAGAACAGGGAATCACAGAATGAAATAGACACATTAACAGAAAGTCACAGCAAGAAATTAGGGATGTCAATTAAAATTCCTAAGTTAGATACCTCTAGACTCAGAGTCTCAGATTTCCTACATTCTGCTGCCCAAAGTATAAATTTAATATAGGTAACTAAGGTAAAAGACAATAAATAAATAATTGAAAAGTCTCAGTGTTTGTATGAACTAAGAATTCTACTTCTAAGAAGCACTCCAGAGAAATCAAAGGCAAGTTTTCAGATATAACTACCAGCAGGAATAAAAATAACTGGTGTTTCTTTCCTTTTTATTTAAAACCATACCAGAGGCTTTTTTTTCCTTTCTTTTTCACCTCATTGAAGGTGCTCATTTTGCTGTTTTTTGCTGTTTCTTTCTAGAAAGAAGTAAGAAAGAATGTAAGAATGTAGTAACTTGTAGCAACTTTTTTTTTTTTTTTTTTTTTTTTTTTTTTTTCCAGTTTATTGCAATGTTGCTTGGGAACTGGCTGTCAGTTAGCTTTCGGTGTAGACTGACTAACATTTCTCTTCTCAGCTGTGAAAATCTTCCACTGTGCATGAAAATCCTTCCCTATTACAAAGATGATTTTTCTTCCATTCTGGTATGCTGAGGTTCTATTAAGACATAATCAGTTAAATCATCATCTTCTTTTCCTGGTCCATAGCAAAAACCACACGTATTCTAGACAACACAAAATTCATTATGGTTTGAGAGTTCAATTTGGAATATCTGGAATTTGAGAAGCTTGGACTCCTTTAAATCAAAGAAAGAAAGAAAGAAAAAAAAATAGGCCAGTCTGAAATTTTCTGGACCTCTTGTATCTATTGCTGAGAGACATTTGGTTCAAACACTCAAATGGCAGATGTCATAACACTATTATATATGTGTGTCCTGGTTTCAGTTAGGACAGAGTTATTTTTCCTCCTAGTAGCTGGTAGGGTGCTGTGTTTTGGATTAGGATGAGAAGAGTGCTGATAACATGCTGATGTTTTAGTTGTTGCAGAACAATGCTTACACTAAGCTAAGGACTTTTCAGCTCCTCACTCTGTCCTGCCAGCGGGCAGGCTGGGGGGGCAGCAAGAGCTGGGAGGGGACAGCCCCAGGATAGCTGACCCAAACTGGCCAAAGGGGTATTCCATACCATCTGACGTCATGCTGAACAATATATAGGGGTGGCTAGCCAGGGTGTGGGGGGGCGGCTGCTTGGGGTTGGGCTGGGCATCGGTCAGCGGGTGGTGAGCAATTGCATTGTGCATCACTTGTTTGTATAGATGATTACTATTATTATTATTATCTTAATAAACTGTCTTTATCTCAACCCACAGGCTTCACTTTCCCGTTTCTCTCCCCCACCCCAGAGAGGGAGGGGAAGGGTGAGCGAATGGCTGTGTGGTGTTTAGCTGCCAGCCGGGTTAAACCACAACAATGTGAAAAGTAATGTGGTATGGAAGGCAAGTGGTCTCAAATTACCCATAGAAAATGTTTATTTTTTTTTTTTTCCTGAAAGAATAAAGGTTAAGAAATTGCCCTAAAATCTGACGCATTCAAAGAGCTATGCAGCTCAGGGTTCCCACCATGTGAGTATTTCCCCAGGATCCCGGCTCATTCAAGGTCATTCAAGCTCACAGGACAAAAAATTAAGGTTTGCCCTGTTGTTTCCTGACTTCCAGGTGGAAATCCAAATTGATTTTAATGTATTTTTATATGGTATATATTATAGAAGAAGTAACTGGACTCCTGGGCACTCTTTGCATGTAAAAGTAAGTGAAAGTGGCTTGTTTTTTGTTTGCTTGTTTGTTTTGTTTTTGTTTTTGTTTGGGTTTTGTTTGGTTTTGTTTTTGTTTTTTAAATTACAGAAGCAGAAACATCTTACCCTGTTACTAAATTAAATCCACAATTAATGAACAATTTAATTGATCAAATTACCTTACGAAGACTCAAAAATAATGAAAGTGTTTTCTTTCAAAGTTGTCTTCTATTTTTAAAATATATATATATATTTTTTTTTTAGCTTTTCCTGATAACTAGATTTATGCCCTGCCTCAGAAAAATGCACACTTCAAATTAAAATTGATTTTCTCAAGTATTCTTAATGGGATGAGGTTCAATGTGGCTAAGTGCTGGGTCCTGCACTTTGGCCACAACAACCCCATGCAGCACCACAGGCTTGGGGGAGAGTGGCTCGAAAACTGTGCAGAGGAAAAGGATCTGGGGATGTTGATCAATGCTCATCTGAACACGGGCTGTCAGTGTGCCCAGGTGACCAGGAAGGCCAATGGCATCCTGGCTTGTATCAGGAGTAGTGTAGCCAGCAGGACCAGGGAGGTGATCGTCCCCCTGTATTCTGCTCTGGTGAGGATGAATCTCAAGTGCTGTGTTCAGCTTTGGGCCCCTCACTACAGGAAGGACATCAAGGCCCTGGAGCATGTCCAGAGAAGGGCTACAAAGCTGGTGAAGGGCCTGGAACACAAGTCCTGTGAGGAGCGGCTGAGGGAACTGGGGTTGTTTAGCCTGGAGAAGAGGAGGCTCAGGGGAGACCTTATTGCTCTCTACAGCTACCCGAGAGGAAGGTGTGGGGAGCTGGAGGTCAGCCTCTTCTTGCAGATAACTAGTGGTAGGATTATAAGGAATGGCCTTGAGTTGTGCCAGGGGAGGTTGGAAATTATAAGACATTTATTCTCAGAAAGAGTAGTTAGGCATTGGAATGGGTACTACTTGAAGCAACTGTAGCTATGGATAAGTCCATGCCACAGCAGGTAGGTATACATCTGAAGTGGGTGTGGCCCATTAATAAATCCACACCAGAACAGGTAGACCTCAAAGTGTCTGTGGCCATGGATAAGACAACGACACAGTAGGCAGACCTCTGAGGGGACTGTGGCTTATGGATAAGCCCATGCCAGAACAGGTACACCTCTAAGGGACTGTGGCCAATGGAAAAGCCTAGGCTGGAGCAGGAACAAGGAGATGAGTTCACAGCAATGTTAAACCCCATGGCCTGGTCCAGAAGGAGAAGAGGTGGAGATTGTAATGGATATGCCTCTGAACTTTCGTAACCCATGATTTGAGTTGCATGTTATAGGAAGCACTATAGTAGGGACCCCTTGCGACTTGCCAGGGGAGGAGAGGAATTCATTGCAATTTTAAACCCTGGTCTGAAGCTCCCTGAGTAAATCAGTTTTCTGCCTATATAAATTGGCAGCATACCACAAGGAAATTCCTGATGTTGAAATGTGCTGGTTAGGGCCTCAACAGGTTTTAAGGGTTTCGGGTTTTAAGTAATTCTGATCTGGACAGAGTGACAAAAAGAATCTTCTGATAATCAGCATATGATCCGCTTCAAGTTGTAGGAAGTCTTCAAAGACATCTTTAAGGAATAAATGAGGGAAACAGAAATTCAATATTTTTTTTCACTATCTTGGAAATATCTGAGATATTTCTTTTTCCTTCAGTGTCCACACAGTGGAAAAAGTAAGTCTTGATCAGAGAAATAAATTTTTCGGCAAAATTTAAAAAGTAAGAAAAACTATTTTTAACAGAAATTGCTACATAACCTTGATTGCCTTCAGTTTGCCCAAGTGAAGATTAGGGAGGATTTACAAATAATTGAGGCTAATAAACACTCTTCCTTGTCTACCCCCAAGATATTCTGAATTAGGAGTACACATGAGAAACAATAATTTGTTTTGAAAGTTAAAAACAACAATCATAACTTGTTTGTATGGAACATATTACTCATTTTGAGTAACACCTTCCTCTACAAATCCTTAAAAAGATTTCCAGGGGATTATCATGGATTAGATGACTGTTCAGAGTAAGACTGGCAGAACTAGGTCCTAGGAGATTTCCTGTGCTTTGCTCTGTTTCCTGAAAAGGAATAGGAATTACATTATTAAAATTAGATTTATCATTTAATATATTGTTTAAGAAACATTCCTGCAGCTGAATGGGAACAGACATGAGGACTTAAAGACTTAAGAGTACACATATTTTTCTCATGTGTAATTCATATGATACTTTTAACTTGATCCTTGTCAAACATAATGCTGTTTAATTTTATTTTTAAATCCAATGAATTATAATTCTTCCCATTACTGGAATATATTAAAATTATTGTCTGAAACCATGAACCCATTTACAGAAGGGTTTTCTCTCCTTTTTAGGGAGGGAAAAGGAAGGGGATGCAACCATGGTCCATGTGATGGGAGAAAGTAGGAACAGGAAAATTATACTGTGATTTATTTTGGGAAAAGGAAATATAACAGCTCACTGTACACTGAAAATGAGATATTTGAGACACTGAACAAAGTGAATTTCACTAATACATCATATCAATAAAGAAATACTAAATTAAATAACTTAATATTTCATTTACTGTGAATATTTTCAGTGTTCAGTAAATTTCATTTCCTTTTATCTTACATGCTTCTTCAGTATTCAGAGTATTACAGTATTCAAAAGTTATTTGAAATGCTTTCTGTAAGATTTTTTAGAATAACTAAAGCATTGCAAGTGTGAATCAAGAGCACTGCAAGGACCTTTGAAACTATGAATACTCTACCATATTGTCTGCAGTCCTGACATCACTAATATTTCTTCATGATTATGGTTAAAAGACAGAACAAAATGCCACCTTGTGATCTGACATATCCTTGTAGAGGAAGTCTATAAACCTAGGTGTCCTATCAAAATCCCTTACTCTTCTCTTCTGTTTTGTCTTCTCTTAATTTTCCTTCATGTTCCTTTTTTTTTAAAAAAAATATTATTACTATTTTCCTTTGTTTTCATAGAATCATAGGGTTTGGGTTGGAAGGGACCTTAAAGATCACCTAGTTCCAACCCCCCTGCCATGGGCAGGGACACCTCCAACTAGACCCGGTTGCATAAAACCCCATCCAACCTGACCTTGAACACTTCCAGAAATGCGGCATCCACAGCTTCTCTGGGCAACATGTTCCAGTGCCTCACCACCCTCTTAGGTAAGAACTTCTATATATTATATATAATATATACATTAGGTAAGAACTATATAATATATATATATAATATATATATTATTATATATAATATATATTATATATATTATTATATATATTATATTATATATATATTATATATATCATATATATATATATAAAATAGATATAGAATTTATATGTTAGGTAAGAACTTCTATATATTCTAAATCTTCCCTCTTTTGGTTTAAAACTATTACCCCTTGTCCTACACTACACTCCCTGATAAAGAGTCCCTCTCCAGCTTTCTTGTAGGCCTCCTTTAGGTACCAAAAGACTGCTGTTACGTCTCCCCTGAGCCTCCCTGCTTCCAGACATTGGGGAGTTTTGTTGTCATTTTGGGGACACTATTTTTTTTATTTTCTCATTGTTTCTTTTCTCCTCCCCTCCCCTCCCCCCCAGTTACATCTGACATAATCTATAAAAACACACATATTATATAATAACATGCTTAAACTACAGTTAAATGTGAGCTAATGTTGAAGGGAAGCATTTCTGGAAGCACTATGAAATGAAGGGCATTACTTACTGAACTTGGTGTGTCTCAAGAAGTGGAATCTGTGCCTCTAAGGAGCAAGAAGAACTGTATGCTTCATTACAGATGCTTCTTAAATAAATAATATGACAATGAAGAAGCACACAGATGCCTAAGAAGGAAAATCTAATCTCAAATCAGTTTTGCTTTTACTTTGATTTTCTTGATTCACCTTGATCAAGCTCTGTTTCCCAAACAATCACAGTAATTATATTTCACTGAAGGAGATTTCTGTAATGTGTATATAAAATATGATGTATTAAAAAACAAAACAAACAAAAAATGACCCACCACCCATCACCACCAAAACAAAACAAAACAAACAAACAACAAAAAAAAAGATTTAGCACATTATCCCGAGAGCAATACAGGTAAAATATTGCCTATAATCACAAGAGTATGCCACCTGGTATGTGTTCAGAATCTTTTACTGCATGCAAATCAGTTGTTACCATATGAGCACACTCTTGAGTAGGCAATTTCCCCATCTGCATGAACAAACTTGGGTCTCAAACATATAAAGTTTTTTGTTGTTGTTGTTTGTTTGTTTTCAAAATGCAAATTGGATTTGCACACCTGCTTGAATAGTTGACCTTCTTTTGAGACCTATTCTTTTATTTTTATAGTCTTGGCATTATTGATTTTATTCCTACTGCTCTTTATTTATATTCCTTTTCTAGGTCTCTGTACCTGGTTTTCGTTTTTCTGTGCTTGTTTCTCTTCCTTGTTTATTTTTGCAGTTCATTTCTAAGAGCGCTCTGCCATTCCCTGTAGCTTTTGCTGATTGTGCTTCCTACTTTCCATTAAGTATTGTTTGAGGAAATTGGGATATCAGGGGGCTGTGATATGTTACAGAGGTACTGCAGATGCACTCTTCACTCTAAACTTGTCCTCGACAAATACCCAAATTAGCCACACCCAGGAGAGATCTTTCTCAAGGCTGCTCTGCTCCTACCTACACCTCCATGTCTCAGGTATATGATTCTCTCACCCTCTCCCAGGGTCTGCTCCCTCACAAAATACTCCTCTCCAAAGTCTGTCCTCTTACATGTTGTTACTTAGATGTTACTTATGTTCTTCAGTTCAGTTTTCCAGTTCAGAGCTGCTCAAACAGGGTAGCTACAGAGGCGGGATCTTGTTTCAAGATGTTCCACTCAAGGAAATAAGAAGTAAAGATAGGTTGGATCAACGGCCTGGTGGAAGGATCTATGAAACCCACACAGGGCTGAGAAACTGTGCAAGAGCAGCTGGGAGAGCGAGGATCAAGAAAATGTGAAAGAAACAGCCCTTCAGACACCAAGCTCAGTGCAGAAGGAGGGCAGGAGGTGCTCCAGGCAACTCCTGGAGAAATTCCTCGGCAGCCTGTGGAGAGGCCCCTGGTGAAGCAGGCTGTCCCCCTGCAGCCCATGGGTCCCACTTGGAGCAGATCTCCACACTGCAGCCTGTGAAGGAGCCCCCGGTGAAGCAGGTGGATGTAGCCTGGAGGAGGCTGTGGCCCATGGAGATCCCCTGCAGGAGCAGGACCCAGGCTGGAGCTGCAGCCCATGAAGAGGAGCAGGGGGTCTGGGGGATGCTACTGCCTGTGGTGGACCCGTGCTGGAGCAGTTTGCTCCTGATTGATGGACCCTGTGGTACAAGAGCCATGTGAGAGCAGTGCTTGAAGAGCTACTGCCTGTGGAAAGCCCACGCAGGATCAGTTCAGGAAGGAGGGCATCCCATGGCAGGGAGCCCATGTGGAGCAGGGGCAGGGAGTGACTGTGAAGGAGATGAAGTGTTAGGGACTGACCACAGCCCTCATTCCTCGATTCCCCTGTGCCATGCAGGGGGAGGACATAGAAGAGGGTGAGTGGGGGGAAGTTGTCTTTTAGTTTTAGTTTCTCACTTCTCTAACTTCTTAGTAATAGGCTATAAATTTTATTAATCTCCCTATGCTAAGTTTTTTTTTGCCCATGATAATAATTGGTGAGTGGTCTCCCTGTCTTTATCTCAACCTTTGGGCCCTTTCAATTGTATTTTCGCCCCCTTCCCCTTTAAGAAGGGGGAGTGAGAGAGCGGTTGTGGTTGAGATCAGCTGCCCAGCTGAGTAAAACCACCAGAGCAATACTCAAAATTTAAATTTGGGGTTTAGCGTTGCATTAAAATTTGACTACATGAATTTCAAGTCAGACTATGGCTTTTTAAATCCATTTTTAATGCAAGAAGCTTCTGAGATTGTTCAATAAACTTGACCTTGCAGGAAACTTAATAGAAATTTTCAGTTATAACCAAATCCTTACATTTTATGTTGATCTTTATGAATGACTGTACTTCTAATAGGCATGGAGTATTTAATTTTGTTACTGAAATAGCAATATGATAAAGTACAACTTGTTTGTAGTTCATTAACCTATGCAAAGGTATTTGATGAACAGCTTGTTTAACTTCATTTCAAAAGAGAAAAATAAAAAGAAAAAAAAATCGGCTCTGGTGAGGCCGCACCTCGAGTATTGTGTTCAGTTTTGGGCCCCTCGCTACAAGAAGGACATCGAGGTGCTTGAGCGGGACCAGAGAAGGGCGACGAAGCTGGTGAGGGGTCTGGAGAACAAGTCCTACGAGGAGTGGCTGAAGGAGCTGGGCTTGTTCAGCCTGGAGAAGAGGAGGCTCAGGGGCGACCTTATCGCTCTCTACAGATACCTCAAAGGAGGCTGTAGTGAGGTGGGGGTTGGTCTGTTCTCCCTCGTGCCTGGTGACAGGATGAGGGGGAATGGGCTTAAGTTGCGCCAGGGGATTTTTAGGTTAGATGTTAGGAAGAACTTCTTTACCGAAAGGGTTGTTAGGCACTGGAACAGGCTGCCCAGGGAGGTGGTGGAATCACCATCCCTGGAGGTCTTTAAAAGACGTTTAGATGTAGAGCTTAGGGATATGGTTTAGTGGGGACTGTTAGGGTTAGGTTAGAGGTTGGACTCGATGATCTTGAGGTCTCTTCCAACCTAGAAATTCTGTGATTCTGTAAACTATGTAACAAGTATCTCATATTCCACATAAATTATTTCTCTGTTTTGTATTTTAGAGTAGCTGGAGCATTCCCTTCATTTGTTTCCCTTCTTTTGCAGCCTACAGGTATGGGAAATTCACAGCATTTAGTATTTAAAGGTAAGTTGAAATTTTTGAAGAGAGCACAGAGTTTAAGAGCTGGGAAGGTGACTCTGAGCTGTACACCTTGCTCATCATCCCTGGTAACATGGGATGTTTTGTAAAGCATTATTTCTTTGTGAAAGGCCATTCTCCATGAGTTTGTCACGTATCAGCCCTCTTTCCTCTCCTCATCAGGCCTTGGAGGTCCCTGGGTACCAATTTGACTTCCTCCCTCCTTACCAGCTTTGAAGGTCCCGGGCACCTGGCTAACCCAGTTGTGATGCCCCTGTCTCAGAACAGGGAAATGTAACAGCACGCACAGCACTGACTATAAAATCAAGCAGCTATAAATCCTAAGTAGGTCTTAGACTGGAACTGTCAATTTTATGTTTGTTATATTGCATGCCGATTATTAAGATTTGAGACAAAGCTCTCTGCCTGACTGTAGCGTTAGGCGACAGTGAAGCAGCCAAGTAAGTTCACATGGTTACATGTGGAAAGCAGAAAAAGGAAGGGAAAGCAACAACAGGGGCCAAATAGAACATAAGGGCAAGAAACAGACATAAGTATTTAGGAACAAACAAGAAAGAGCTTCCATCATGGAAGATGAGTAAAAAGACAAAAATTATGTTTGGAGAAACTATGCAGAAAAAGGGGAGAAAAGTCAAATTTAGAAACTGTAAGAAAAGGCACAGATGTGAATTGCCTGCATCTTATATGTACCTTTTCCTATGTAAGTTTGCTTGAGGTCATTCATGGGTTGTACTTTCAAATATGTAGGCAGAGATAGTATTGAAGTATTACTGAGAGAAAGTCTTTGTATCAGTACTGTGGCTGATCAGTCCTGTGGCTGATCACATATATCACAACAAGCTCAGATCATCTACCAGCAATAAGGTTTTGCAGATCAAGTACTTTCAGAGATAGAGATATGGAAAAAAAAATAATAATAAAGGAAAGCAGTTCTGGTTTTTAGTTCCAAAACTTACTAGGATATCCAAAATCTCCAACCTGGCATCAGACAGATTTTCATCTTTATGTCTAATTTCTCTTCATCTTCCTTTCCTTCTCTTACTCAGACACCTTACCAACTACACAGATCCCTCCAGAACAATTCTGGCACTGTTCTCATTTCTCATTTTTTTCTAATTTTTGCTTAATTTGCCTCTAGAACACCTATTTTGAATCAGTATAAATTGATTCATATAATAATGTGCCTTCCAGAAACAGGAAGAGAAAGAGAAACAGCAAAATATATGGGAGAGAAAAGCAGACAGAGTAGTTAGGACAAAACTAGGGTTGGAAACATTTGGTAATGTATAATTAGCATGCACGATGTTCTAAAATCCAGATTATTAACTCTGTAACTTAATAAAGTAATTCATATAATTCTGAAGTACTTAGCATGTGTGGTGATAGCATGAGATAGCCTTTTACATATAGACACTGTGAATACAAATCACTGCTTCCTTCTAGTTTCACTCATCCAAATTTTTATACAATACAATCAAGTTTTTATGCAATACAATCCAGAATGATGTTATAAATACATCTCAAGCTAAAATATGACAACATACCTTATCTCATGCAATTTACTAGCTTGAGAAAGCTTTTTCTTGCACCCCTATAGAGGCAAGAACTACAGACACACATGTTATAGTGTTCTGACCAAGCAAGCAGACTTGGATATACTTATGCAGGATAACAATTTATGGTAAAAACATAGAAGGAGGTTAATGATTAGGAAAAAGTAATTATCAGAAAACAATATAATGAAGGTCATCAGTTAAGCAAAGGCATTATTACTGTTTGCAACAGCATGAAACTTCACAGCCTTGGCCCAGCCCTTTGCCTGATATCTTTACAAATGTCTTAGGAATTCCTCTATAGGATGTTCATCATGAATAATATTATAATGAAATTTTTCACACTGTTGTAGTTAGTGATGTGCCAGCAATTTCTTTGCAATCTTTGGTTACAAGGGTTCACAACTCAATAGTAAAAGTGCTCCAGAATGAAGCTCAGCACACCGAAGTTCAATCTTTGTTCAATCAAACACTAATTCAAAATATGAAGAAAAATGTGTTTGTTCAGTTTTGAGTTCTGACAATAAAGAAGTTAAAGTAAGTATGGCAGTCTAAAACTTATTTTAATACTTTAAAATTAAGAAATATGTCAAGCTTCAGTGTGTCTTTTTGTGTTTTGATCTGTTTCTTAATGAAAATAGGTTCACTGTGATAGACTTTTTTTTTTTCAGAATTATTTAAAGTTGTCCAGTCCTTTGCATGTGTTCACTTCTATGTCAGCAAATATCCTGCAGTGATTTTTAGCCTGCTAATCATAGAACTACAGAATCACAGAATCAGAGTCACAGAATCACAAAATCGCAGAATCACAGAATCACAGAATTGTTTGGTTTGGAAGGGACCTTAAAGATCATCTAATTCCAATTCTCTTGCCATTGGCAGGGAGTCCTCCCACTAGACCAGGTTGCTCAAAGCCTCATCCAATATGGCCTTGATCACTTCCAAGGATGGAGTACCCACAATTTCTCCGGGTACCTCTTCCAGTGCCTTACCATCCTCTGAGTGAAGGATTTTGTCATACCATCTAATCTATATCTTCCCTCCTTTAGTTTAAAACCTTGTCCTATCATTATCTGCCTGAGTAAAAAGTTGTTCTCCATATTCTAATAGCCCCCCTTTAGCTACTGGAAGGCTGCTATAACATTTCCCTGGAAACTTCTCTTCTTCAGGATGAACAACCACAACTGTCTCAACCTGTCTTCATAGGAGAGGTGCTCCAGCCCTCTGATCATCTTCATGGCCCTCCTCTGGACTCATTCTAATAGTTCCAAGTCCTTAAACTGGGGGCTCCACAGCTAAACACATTACTCCATGTGGGTCTCAGAAGAGCAGAGCAGAGGGGGGACAATCCTGTCCCTCACCCTGCTGGCCACTCCTCTGTTGATGCAGCCCAGGATGCAGTTGGCCTTCTGGGTTGCAAGCACGCACTGCTGGCTCATGTTGAACTTTTCATCTACCAGAACACTTCTCCGCAGGGCTGCTCTCAGTTTGTTATTCTCCCAGTCTGTGCTCATGTCTGGGATTGCCCCAACCCAGATGCAGCACTTTGCACTTGTTCTTGTTGAAACTCATCAGGTTCATGTGGGCCCAGTTCTCAAGCTTGCCCATGTCCCCATGAAGGGATGGCATCCATTCCTTCTATGTTATTAACTACACCACTCAGCTTGGTGTCATCTGCAAAGGTGATACCTAGACATAGATCCCTTGACTATAATCACTGGGTGCAGCCATCTAGCCAGTCTTTATCCACCAAATAGTCTACCCTTCAAATCCTTTTCTCTCCCATTTAGACAAGGATATTCAGATATCCATGAAATAAGATTAACACTAGGTAAAGGCAGGAATAAAGATGTAATGCTTTAACCTCAAATATTTCTACATTTCAATTCTCCCCCCTCCAAAAAAAAAGTGTCATGATGTGTCATGATTATAATTTTGGTCGTCTTAGTCATTTTATAAAAGACAAGATTATTTTAAGCACTTCACAAATGTTGAAAAAGGGACATTGCTTAAAGTAATTCTTAATTTAAGGCTACTTTGTATGCTTCCATTCAAAATATTGCATTAAACTAAATGTTCAGAAGTCATCAGTAACAAAGGCCACAAGACTGCCTTTCTTGTAGCAACAGACAAGAATATATATATATATATATACACACATATATATATATAAAATTCAAAGTTTAAAGGACATTGGCAAGATGAATGTCATTTTTAAAGTGGATTTCATTTCCTTTGCTACTAATAACATTAGAGTTACAAGGCTGAGAAAGGAGAAGGTAATTTAATTTTCACAATTTGTGTTGTCTGCTGGCAAAGGTCAGTGTCTTTGGAGAGCATTCTCTGTATCTGCACTTGATAGTATGTGAATAAGTTCACAACCAATTTCACCAAAAGAAATTAAGAAAAATGACATAAAAAACCTAATGATTCAATTTGTATTTAATAGGAGAGATGAAGTTTTGCAAAGCACTGAGCTTTGGAGTATGCAAACATACTGTTTACAGGGCACATACTCACTTGGAGCCCAAAAGAGTTAATTATTTACTAACAACAAAAGAAAGCATACTGCTAAATTTACCAAATCTTGTTGCTAAACCTGATTAGTGTTATTGTTATTAATATGTAGACGGTACTATCTTAATAGAAAGAGACCATTTAATTGTTCATTGTTTAGTATCCCTAAAGAGAACTAAAATCTATTATAGCAAACAATAAATATGTATGCTGCCTCAGATAATGTCCAGAAGGGCAAAACAACTATAACTTTAATTATTCCTTTCTCCACTGAAGAATAAGAAAGGCACTCCAAGTAGCAGTAAAGATGCATGACAAGACAGCAGTCAGAGCTCTTGCCAGTGGGTGCACTTGTCTATTAAATAGTTAAGAATGGAAACAGAGAACAATGCTGCTAGAGTGAAGCAAGAGTACATAAACAAGGCATGGAGAGATCAAAGTTGTTTACAAAATTGCTGCAAAGGGTAGCTTGCTCCAGCCAAAATCAGAGGCAACAGAACAGAGCAAATGCTAATATAAGAATATAGAAGATAAGACACTGCACTGAGCAGATGACAAGCTCTTGTGCTCAAAGAAAGTTCTTAACTTTCTTTAGAGCACTAATACTTCTAGTAATAGGACACTTATAAAAGTGTAAGTTGTGTCCATCCATAATAAAGACACCATAACAAGCCTTTGCAAATACAGTAATATTAAAGTTTCTATCCTCAAAAACACCCTATTATTCTTACACAGAGTCCAACTGCTGTTAAAGAGCTAAAGAAATCTAACTAGAGCGTAAATGTCAACTACAAATATTCTTTGTCTCCCATAAAATACAATTATTCTCTGAGATTTAGAAAGAAAGGTATGAACAGAAAGAATAAAAAGTAGAATCATAGAATCATAGAATATCCTGAGTTGGAAGGGACCCTTAAGGATCATCAAGTCCAACTCTTGACACCGCACAGGTCTACCCAAAAGTTCAGACCATGTGACTAAGTGCACAGTCCAATCTCTTCTTAAATTCAGACAGGCTCGGTGCAGTGACCACTTCCCTGGGGAGCCTGTTCCAGTGTGCAACCACCCTCTCTGTGAAGAACCCCCTCCTGATGTCAAGCCTAAACTTCCCCTGCCTCAGCTTAACCCCGTTCCCGCGGGTCCTGTCACTGGTGTTAATGGAGAAAAGGTCTCCTGCCTCTCGACACCCCCTTACGAGGAAGTTGTAGACTGTGATGAGGTCTCCCCTCAGCCTCCTCTTCTCCAGGCTGAACAGGCCCAGTGCCCTCAGCCGTTCTTCGTACGTCTTCCCCTCCAGGCCTTTCACCATCTTCGTAGCCCTCCTCTGGACACTCTCCTACAGTTTCATGTCCTTTTTATACTGTGGTGCCCAGAACTGCACACAGTACTCGAGGTGAGGCCACACCAGCGCAGAGTAGAGCGGGACAATCACCTCCCTTGACCTACTAGCGATGCCGTGCTTGATGCACCCCAGGACACGGTTGGCCCTCCTGGCTGCCAGGGCACACTGCTGGCTCATATTCAACTTGCTGTCTACCACGACCCCCAGATCCCTCTCTTCTAGGCTGCTCTCCAGCGTCTCATCGCCCAGTCTGTACATGCAGCCAGGGTTTCCCCGTCCCAGGTGCAGGACCCGGCACTTGCTCTTATTGAACTTCATGCGGTTGGTGATCGCCCAGCTCTCCAACCTATCCAGATCCTTCTGCAAGGCCTTTCCACCCTCATCCGAGTCCACAACTCCTCCAAGTTTGGTGTCATCAGCAAACTTGCTCAAAATACCTTCTATTCCTACAGCCAGATCGTTTATAAAAATATTGAAAAGTACCGGCCCTAAAATGGAGCCTTGAGGGACCCCACTGGTGACCGCCCGCCAGCCTGATGCAGCCCCATTTACCATAACCCTTTGGGCCCTGCCCCTTAGCCAATTGCTCACCCATCGGATGATGTTTTTATTTAGCTGTATGGTGGACATTTTGTCCAGTAGGATCCTATGGGAAACCGTGTCAAAAGCCTTGCTGAAGTCCAAAAAAATCACATCAGCTGGTTTCCCTTGGTCCACCATACGGGTGATCTTATCATAAAAGGAAATCAGGTTAGTTAGGCAGGACCTACCCTTCACAAACCCATGCTGGCTGGGACCAATGACTGCTTTGTCCCCCAGGTGCGCCTCAATAAGTTCGAGAACCATCTTCTCCATGATTTTACCAGGCACTGACGTGAGACTGACAGGCCTGTAATTGCTTGGGTCTTCTTTCTGACCCTTCTTGAAAATCGGCACATTTGCCAGCTTCCAGTCTACCGGGACCTCTCCAAATTCCCAGGATCGTTGAAAAATAATTGAGAGAGGTTCCGCAATGACGTCCACCAGCTCTTTCAGCACCCAGGGATGAATCCCATCCAGACCCATGGACTTGTAGGGATCCAGGTGGAGTAGCAAATCCCGCACACGTTCAGGGTCGGTTGGGAGTTTGTCATCCCCACCGTCCCGGTCCTCCAGCTCAGGGCACCCTGGGTCCCGAAGCCCATCATCGGCATTGAAGACAGAGGCAAAGAAGGCGTTAAGCGTACAGTGTTACGTTGCAAAATTCATGTTAATACGATTTTTTTCCCAGATGCTAGAAGTTCATCGTGTCCATGTAAATAAAAATAATTTCATTACAAACTAAGTTTTACATTCAACAAAAATTAAGTTAAAAAAATACATAAAAGTAAATTAAATCCTATGGAAAAATAAACACATTTAAAAAATATATTCCTTCATAATTCAATTAATTCACATTATTCACAAAAGGCATGTTTATTATACTGTCTCCATTGAGCATGCTAACTTAAGCATGACAGAGCTGTTTTCTTTAAGGAACTGTTTTAGATAGTAAATAGTCTGCACCTAATTGACAGGTCAAAAGTGTAGGAGCCCTTCAGAGGTTAAAAATATCCTCCTATGTTTGTAATATTAATGCCTTGCAAAGAAACAAAGACTATGTTTCCTGTTTATGCTGAAAAACCTTTTTTATGTTGAAATTCCTTTTTCAATAAATTATGTGAGCACTTTGAGTGCTTAGCATGGACTGGTATTGTCCAGGATAAGAAATGGAACAGATTGGATTTGATTTATTAGGTTCTTGTAATAGTTGTACTTACTGGAACAGACAGAATGAATGCAACTTTAGACTGTTAAATCAGTTATGAAAAATTACACTAAACTATGAAGAAAATTGCATGCATTAATTATTGTATTACATGAAACAGACTCAAGATATTCATAATTTTACATCTGTTTACATATGTTCTTAGAATTTTCTCAAGAATGTACTAGAGATTTAGGTCTCCAGTGTTACTACAAAAAAAAAAAAAATACATAAACAATGAGTTCTCAATGGAATTTTTATGTGCTAATATAGAGAACTTAGCAAGCATGCCCACAATCATAATTTAGCAAAATAAATACAAATGCATTAGTTGTTTTTAAAAAAGAAAGATTGAAAGGTCATGTACACCGTTATGCAATGCACTGCATATTAGAGCCATTATTTTTGTAAAACAGTAATTGTGGCAAAAAGTATAGGTTATTATTAGCTGTACAGTCTTCACAGAACCATTAAACAGTGCATTTAAACCAGATAGTTTTCACCTACATCAACTACTTTGAGAATGACAGAAGAAAAAATAGTCATTGTACATTAGGAAGTCTAATCTCCTGATCTCCTAATAGTCTCTCAAGACTTTCCTAAAAATTCATTTTTATGTTACATATCTATTATTTGTGTTTATAAATCAGTTTGCAAACTCAGCCTCTTAAATATTTATTATGAACCACTTTCCTCTGGTTCATCATTTATCTGTATGCTGGACATTTTGTCCAGAAGGATACTGTGAGAGACAGTATTGAAACCTTTGTGAAAATTCAAAAAGGTTACATCAGCTGTCTTCCCTTGTTCAACTGGATGGGTAACCTTGTTGTAAAAGGAAAGATCAGCAATACTCCAAATGACAAGCAATCTCTTCATATAAAACTTTTAAGTGAAAATATCTGTCACTGACTTCAGTTCACCATATATTTCTGTCTGCTATTACATATTTCCTTTTTCGTTCCTAGTATCTGTAGGTAATTATACTATACTCCAGGCAAAATGTAAGTAAATACAAACAAAAAGATTAACTAAGGTTTAAGTCTAAAACATAGACTTCATAAAGTCTTATACCAACAAAAAAAAAAAAAAGGGGGGGGGGGGAGGAGGGATTTGGAGTACTATTTGTCACATCACATTTCTATAATGTAATCAGAAAAAAAAAAAAAACAGAAATGACAATACAAGTTTTTCCATTGACAACAGTTTCTCATAGCTAAGCATAAAATACTTTTATACTTAAAGTTATGATTCTTTATTGTTTTTGCTTTATAATTTAAAATAATTTCATCACATTTTCATTTCTGTTTTTTCTTGTGATATAATTGTAATGTTCAATCTAAAAAAAATAAAAATGCGTGTTTAATAGGACTATTTTGTCTGATTACAACACTGAAATGTAATGAAGGTTCTTGTCAAATAATGTGAATTGTTTCATATCTATACGACTTTCATAAGTCCTTTCAGACTATTCAGGCTCAAGTAATTATTTAATTCTAAAAATAAGTTTTCATACTCAATATGGCTGTTAAAATATATATATATTTTTCCTCTGGATTTGCATTACTTTAGATAAACATCTTACTGTCACTGTCTAGTTTTGGATATAATTTGGATTTCATTTATTTGAAGGCTCTTCTCAGTGATATGGGTATATAAAAAAAAAAAAATCTATATTCATAAAGCTATATAGGAATATACAAAAAGAAGAGAAATTGAATTCCGTTTCATCTGTGCAATGACTTACTCTCTCAACCTGATCTTTCTATCTAATACACTTTGGGCCTGATGATGGGAAAGAGGATTTTACCATCGTAAACGCATATATTCAATCTCACACCTACTGTTGTGCTGTTTTTACCCAGCTGGGCAGCTGAGCTCCACCACAACCATTCTCTTACTCCTCTTTGTCAAAGGGAAAGGAGAAAATGATGAAAAGGGCTCAAGGGTTGATAAGGACAGGGAGATCAACCACCCATGGGATGCCGTCCTTCCCGAACTGAACCTGCGGGGGCTGCCCCAGGCAGCAGCTCTTCAAGAACTGCTTCCACATGGCTCCATACCATGGGGTCCATTCCCCAGGAGCAAACTGCTCCAGCACAGGTCCCCTACGGGTGGCAGCTACCCCCAGACCCCATGCTCCTGGGTGGGCTCCTCTCCACAGGCTGCAGCTCTGGCCCCCAGGGCCTGCTCCTGCGAGGCTCTCCATGGGCCACAGCCTCTTCCAGGCCACATCCACCTGCTCCACCGGGGGCTCCTCCACAGGCTGCAGCGTGGAGATCTGCTCTATGTGGGACCCATCGGCTGCAGGGGGACAGCCTGCTCCACCAGGGGCCTCTCCACAGGCTGCAGGGGAACTTCAGTGCCTGGAGCACCTCCTGCCCACCTTTTTCATTGATTGTGATGTCTGCAGGGCTGTTTCTCACTCTTTGGTCTCCTGGCTGCTGTTGCGCAGCAGGTTTTTTCCCTTTCTTAAACCTGTTCTCACAGAAGCTCAAACATTGCCCATCAGCTCAGCTTTGTCCAGAAGCAGGTCCCTTTGGAGCCCACTGAAACTGGCCCTGGGGCAGCTTCTGGATTCTTCTGAAAGAAGCCACGCCTGCAGCCTCTTGCTACCAAAACCTTGCCATGTAAACCCAATAGAGCTGTAAATTCAAGAAATGAATTCAAAGTTCTGGTGTAGGGTAAAACTTCTCTTTAAACTTATTTGATCTCTTTTTCCATATTACATTTTCTGAAGGGTGTTGCAAAAGCATTGTTTTTATTTATTTATTTTTAAGTAGCATTATTAAAAGTTAGAAAAATGATATATCCTTACTTTGAAAGAATTACAGAAATGTAATCCTGCTACTGAAAATCACTATGTTTCTTTTAGAATGTTGTAAATCATTTTAACAGACCAAGTAAATTTGAAATATAGGACATTTTTTATCAGCGATTCAATTCCTTCTGATTAATCAGTAAATGTATACTTCCTGGTTAGGATTCTCTAACTGGACATGCTTTAGCAAAATAAAATGGCAAACTGCCAAAGGCACACCAGTTGGCATGAATGCAAGAGATAAACCACAGTTAAAACAAACAGGAATTTAGATTCAGGAGTAGTCTTCCAAATCGATTTAAGAATAAGGATTGTTTTGCTAAGAATAAACTCAAACATAGAAAGGGGAGTCTACAGAAAAAGAGTAAGTCAGGAAAAATGAAAGCAATTTATTAAGGATAAGGCAGAACAAAACACTAAAAATATATATGTGAGTTTGAAGCTTTAGATGATTCACAGAAGTTTAAAGTAGAAAATACAATTTAATTCTGTGGGAGTACAAGATCTGTTTTGTTGGACTTGAGAGAAAATGAGGGTTTAGTAGAGAAGGAAGTTAGTTTATATCATTTTTAGCTTGAAAGCATTTATACATGAATACACATCAGTATCTGAATGACTAATGTGATTATATTCATAAATATTCATAGTACTTGAAGTACAAATGAGATGGTGAGATCCATAGAAGTTATTTAGCAGCAGCAATAGCCTTTGTTCTTTCTGGAACATCATCCACAATACTGAAGAACATTGCCTTTCACCAGAACCATATTAGCCATATTACACATCCTGTAATAATAATAATAATAAAGTCTCCAAACATAGAAGAATAAGCAAATAAAGAGAGGTGCTGCTATGGTGGAAAGGAAAGAAAAGTTATTGCATTCTAGAAAAAAACAAAGATTCCTCTTGAAAAGACAATTTCTAGTCTTTGGAGTCCTTAGTAGCTGATCAACCTGCTGATTTTCTTCTTGACTTTCAAAAGGTGATACACTGGAGGAAAGTTTCTGAGAGAATAGTCTAGGTACAAACCAAGTTTTAGTATCTTGTAATTGGGAAAGTCTTAGGGTGCACACTGACATATAACTACTGAGACTTAACTGAGAAATGATAATGTATCAAGCTCCTAAAACTCAATTATGTGGCTTACAATTAAAAAGAAAAAGGAAAAAAAAATATGTAGGGTGATTAGAATAAAAAATCCACTGCTTTCTTAACTAAAACTCTTCTGTTTCTGCCTTTTTCTTTATAAACATTATATTTCAATTGTTTGCTATGGAACGATTGGTTCTTAATTTTATAAGCAATGAATGTTAAGCTAACACTTATACAAGCAAAGATTTTAAAATCTCTTCAGATCTGCTCAGAAAAGATAAAAATACATGCAAAGTATATTATTCAAAACTCTATTTAAATATGTAGGTTAGACACGTGCACACCACACTGAATTTGAGAGGATTGTTTGGGTTTGACTTTGAGTAGGAAACTCCCAGGCAGAAACTGGAATAAAATAAAATAACTTGTGGAATAACTTGTGGCATTAGAATTTCCTCATATCTGTTTTTATCCATTCTTATATCTATTGATCTCATCATAATGTCATTTTTTTTTTTTTCTCTAATCATCCTTCTGCCCTGGCAGAATTTGAAAACATATGGGTGCCTTCTGTTGGAAGCAAAACTATATACATGTGTTTTTAGGATTCCATGAAGATGTAATGGACTTAGATTTAGAGCTTAGTGATATGGTTTAGTGGAGAACTTGTTAGTGCTAGGTCAGAGGTTGGACTCAGTGATTTTAGAGATCTCTTCCAACCTAGATGATTCTTTGATCAGTATATTTTAAACTTTTTTTTTTTTTTTTTTTTTTTTTTTTTTTCTTAAATGCCACATACCTGCATAGATATGATTTTATCTCCAACTGGACTAATCACATACTTCCATTTAGAAGTTCTCTTTAATGACAGCCCAGGTTCTGGAGCAAAATTACAAACCAGGTCTTAATTCTTACTAATCTTTTTGCTTTCAAATTATCTATAAAATATTGTAGCTAACTGTGGAGAAGAAAATTGTACTCGAGGTAAATAAATAAATTTTTATACAGGTGAACCTTTTTATTTTATTTTACTTTATTTTATTTTTTGGTCAAGGAAGAGAGATATTTGAGGGAATTACAGAGTTCTGGTTTGATGTCTGAAGGACCATCAGAAGCAAAGCTTCTCTCACTTCTGGTAAGACGCAATTCTTTGACACCTTGATTTGTAGCAAATAAAAAACTCCAGTACACGTACTTCTCACTCCATGAGGAAGAGGAAATATATATATATATACATATACATGTATGTATGTATATATATATATATATAAATATATATATATATAAATAATGCAACATATCCTTAGTCATGTTGCTTAAGTATTGATTGTGTGTTGATAACCATGATACAGAAACCTTGTTAAATAGCAAATTCTCCTTCAATAATCAGCTATTAGAACAGAATTATCTTTGATCTACTTTTGGAGTCAGTTGACTCTCACTGTTCACTCCTAGGTAGTCAACAAAAAACACGCAGTTTTTTTTTCTCCCCACTACAGAAAAAAAACAACTCATTCTCAATCTTTGACTGACTTCCCTTACACCATTAATTCCTTTTCAATGTTGACCTATTTTTCTTAAAAAATAAGGCATTGCTAACATTACACTAATAGTTTCTGTGTTTTACCTAAGCTATACAAAGCAAAAAGAAGGGTGTATGTAGTTAGTCAGTATATGTTAAATTGCAAAAACCCTACGTCAAAAACACTAAATAGGGCATACATGTCATTGCAATAATAATAATAATCAAATCAATGCTCACTGTTTAATTAATTGAATCTTTAGTAACTTATTTATAATTTTATAGGGTCTTTTGATTAAAGAACAAAACCCTACTAGTTGGAAAAAAATAAGTGCACAAGTCACTATTTGATTTTAAATGTATTGAAATATTTAATTTGGTTTTACATAAATGAGTATATTCAGACCAAACAAGCTATGTTCATTCACGATTTTGTATGGCTCAGAGCCAAATAGTCTACTAATAGAATAAAATTACAGGAGCTAGTCATCTTTACAGAGAGCGAGTCAAGTCTCCAACTGCTTCTTCCCTCTTCATTGTCTCAACAAAGTATGGAAAAAGAAGCAGTGATCCATTTACTATTTCTTCAGTTCTTGATCTCTTGGCAAATATATATATATATATGCATATATATATATATGCATATATATGTATATGTACATATTGTACATATATGTATATGTACATATATATATTCTTTAAACAGATGAAGAAAAGGAAGCGACTGATTTTGTGTGTGGTATAGTCAATGAATTAGACTAGACTGGACTAGATCAGACTAGACTAGAAGTTGGACAGTTGGAAGGGACTTTCAAAGCTCATCAAATCCACCTGCCTGACGTCTTCAGGGCTAAGCAAAAGTTAAAGCATGTTACTGAGGATGCTACCCAAATGCCTCTTGAACTCTGACAGACATGGGGCATCAACCACCTCACTAGGAAACCTGTTCCAGTGTTTTTGACCACCCTCACTGTAAAGCATTTTTTCCTAATGTCTAGTTTGAACCGCCTTCGGTGCAGCTTTGTGCTGTTCCCTCATGTCCTGTCATCAGGGAGAAGAAACCGGCACCTCTCTCCCCACTTCCCCTCAGGAAGTTGTAGAGAGCAATGAGGTAGCCTCAGCGTTCTTTTCTCCAGACAAGACAACCCAGTTGTCCTCATCCTCTCCTTGTGGGACGTGCTTCCAACCCTTTCACCAGCTTTGTTGTCCTCCTCTAGACGTTTTCTTAACATGCTTTTTATGTCGTAGACCCCAGAACTGCACAAAATATTCAAGGTGGGGCCATACCAATGCCAAAGATAGTGGGAGAATCTACTTGTTTGATCAGCTAGCTATGCTATGTTTAATGTGTTCTAACCTGAAATTTGCCTGCTTCACTGCCAGGGATACTGATTCATGTTGAGTTTGCTGATGGCCAGATTCCTTTCTGATGAGCTGCTCTCCAGCCATTCATCTCCCAGTCTGTACCTCTGTCAAGCATTGCTCTGTCTCAGGTGTAGAACCTGACATTGTTCTTTGTTGAACTGTATGCCATTGATCATTGTACAATGCTCCAATCTATTGAGACTTCTCATCCCTTTAGAGAGTCAACAGCACCTCCAAGTTTAATAGTTTGATAAAAATGTTGAACAGGATGGGCCATAGAATTAAGCCCTGTGAACACCACTAGTCAGCAGCTACCAGACAGGTGTCATCCCATTTGAACTCTGTTGTTCAACCAGTTCATCACCCAGAGCAGTGTTAAACCCATTTATCTCACAGCTGGATGATTTGTCTGGTAGAATGCTGTGAGGTATAGCATCAAAGGCCTTATTAAAATACAGAAAATTAACATCCACTGCCTCCCCTTCATCCACCAAGCAGACGACTGTATTGTACAATGAGATAAAGTCACTAATGAAGATTTTCCCTTGATGAACCCATGTTGACTATGACTGATTACACTTTTGTTCTTTAAATGCCTTTCAATATCTCCCAGGATATTCTACTCTGTAACTTTTTCAGGGACTGAAGTTAAACTAACAGACTGGTAGTTTCCTATTGTGTCACAGCCTTTTTCTAGATGCATATAGCACTGGCTAGCTTCCAGCCAGCATGGACCTCACTGGATTCCCATGGCCTTTGGCAAATGGTGTACAGCAATAACATCCAATAACTCCTGTCAGGAGTGAATTCTGGCAGGTTTCATGGACTGAATATTGAGCTGATACAGCTGTTCGCTTAGAATTTTGGTGACCACAGATGGAAAGTCACTGCACCCCCAGCCACGGTCCTCCAGCTCTGAGGTTGGGGCAGCCAAAGATCTTTTGTTAAAACTAAAAACTGAGGAGAGAAAGGGAAAAAAAAAGAAAAAAAAGAAAAGAAAAAAAAAAAAGAAAAAAAAAAGCATTTAAAAGGCATTTAATGCCTTTTCCTCATCTTCATCCTTAGTTGTTAAGTGACCATCTGCTAACAGTCCAATGTTTTCCTCTGATCTCCTCTTTCTGCTACTATACTTAAAAAAAGCCTTTTCCTGTTATCTGACACCACACTGGCCAACGTCTACTTGAGCTTTGGCTTTTCTTGTTTTCTCCCTGCAGATGCAAACTGCAGCTCTGTACTCTCTCTGTGAAGTCAGGCCTCGTTTCCAGAGATCACACATTTCCTTTTCTAACCCATTTCCAGGAGGAATCCCTATTCAGCTAGGCCAGTCTTCTGCCCTGCTTACTTGACTTGCAGCACAATGGGTTTGCCTGCTCCTGAGCTTTCAAAAGATGGTTCTTGAAAAGTGACCAGTTCTCATGGAGCTTTAAACCCTCTAGAGCAAATTCCCAGGGAACGCTACTAACTATCTCCCTGAGAAGCTCAAAGGTTGCCCTGTTAGAGTTCACAGTGGCAACTCTGCTCACCGTCTTTCTCCTTACACCAAGAAATTTGAACTCAACTATTTCATGATCACTGTGGCCAAGACAGTCACCTATCATCACATCTTCCACAAGGCCTTCTGTATTCTCAAACTAAAGATTTACAGAAGTTTCAAAGTTTTGAAAATTTAACAGCTTAAAAACAATAGAAGTGGGATAAAAAGAAAGAAATTACATTTAAATACTCATGAGGAAATTCAAACCCATTAGTAATTTGATTTTTGAGGAAGTACATCTTTAATGGATATTCAGTGAACCTTGTTGAAGCAACATGAGGGCCTCCCTTTATTTAGAAAAATATATATATATATATTATATATATATAAGCATATACTAGTCAGAAAACTAAAAAAAAAAAATCTTTCTTCAATATGAGAACAGGGAGATTACATCCTAATGAAAATGAACTAATAACACAAATTTGAAGACTCACAAAATAATTAGGTCACAATGACAAGTGAAATACAGAAACATGACACAAAGGTTTCAAGAAGAAAAATCCAAATATTTACAATTTTTATATTTTATATATAAAAGACTAGATACGATCTCAGTATCCATTAATAAGATATCTTTCAATGAAAATAAAAATTCCAAAGAAAAATATATTCTTGGTGATGATTGAACTTTTTTTTAAACCAATAGCCAAAGGAAATGAGAAGTGATGCAGTCTGAGCAAACAGTATTGTTTCCCGACATAGAGATACTGACCACACAAAACATTAATACAATATTCTATATATCCTTCTTTCTCTTCATAGGATTTTCTTATTGATGTGTTGGAAAACTTATTCAGAGCTTACAGTAATGTATATACTACAGTAGACACACTGTACATAAACTACTGGTTTAGTTGTAAAATATCTTACTATTGTGACTGATGGTAGTTTGACATCAGAATATTTTGGCAAGAAACTAAAAGGATAAAAAAAAAAAAAAAAAAAAAAAGAATGTGCAAGCAAACTATTCCCCATGACTTTGGGAAAAGTGGTTAGTCTGATTAATCATTTGTTTATAAGCAAACCACCTGGAAGTTAAATGATGATCTGTTTCCAATTTTCCCACATCTATATGACATCTCACAAAGCCTGACAAAATAAGACTTTTTAAAAACTATTATTATTAATTTTAGCCATCTTGCCCTCACTGCCTGGATCTCCAGGTCTTCTATTTTCAATCTCAGCTTTGAGTTTTTCACCACTGACCTGAAAAAATTATCAAAATATGACACAATCCTACCCAAACTTCAGAAATGAACTAGAAGTTCATTTGTGTTCTCTTTCTTTCTGTTTTGTATCCCTCCTGTAATTTACTGAAGTATTAGTGAAACACAGATAATTTATTAAAAGGGAACATTCAGGAGTGATCCATCAAAGTGTTTCATTTTAATTACTTTCCACATTTTCTCACAATACTTACCAGTGCTATTTTCCAAAATAAGAAAAGACTGAGAAATGGCTACAGTTGTGACAAAATGCTTCATCACAATGATTTTATCCATTACACATTTTTATGTAAGCAGCAGATGAAAACAATGCAGTGAATGAAGAAATAAGCAGATTGTCATTACAAAATTGACGTGCACAGTGACATATTATTTGTTAGCCATCTCACTTGCCCTGCATTTGAGTAATTGAAAAAAAAATCTGTTGCATACCAAATGCCTCAGCCACACAGTACTCTGACTCACAGGTTCCCACAGGTATTTCTGAATAATACATTTCTTGCTGAGCAGCAGTAAACATGGAACCCATAGACTATAGTACAAGCAATGTTAGGTATTCACTAGTACCAAAATTAATTTGGGCCCTAATTTTATTTTCAAATCTACCTTTATGTTTAGCTGTATGTAAGGTAAATATTTTTTGGATAAATCCTATTTTCTAGTTGTTGTAGTTACTGATAGAGAGCCCTAAGTTTGGAAAAAAAAAAAAAAAAAAAAAAAAAAAAAAAATGGGCTATGTGATTTACTTACTTTATATTCTTTATCAAAACATAAAGTAATTCTGTGCATCAGAAAAATGCTGGTTGTGCATTTAAGGCATGAATTTGCCCTTTAATTATAAAAATATAATTTAACAATGTAACTATTTTATATCCTTAGCTTTAGAGTGTGTGCTTAGTATTCACAAAACCAGAGAAAAAAAAAAAAAAAAACAACATGCAATTATGAGATATTACGAAAAGATAAGGCACAAACAGTTACATGACAGTAAGCAGAACAAAAAGGCTCTATGCATAATTGCTATAAAACCTTTTTATGGTGAGTCTAGCAAGAAAGCTAAGGTTCAATCCATAGGACTGTCATCACTTAAGACAATTTTGTATTATTAGACCAATTTTATAAGAGCGTTCAAGTCCTTTGGCTGTTCCAACAACAAAAAAAATTGTAGAGGAATATTTTAATCAAAATTATAATAGGCATATAATATGTCAATTGTAGTTATGTCTCATAGTAATGAACTGTTCAATATTCTCTCACTTGATTAAATATTATTTTCAGTTCCTTCCTACATACCACCTCACAAATTTGAAAGGACAGACTGATCAGCTAATATTTGTGAAAATAGCTAAGGCATAAATTTCAGTACTGTAAAAAGCATCCTCAATTTCTCCACATTTTGGTAGAGAACAACGTGCCTTTCAAAGCCATGCAGAGACCACCCTCATATTCCACATTGCTCCTTCAGAATTCTGATGACAAATTCTGTTATTTGCATCTAAAGAGATGAAAGCTACTTCTAATAATTAAGCTACCTAGCTTACAGAACAGGCTGAACAGTTCTGCTGGAAGTAGAAACTTATCACTTTTGACCACCTGGAAAGAACCCATCCTCTATACCCAAATTCCATGCTGAGTTAATTTATGCCTATTTCTAATAGGCAGAAGAACTTGCTTAACCTCAAGACATAAAGTCTGTATGTAATTACTGAAAAATACATCTTTTTTTCCTGATGACACAACACAGAATTTGCATTGTACATACCTTGGGTTTGGTTTGGATTGTTGTTTGTTTTTGGTTTTGTTTAAACCTCAATGTGTTTTAAATGCTTCATAGTAGAAAACACTGAACAGCTGTGGTGGTTTTACCCAGCTGGGCAGCTGAACTCCATCACAACCACTCTCTCATCCCTCCCGCTCACCCCCCTCCTCAAAGGGAAAGGGGGAGAAAATAGGATGGAAAGGGGTCAAGGGTTGAGATAAGCACAGGGAGATCACTTAGCAATTGTTGTCACAGGCAAAACAGACTCAGAAAATAGGAAGATTAATATAATTTATTGCATATCATTAGCAGACTAGAACAGTGAGAAAATAAAATCAGAATAAAAACACCTTCCCCCTCCATCCTCCCTCTTCTTCCTCCTCTGCCCACATGACAAAGGGGAATGGGGAGTGGAGGCTGTAGTTAGTCTCCTTCACAGACACTTTCTGCTCTTGCTCCACATGGACTCCCTCCCATGGGATGCCCTCCTTCCCAAACTGATCCTGCGTTTCCCACAGGCAGTAGATCTTCAGGAACTGCTCCAATATGGGTCCGTACCATGGGGTCCATCTGTCAGGAGCAAACTGCCCCGACATGGGCCCCCACGGGCAGCAGCTCTCCCCAAATCCCCTCCTCCTGCGGGGGTTCTCCATGGGCTGCAGCCTCCTCCAGGCCACATCCACCTGCTCCTCCACGGGCTGCAGCATGGAGATCTGCTCCATGTGGGACCCATGGGGGACAGCCTGCTCCACCAGGAGCCTCTCCACAGGCTGTAGGGGAACTTCTGCTGCATGCCTGGAGCACCTGCTGCCCTCCTTCTGCACTGACCTTGGGGTCTGCAGGACTATTTCTCAGTCATTGCTCTCCCACCTGCTGTTGTGCAGCAGTTTTTTTAAAAAATTATTATTATTATTTATTTTAGTTTTATTTATTTATTTTTAATTATTATTTATTTATTTTTGTTTTAAGTTTTATTTATTTATGTATTTATTTATTTATTTATTTGCCTTTCTTAAATCTGCTCTCCTACAGACAGAACCATCGTCACTCACTGGCTCAAGCTCCAGCCAGCAGCGGGTACCTTTTGGAGCTGGCTTGATCTGGCTCTTCTCTAACATGGGGCAGCAGCCGGGCTCTTCTCACTGAGGCAACCTCCTTGGTCCCCCTGCTACCAAAACCTTGCCACGTAAACCCAGTACAACAGTTAAATTTGAAGAACTCATTCTGGTGATATTTGATACTGACTTGCAGTGTCACACTGTAAAACTTACATGCACACATGCTTTGAATATACATGCTTTCTTTTTTACATAGACATCACTTTATCTCTTAGAACAAACAATTAATTGAGAGCTTGTTCAAAGGATATGATTTTAAAGAGGATTCTTCCATTGATTGTATGTCTTTACAGATGATCTATTTGAGCTTTCTTTGACCATCAGTGGGGCTGATGGTAACCTCCCTCCTTCTCTTCTTTCACCAGGAAATCATACTGCTGCCAAGAGGTAGTACTTTTAAATTGTTCCTAAAATAAAATAAATAAAATAAAGCATCTTTTTGATAGATCTTTGAGGGAAGGTTGTGGGTTTTATTTTGTTGTTGGTTTTGTTTGCCTTTTTTTTTTTTTTTTTTTTTGGGCTGGCCTGTTTCCTTTTACCTGGGGAAAAGCATAGTTTCTAAAGCTACTGATGGACTGCTCACTACCAGCATTTTTCTGAGAAAAAAGATTTAAAAAAGTAACCATGACACCACTTTAGATAGATGATATCGAACCTCTCTGCAATTAGCTGGGTATAGAAGAAAATGAAATGGTAACCTAAGGAGAGATTTTTTTTTAAGTGACTTATACAGTATATTAAACCGTGGGGAAATCCTTTCTAGAAAAACCCTTTTGAGAGAGAACATTTACTTACACTGATGTTTGCTACAATGTTGTTCTCATGCATATCTATGTTGGTTAATACTGTACTAGGATTTCAGTTAATAAAATTATACCCCCAAGAAATAAAAAAAATCCTTTAATTCCTGAACTCCAGATGCTTTTCTTTTCTGAAATATATATGTATGTATTTATGTGTATATATCAAATCAAAACATCATAATATATATCAAAATATATATCAAAATCTCATTCTCCAACAAAATTAAGAGCCTTGGCTTTTAGGATACTCCCAATAATATCTTCTCAGGAGGAATCAATCAGATGCTCCACCTGATAATATTCATACTCTTCTCCCCTGCCATCAGTCTTTCCTGTTTGTCAGTGAGTGCTACAGTGGCATCTTCTGGCATGCAGAAGAATTAATAGCCATCTTGCTGTGAAAGAGCATTTCCATTAAAAGCATAAGCTAAAAAACAAGCTTAAAGAACTGAAATAATAAAACACCTGTTGCTCTTCTTCAATTATTCTGTTTAGACCAATTGAAACAATAATGAATAATGAGAAATTTAAATCCAATGCTTTGATAAGTGGCCATTTGGGCATGAGAGTTTACATATGAGGCAACTGCTTCGAGGGCTATTAGTATTCCAAATAACAGCTTTATAATTATATCACTTGACATAAGATGAGAAACGATAGTTAATTAGGAAAAGAGAGAGCAAGAAAAAAGAGGGGTAAAAGCAACATATAGGACTACCAAAAACAAACAAATAAACAAAAAGCAACCAAACCTGAAACTGATTCTTATCTCTTTTTGAATCCATCTCTCTAAACACTTTCTGTTATGACTTATATGTAACAGAAATGTTTAACAGCTGTTTCCAGCCAGCTCCAACAGCTCCAATGCAGGGCATGGCTGGGCCCAGCAGCAAAGATCCCAGTGCTATCCCAGTGCCTCTGGGATAGCAGATTTAAGAAAGCAAAAATTATCAGACAAAACCCCTATGAATATCAAGGTCAGAGAATAAGGAGAGGGAGGAGGTGCATCAGGAGCTGGAGCAGGAATTCCTGCAGCCTATGGAGGATCCCACACTGAACCAGGTGGGTGTTCCCCAAGGGAACTGTACCAGATGGAGAAGACCCACACTAGAGCAATTCTTGAACGACAGCAGCCTAATGAGATGGCCCATGCTGGAGCAGGGGAAAATGTAAATAAAGGAATGGCAGAGATAAAATATTATGATCTGATCACAACCCATCTGATCACAACAATTCATGATCCCACCGGAACTGCCTGGGAGGGGAGGTAAAGTAGTCAGGAATGAAGGAATTAAGTTGAACATGGAAAAAGGGGGTGTGGAGGGGAAATGTTTTAGTTTTTGTTTTAGTTTTAGTTTTAGTTTTTTAATCAACTCTTCAAGAGGGGGCATGAGAGGGCAGTTGGCAGCCAGCCAAGGTCAACCTAACATAGGTATATTCATGTACAGCAGAAGTATATTTGGTTTGCCTTAAAGTGTTGGTCTCCAAATTGTTTTGGTTGATTTCCATTATCTTGCATAGTTCTACTACTTTGCTTAGAGGAGAAACAGCTACAGAGGAAGTGCAAAGTGATCAGCAGAAACTACCTTATTAACTAAATCAGTTTGTAAAACAGGAATCGATGCTCTTAGTGTACCTATTTTTAAAGTTTGTCAGCGTCTTGTGTATCTCAGTCTTGAAAGAGAGAGACTAGCACAACATAAGCTGGAAAACTATCAATGTTTTTTACTATCTTCATTTAAATATATGAGCATGCATGTTTAATTATTGAATATAAATTCCCTGATGTGCACTTTTAAATAGCCAACATTTAGCAAACAATGAACGTTTTAATAAATCTCAAGTACTTCTGCAAGTCACAATGTATGATCAATATTTTTGTCTGTAACGAGCTTTCGCTGAATGATTTGATTAGGAAACCTTCACCTTAATTAATAGTTCTTTCTTTCTTTCTTCCTTTCTTTCTTTCTTCCTAATGACTGAATTTGTCTATGTAAGGTATCCACACAGTATGTACAAAGTGATTATTAGGCAATTATTTAGTTCATATGTAGCTTCTTTCTTTGCAAACAACTGTATTTTTCTGATTTTGCTTCCCAGTATTTCAGAAATGGTCGTTTTTAACAGGCAGCTGCCTCCATGGTGTCTGAAGACTGATATATTTTCGAAACATCACCATTGCAATCTGTAAAACTCTCTGAAGGGTGTTATACTTTGTATATCACTCCCACCTGTGTGTCATATACTGTGTTTCTCACATACAAAAGCTACTCAAAGGATCCACCCTTTTGTCTTGGAAACGCAGTCATATACACATCAGCATTCCTATTCAAGCCTACAAATTTAAGAAATGGTAGAATAGACACAATAAAGGTAGTGAAGAAGGAAGTTTCTGCCTATTTCTCATATGTCTTTCTCAATTCAGACTTGTTCCCATTCAGATATCCCACTCATACTTGTTCCTCAAGAAATTACTTTCTTCACCTCCAGTTTCTTATTCTTAGGATTTCCATCTCATTCTATAACCTTTTATTAAGGCTAAAGTTTTGCTCTTCTAGGTTGGATCTCAGGCACATTTTGGCCCTGAATTACAATAGCATTGATTAATTCATGCCCATAATGCCTAAGGGCATTATTGATCATTAAATTTAAAAAGGGCTTGGTGTCCTTCCCTGAAGCCTGACACAACTTTACGTATGGTTTGTCCATGTTCACAGCATTCATAATTCCAAATCATGTCTGAATGAGAAATGTACCAGCTACTCAGGGAGCCTTTACTTTAAGGTTGTGAAACAAATGCAGTTATCTATGGATGACTGTATACAACACATGTTCAACAAAGGAAGCCAAATGGGAGAAAAGACATATTTCAGAGACCTAACGGATTTGACATAAAAAAGACTAGTGACTATATGGTGCCACAAAGGATGTACTTAATGACATTTGTGTCTATTGAGCTGTGGCATAACCCTCTGTGCCTCCAACTGGGTAAATCACAATGAAGCAAGAAATATTTTCTTCCTTAATCACCTCCACTGGCCCTAAGCAGAATCTGCTAGTAGGACTCCAAGTAAGAAAAATGACTCATGTTTAACGTGTCTATCTCACTGCTACTGGCCAACATCTGGCAGTTGTTCTACTTAGCCAACCATTGAAAACACAAAAAGTAGAATTTATCTTCAGATTCAGTTACCTAAATGTAGTTGTTATCTACAACACAGGGTTTAATGTGAGCTAGCTATTGTTGCTGGAGACACAGTTCATGCATTAAAAGAAATCAGTGAGCTATTCAGCACATACTGAAACAGATTTGTGAAATGATCTGCAGAAATGACAGCATGTCTAGGCAACTGAGTTCCACCCCTACAATTAGGTGTCTGATCTAGAGGGATAATCTTCCCAGAGGATCAGGACACAGAGAACATTCTTTCTCTGCATTTTTTCCCAGAAAGTACAAAACAGTACTCATGCCTTTTAGAAGACTATTTCTAGCAAGCAGGCATCAAATTCATAAGTCCAATTGGAATTATACTGACCTCTAGCCACTTTCCTTTAAAAGAACAGAAGAAAAGGGAAACTCAGTTGCTGCCCTGTGGATACATTGCTTTGGAATATGTAGGTCATAAGTATGACTATAGAGTAGATTCAACCTTCTTTGGGAAACTTTTGGAGAATTTGTGTTTGATAATAACTAATAACACACCTTTTGCAAATTTTAAGAACTAGGTCTTGCATATTCCTATCTCATATATTATTTCTTAAAAAAAAAAAAAAGTACTAAGTTTATGTAACAAACAAAAATTGATTAATTCTTACTTAAAAAGTTAAAAATGATTTGAACACGAATTATCAATAAACAGATTATTCAAGGCATTGGATTTGTAATTTGTAATTGTAGAAGACACAAATATGAAATTAATGTATGTCTCTGCACAGGTTGCAAAAGAAACTCTCGAGATCATATATTTTGATTTTTAAACAAATATAGTAAAGGCTGGAGACATACATGCCATGCAGAGGGACTACTTTTCATTATAAACTATCTCTGACTATACAGATATGACATTTATCATGGTTACAACCTGTTCAAAAAAAGATTGAAAGATAAAGGTCTGATGTGATTCGCAGTTTTGAGAATGAAACATATTCTCATAAACAGACAAAATTGTTTTACTGTTCCTTTTTAATTCAGTGAAATGATTCATTTTTAATTTAGTGGTCTTGATAGTTTTGGTTTGCTTTAGATTTAACATCTGTTTGTCTGTATTTCAAATCTAGAATGAGAAACAGATAAAACAGACACCAAGACACTTGGTGTCTTGAAAACCAAATATACCCTGGGATTCAAAGCCACTCATACATCCTTTTGCTCCAGTAACCATTATTCCCAACACAGATGATGGAAAAAAGATAATTTCTTCTACAAAATGAGTCTTTTCAAACAATCTGAATCCCATTTTACAGACATTATTGTCTGTATTTACAAGTAGCTCCTCTGTTTTATGTTGCAATAAGTCACTAGTGATCATTATGATAAAGCCATAACATACATTGAAAAATATTTAACCCTTGCCTAAAAATAAACAAAATGAAATTAAAACCAAAGCAAAAGCAAAAGAACCTAAATTAGGGAAGGATTTGTCTAACTAACTTTAGATATCTGTACTTGAACTACCGAGGCTTGAGTCCTTTTACAATCTGTTGAGAGAAATAAGGTTTCTAGGTGAAAATTTTCATCCTAATAGAGTTGCTTAATAACTAATGAATTGTGCTGTCACATTTTTACTTGTTTCCAGTGAAATATATTTATTCCTTTCCAGTGACAATAAAAGGAAGCTAAATTCAGGCATAGATGTTTACATTATCAATGGCTAATATGAAGTAAGAAAAATGCTGTGTATATATCTATTATGCCTAAAGGAAGATTAAATGCTGAGGAAAACAGAAATGAACAGTAGTGTATAGCTATCATCCAACATTCATATTTAGATTTTGAGTGGTAAGAATGTAGGGTTTTTATCGTACCATTAAAGTAGCTAACTGTACAGATGAGAGAAATGTTACTAGAATATGATGATCCTTTCAAAATTCATAGAGGCTAGCTTTTTATTTCCTTTCCCTCAAAGTAATAAGAAGAGTCAATTACCAACAAAAACAACAACAACAACAAAAACAAAACTTCTTTCTCGAGACATTTTCTTTGAGGCTTTATGCCAGTAAAGTAGAAACACAACAGAGGAGTAAAAAAGACATAAAAAAAACAGATCATAAAAGCTGTCACAGAAAGTATGGTTTTTGTGTGTGTGTTTTTTTTGTTTGTTTGTTCATTTTTTTTTTCCCATAGAAAACTAAATGAAAATATAGAATAAATATATTTATTAATATTTTTATTTTTATAGAACAAATATATATTTAAAATATCTATAAATTAAATGTTATATATGTAAACATTTTTTGTGAGAAACCTCATGCTCATTTTTATTTTGTACAAGGGAAATTATAAAAATTCTACTTCACTGAATTTGTGGAAGAACTTAGTAGAACAGTAAAGATGTTTTGGATACAGGTTGGGAGACCTGGTAACCTGGGATATGGAGAAGACTGAGGTACTCAATGACTGTTTTGCTTCAGACTTCAGTGACATGAGCTCTAGCAACATGGCCCAGGCCCCAAAAGGCAAGGGTAGGGACTGGAAAAATGATGAACTGCCCAGTGTAGAAGATCAGTTTCAAGACTATCTTTGGAACCCAAAGGTGTACAAGTCTATGGGACCTGATGATATGCAACCATAGGTCCTGAAAGAAATGGCAGATGAAACTGCTAAGACACTATCCACCATATTTGAGAAGTCATGACAGTCCAATGAACTTCCCACTGACTGGAAGACAGGAAACAGAAACCCCATGCTAATTAGGGAAAAATGAAAGCTTGGAGAACCACAGGGCAGTTAGACTCACCTCTGTGCCTGGTAAGATCATTTCAAGAACAGTTCCACCTGAAATCTATGCTAAGGCACCCAGAAAATAAGGAAGTGATTGGTGACGGCCAACATAGTTTCACTAAAGGCAGATCATGCCTGAAAAATCTAGTGGCCTTCTACAATGGGGTTACAGCATTGGTGGACAGGGGGAGAGCAACTGAAATCATCTACCTGGACTTGTGCAAATCATTTGACACTGTCCCCCATAATATTCTTGTCTCTAAATTGGAGAGACAAGGATTTGACAGATGGACCACTTGGTGGGAAAGGAATTGACTGGATGGTCACACTCAAAGAGTTATAGTCACAGGCTCAATGTCCAAGTGGAGATCAGTGATAAGTGGTGCTCCTCAGGAGTCAGTATTGGGACCAGCATTAACATATTTGTCAGTGACATGGACTGTGGGATTGAGTGTGCCCTCAGCAAATTTGCAGGTTACACCAAGCTGTGTGGTGTGGATGATGTGCTGAAGGGATGGGATGCCATCCAGAAGGACAGAGAGGTGGACTTGAGCAAACTTCATGAAGTTCAACAAGGCCAAGTGCAAGGTTTTGCATCTGAGGTGGAGCTATCCCAAGCACAAACATAGTCTGGGAAGAGAATGGATTTAAAGCAGCCCTGATAAGAAGGACCTGTGTGTGTTGGTTGATATGAAGCTTGACATGAGCCGACAATGTGTGCTTGCTGCCCAGAAAGTCAACATTATTATGGGCTGCATCAAAAGAAGCATGGACAGCAGGTTGTGGAATAATTGCTGGAGGTGACTTATTGAGGCTAAATGTATGTCCACATCTTAAGAGAAAGTTCAACACTGAGGAAATGTCCAGGGTGAGGTGCATCAGATATGCAAGGAATCTGTTCCATGACAATTCCCTTGGTGACATAACCTGCAGCATTAGGTATTGATAACAGCAAGGGAGCTTGGTGTGCTGACTCTAAGAGAGGTAGTACAGGGGGTGGAGTGGAATGAAGACACAGCGGCCAGGCTCTTTGCTATCATTGTAGGCATGGGGAACCTGATGGTACTGTGGAAATGATAGACTGCATGGCCAGCCCTAAGTCTAACTGATAACCAAATCACATCCTCTGGTGAACTTTGCTCATTATAATCTCAAAACACACCACAAAGGCTACCTGCCTCCAAGGTGAGACAACCCCTCACTGACCATGCACTCTGAATTTCTCTGAGCCTATACCTTTAAAACAAAAGCAAGAAAAAAATATACCAACCACAACAAAGACAGCTATGACTAAAGTCACTCAAACTCCACCTAAAAGTA
Organism: Heteronetta atricapilla; assembly: GCA_011075105.1. NCBI lineage: Eukaryota > Metazoa > Chordata > Aves > Anseriformes > Anatidae > Heteronetta > Heteronetta atricapilla. The sequence goes on from CM021731.1 coordinate 154,673,175, forward strand.
AGAAAACAATATAAAAATGGTTCAAAAGGAGAAAATGTTAGGAAAAAAAAACCATCACAGACAAGTTGGAAGGAGATCGCTGAATTCTGAGATCAGTCAATGGGCTGAGCCTCTCTTCCCTTCATTCCCTCTCCCCCCCCCCCCCCCCCCCAGGGGTGCCTATGGGGTGAGATTTGAACTATTGGTTATACCAAGTGGTTAAGTGGTTCCCTGGGAAACCTTGCATTCCCTATAGAGTTGTTTTATAAGTTAGCACGTGTGTATTTGGTTGTTTTTGTCATATTCTTGGTATTTTCATGTGCTTTGCAGACAGTATGAATCCAGTATCACTGTGAATCCAAAACAACTTGTAATCCTGTTGCTTCAATAAACCGCACCAGCCATTTACTAGATGGAAAGTGTATTGCACTATTTGTGCATCTGTGATTGTGATTAACACAACCAGACTTACAGTGCCGATTGCACTATTTGTGCATCTGTGATCGTGATAATTCAATATAATTAATGCAACAATTCAATATAGTACTGCAATATTGTGCTATTTGTGCATCCATGATCATGATGATTTAATATATTGAATGGGACTGGATTTATATTGCCAAATTGGGCATCACTCAGAATTTAAGCCCAGCCAAACACAGCCCCTCTAATATCCAAGTAAAAGCTGGAACGCAAGGGAGGTTTAGGTCCTGCAAAAGTTCCTTGCTCCTTAGCACATCACAGGATGAGGGAGGTGACTTGTGAGAGCATCTATCTACTCTGCTCTCATAAGACCCTACCTGGAATTATGCATTCTGCTCTGGAGTCTCCAGTGCAGGAAGGACATGGAAATATTAGAACAAGTCCAGAGGAGTGGACATGGATGATCAGAGAGCTGGACCACCTTATAGCAGCCTTCCAGTACCAAAAGGGAGTTACAAGAAAGCTGGGGAGGAACTCTTTGTCAGGGATTGAAGTGTTAGGAAAAGGGGGAATGGCTTTAAACTAAAAGAGACTAGGTTTAGAAAAGATACAAGGAAGAAAATATTTTCTCAGAGAGTGGTGAGGCACTGGAACAGGTTTTCCAGAGAAGCTGTGGATGCCCCATCCCTGGAAGTGTTCAAGGTCAGGTTGGATGGAGTTTTGGGCAACCTGGTCTAGTGGGAGGTGTCCCTGCCCATGGCAGGACAGGATGGCACTAGATGATCTTTGAGGTCCCTTCCAACCCAAACCATTCTATGATTCTATGATACAGTGATCCCAAGAGTCATAAAAATTCTTCTTTTCAGATCCATAATACATTATTATAAACTACATTTAAAAATCAGGTTACAAATAATAACAAATATGATTCAGTTAAATAATGTTAGAACTGCTAAAGTCAGAATGTGTTTTCTCAGGAAAATACAAGTTCCTATGAAGTCAGTGAAATGATGCTTACTGACTTCAGAAAGAACCTGATCAGAATTTATTCAATATGTAACAGATATTAACTATAGTACCATAATATTCTGCAATTGGCCAGACTTTGCATAAACGAGCAGTGTATCTTGACTTGTTTTTGCATATCTCAGATACACAGTAGAAAACTTTTTAAAAAATCATGAAAACAAAGTCCTAAATTCCCATCAGACACTAATGAAGTGGTTCTTCTATTTCCACCCCACATACTAGCTGAATGACTTTAACCACAGCTGTAGAAACAGCCTGATTATTATCTCCCTACTGTTTTCCCTCATCTATCCAAACTAAAGAGTCTTTGGACCAGAGTGAGACAGCCTTATAATAAGTAAAGATGGGAGACAATGTACTTGGGCACAAGCTGCTTGGGCATAGCCTTCTAGGATGAGATGACTAGCTGGGTAGATGAGGGGAGAGCAGTGGATTTGGCGTACCTTGAGGTAGACTTTGAGCAAGGCTTTGAGCAAGGCTTTTGATGCTGTTTCCCATAATATCCTCACAAACAAGCTCAGGACTGTGGCCTAGATGTGTGGACAGTGAGGCAGATTGGCAACTGTCAGGATGGCAGAGCTCAGAGGGTTATTCTTAGTGATGCAGAATCTAGTTATAGGCCTGTAGCTAGTGGTGTCCCTAGGGGGCAGTAATGGGTCCAGTATTCAACTTACTCACTAACGATCTCAACAATGGAATGGAGTGCACCCTCAGCAAGTTTGCTGATGACACAAAACACGGAGTGAGTGGCTGATACTCCAGAGGGCTGTGCTGCCTTTCAGATGGACCTTGACAGGCTGGAGGAATGGGCCGAGAGGAACCTCACGAAGTTCAACAAGGGCAAGTTCAAGGTCCTGAACATAGGGAGGAATAACCCCAAACACCAGTACAGGGTGGGTGGGTGGGTGGGTGGGGTGTGTGTGTGTGTGTGTGTGTCTGTGTGACCTGCTGGAGGGCAGCTTTGCAGAGAGAGATCTGGGAGTCCTGGTGGACGGGAGTCCAGGTGGACAGGACCAGCCTGGCAAGCTGACTATGAGTCAGCAACGTGCCCTCGTGGCCAAGAAGGCCAATGGTATCCTGGGGTGCATATGGAACAGTGTTGCCAGCAGGTCAAGATCTTCCCCCTCTACTCAGCCCTGGTGAGGCCACACCTGGAATATTGTGTCCATTTCTGGGCTCCCCACCATAACAGAGACATAGCACTACTGGAGCGAGTCCTGAGGAGGGCTGCTAAGATGATTAGAGGACTGGAGCACCTGTCGTATGAGGATAGGCTGAGAGAACTGGGCCTATTTAGCCTGGAAAAGAGAAAACTGAGGGGAGACCTCATTAATATTTATAAATATCTGAGGAGAGGGTGTTGAAAGGATGGAGCTGGTCTCTTTTCAGTTGTGCCCAGCTAGAGGATGAGAGGCAACAGGCACAAACTGAAGCACGGGAAGTTCTGGCTCGGTATAAGGAGGCACTTCTTTACTGTGAGGGAGACTGAGCACTTGGACAGATTGCCCAGAGAGGTTATGGATTCTCCTTCTCTGGAGATTTTCAAAACTCATCTGGATGCCATTCTTTTCAATGTGTTCTAGGTGATCTCTCTCAGCAGGGGGGTTGGACTAGATCTTCAGAGATCTATGGCCAACCTTGGCCATTCTGTGATTCTGTGCTGCTTTTTGAAGGACTAACCTTCATCAGTTTTCCACTGGCTCATTTGAAGGGATTGGATTAGTAAATAGCACAAGTGTAACCATATTACATAATACATCAATAAAGTCATCATAGGTTAATATTAACTGGAAGGCTATTGTTATCTCACCCTTCCTTGCCACATTAAAACTGCCGTAAATCTCTCCTCTCTCTCCTTCCCTTGTCTTTCAGGAACTGAAAGTCTTTTGAAGAGAAGGATTTACTGTAATCAGTACATTCTTGTGAAAAACTTACATTTCACTAAATCAGTATTTTATTTCAGAAAGAAGACACATATTGTCAACATATACAAAGCTCAAAGATTTTTCTGTATGCATGATACAAGTGTTGGCACAGAAATACAAATGATATAAATTATTGAAACATAAAAAAGCCACGGTGATACCCAAGTTCAAGTGATTTCCATGATAAAATCTCACTTGTGGACTATGTACACCACCAGTCTATGAAGTTTGCAAAGGGAAATCCATTGAATGTATAGACATGAAGTCATGAAAGAACAAATCAATTCAATTTGAAATATCATGTGAAAATTGAGATAAATTAAAAGATAACTTCCTTGCATCTTATTTTACTAAAAGGTATACTGACATGTTCATATTATCCATTGGGAAAAACAAATTATGACATTTCCCACTCCTGCTGTATCTGTGCTGGTGTGGCCTCATTTCAAGCAGTGCTTACAGTTTTGGGTGACACAAAATAAGATATAAAACTATTAGAGTGTCCAAAGGAGGGCAACAAAGATGGTGAAAAGAAGCCAAAGATGGTCTGGAAGGGAAGATTCATCAGGAGCAGCTAACTCATGTGGCTTGTTCAGCCTAGAGCAGGCTGAGGGGAGGTGTCATGGCAGCCTGAAGCTTCCTCATGAGGGGAGTAGAGGGGCAGGCTCTGAGCTCTGTTCTCTGGGGACAGCGACAGGACCTGAGGGAATGGTGTGGATCTAGGATGGGGGGGTCGAGCTGGATGTTAGGAAAAGGTTCTTCCCTCAGAGGGAGGTCGGGCCCTGAACAGGCTCCCCAGGGAAGAGGCACCGAGCCTGCTGGAGTTCAGGAAGCATTTGAACAGCACTCTCAGTCATGTGATCTGATTTTGGGGTGGTCCTGTGTGGAGCCGAGAGTTGAACTGCATGATCCTTGTGGGTCCCTACAAACTCAGGATATTCTATGATTCTGTGATTTCAATTTTGAATTGCTTCCTATTTAAAGAGTATCAACTCTCTCACTTGAACACAATCTTTTGTCAGGAGTCAAGATCTGTACATGTTGTGTAATGAATTTAACTTGATTAATGGATTAAAGCTGAGCTGTCATGTTGGATCATTACTTCAAAAACAAATAAAGGGAAGGGTTCTGTAAAATTAGCTGAGGGAATTCACACAGAGGCTAAAATAAAGTCAGCTAATGCAAAATCTTATACATTTCAACAGTGCATTGTCTGGTATTGATATGTTATACTCAGTAGGAAGATTAAATTATGACAAACTACCACAAATGCAAACAAAAAAGCACAATTACTTTTCAAAGGCTCTAAGTTACCAAAAAGCATTTAACAAGTATACTCACTGGTCTAAGACACAGAACATCAGAACAGTGTAATTATTACAAATTACCTGCATTAATAACATGAGGTTATATTTTACCCTATAAAAATACCACTAATTCTGAAGTTACCAGAAAATTGGAGCCTTTTACTGCACATATTATTTCACTGCAACCCATGTCTTAATATTCATATTCAGAGTTACCAGTAAAGAGACAAACTTTCCAGCAAAGTACCAACATATATTGCTTCCTTATTCATTCTTCTACATTTCCTGAGGAAAAGGAATAAGCTAATAGTTCCTATAACTATTTATCTGGATAGAGAATGGCCTGAAGGCTTTCTGCAACAGAAGGAAAGTAGCCAGTGCCACTCTTACAGAAGAGTTACTGTTAGTGTTCAGCCACCTGCCTCTTGAACAAATTCAGCCTTACTACTTCTCAGGTTTTAGTAGCTTTCACAAAAACTGCTTCCTGCTTTATGCTTTCTGAAATAGAGCACAGAGGATACACTCTATTATGTCCTTTGTGTTCTGAATTCTCCTTGTGAAGGCTACAGCTCTTCAGAAGCTCCTTTTTGGAATAGTCAAATAAATACAGAAAATTATATTGTGTGGTCAAGGTATGATGTAGCTTGTGTATCATCTGAATTACTTTTAAATTAATGGGCTGTATAAGAATAAAGTCAGCATCCTGGAGATACTCACTTTATGTGGTACTGGAGCAGTAAAAGGTTAATTTATCAATCTAGAAAATTAACAGGGCAGGAAAGAATGCTCACTCCTTTCTATGGATTCATTCACTTCTAAATTTTCCTTCACACCAGCGGGAGCACCCTTCAGGCTGTTTGCTTGGTCATAGAGGGTAAAATAGAACAACCCAGATTCTGGTCTTCCACATATGTAGCCAACCTTGGGCTGTTTGAACCAACAAGTTACATACTGAATGAAGTAGTAATACACTGTTTGCTTGTTTCACCAGAAAGGCAGTTACAGATAGAGTCCTTGTTCAGAACAGACATGACAGTGACTACTATGCCAAGTCCACTGTGGACTACAAAATTGATTCTGAATGGTAGACCATTTACATGAGGGTAAAAACACTTCTGTGTGAAAGTATGTTTTTGCCTGTAATTAATGGACAAGTCACTGTGGGTGCTACAGTGGGGCAGTGAACTCTCTTCTTGCATTCAAAATGGAATAGATTGTTCCGTAAGATCCCTCATCTTTCTGATGCTCCTCCACCATCACTTTTTAAACATTCTCTCAAAGATAACCCACCAACTATCAACAGAATTATTAGACAACAAATATACAAAGTCAACTACTGCAGAATTTCATAAGGTTAAAATGCCATTAAATGCCATTAGGTTAAAATGTATTTCAATCCCATTAACATACAACGAGAACTATTGTTAAATATCAGTTCTTCTAGCTAAAAAATAAATGGTTAATCATACTCATTCCATAAAACACAATGTAAAATCTGGATAAGAACATTTCACATTAACAGTGGGGGATTAAGAAGAATACTTTTGTGTATTAACAAAATAAAACCTGAAACCCTACTTAGACATAAAGGTGCTCTTCCTTTACTGAAGTAACAGAGAATGCAGATTAGACTTTAAAACAATGTAACAGATGACAAACATCATAACAGAGATTTTAGTGCTTTCACTATCTGGTGAATACCATTAATCATAAATCCTTGAATCCCAAGACACTCAGAGACAGCAGAAATCTGCTGAGAAGCCCTTCACCACACTGCTTTCATGATGGTTTGGACCATGGTATTGCTTTATTTTTGGAGCTGAGAATGGCAAAAGCAGAATAGATTGGCCAGAAAACACAGGAATGGCTTCACCATGTTATATGACACCATGTTGACAATTTGTGACTTGAAGTGTAACTTTCAGAGTTATCTGCTTATTAGTTTTTGTCTTCCTTTTTTAATTAGACAATAAATATTTAAGGAAAGTGACTTCTGACCTGTGCAAAAGATGCTAGTGGATATTGCTATTACTTTAGTATGAGTTACTTTCTGAAACAAAGATATTGTTCTTCCAGTAAACTGGGATAAAGATGCATTCAAAGACACAAGACAATAACAACTTTATTGTTAAATATGTGTGACAGAAGCACTAAAATATTTTGAAGTAAATCATCAGATTCAGATTGGACTGTGCAAATAGAAAACCCTAAAAAATACTTTTGGATAAGCCATTCTCCAGAAGTCAGGTCATTAAAGCAATTATTGCTAATCAGAATGTTTTAACCTATATAATTTGTATATTCTTAAATCTGCATCCATATAAATTAAAATATAGATTAAGTTTATGTTTTACGATTAAAGATCTTTATTGTTTAGATGTTTAATAATCATTTAGAGTCTCTTTGTTTCATGTTTGATATTCTGTGTGGTTGTATATCTCTTCCACATCAGACTGTAAATCCTCATTCTTCAGATTAAAATTTTACAGTAAGTCTATCTCAATCTAGTGTTGTGACAATTCATTTGAACCCTACCTACCTAATGACAGATGGATTTTTCATAATAAACACAGATCTAGGTAAATGCAGTCAATTTGTCACATTTACTTTTGCTGCCTAAAATTTTTGTGTCCCAGTCAAGCACCTTGAATGAACATTACCTCAGTGAAATCGTGTGTTACAGTGTAGCTAAGTGTACTCAGCCTAGTTATTTTGTTCAGTGAGCAGTAACTGGTCAATTTCAGTACTTCTAGGACAGGAATGAGAATGGCTGATGAAGCACTTGAGAAAAACAGCTGTACAAATGGCTGGTACCATTATCACTGTTGCCATTTTACTGGGAAAGGGAAGGGAAGGGAAGGGAAGGGAAGGGAAGGGAAGGGAAGGGAGCCAATCACACTGAAGTAAGTGAAAGAGGAGAAAAGTGTCTGCAACTTGAGAATGCAGTACAAAATCATATAAGAGACATAGATTAGTTTATGTATATCATTGTACCCTCTTTTTATATGGAAGTCAAAAGATAAAGCCTTTTCCAACTTTTATCACACTATTGCATAATCTGAACAAGACAATAATTATCAATTAATTAAGTAGTCATAGAAATCAAACATTTTGGAGACCTTTTTCCTCAGACAGGGTGAATATCAGATGAGGTAAAAAATCAAACAAGAGACAAGATTTGCCTGCATATACAATAAGCACAAAGCATAATTTTACATATATGAGCCCTGAACTATGACATGGCTGTAACTGTAGTATAGCAATAGCTGCACTGAATTTTAAAACAATGAAGAAGACAAAGTAGTGTCACAGCACTTTTCAGAATGTTAATGGTCTTGGTGTAAGTCCTATGAGAATTTTGGTAAAACATTGAGTACCTCAGAGGAGTGATAGCAGGATTAGCTCTTCCTTGCACAGCTATTTGAAAATAGATTCAAATCAATATATAGGTAATAAGTATTTGTCATTATTACCTCTTGAATTCTGAAGGATTTTTTTTTTTTTTTTTTGAGGTAATTAATTGTGACACATGAAATAGTCCTGTGGGATTTCCTTGGTTAGGGTAGAATAAACCTATCAAATGAAATGTCAAGACTTTATACTACTGTTTATTTTATACATTTAAAGCACACTATTGCTTGTACCATTCCTCCAAAGAATGGCATCAATTTGCTATGTTTTAAAGCTACTTGCAAAGAATGAAGCAGTCAGAGCAATGGTAGGACTTTGAAACACCAAATGACTGTTAGATATGAAAACAAATTTTCAAAATAAAACATATTTTAAGCACTGGTGTAATGCTAGGGTTATCATTTCTGAGTCATAAATAGCAAATCTCTTAATTAGCCTTCCAAAGTCTAAAGCCTGTCACCACAAATCTGACACTCTCCAACACTAAGTGAAGACAATTCTTACATCCTTAACACTGCATGGAAAAATAAGTCATCTTCAACTTCAGGGACTGTTCACATAAAATTGCTAAAGTTTTATCTTGGGAAAAATATCTTCCCCTTTCTCTCTGTTCTTCCCAGGTCTGAGAATCATACACATTGAGAAGACAATGACATGGTCTCAGAAAAGGCAGATACACATCTGCCTTTACATTTTTTACCTCTATACAAAGTAATGTGCTTAGAAGGGATAATTCTGTATCATACTTTATCAGCTTATTTAGATTATGAATTTGTTGGAAACAGGATCGTTCCCCTTGGTGAACATCTTTGGAATAGCTAACAAAGGGGAGAGTTGGCTTTGTATAAGGCCCCCAAACTTTACTATAATACCAAATATGTAGCAATCTCCCTTCCTTTCCCAGCTGATTATGCAAAAATGAAAAGTTGACCAGAAGCAACAGACTATGAAAAGTTTCTTTGGTAAGGAAAAAAATACAACCATCTGTATGCCTGCATGTATCAAAAGAATACAAAGTCAACTTTCTGTGTGCATAATGAATCCAGTTAAAATGTGTATGTTACTAAACCACTTAAATAATCTTATTCACCCACTTTAACGTGACTAACTAAAAAGAAATAACTATGAAATAACTCTCCATTTTACGTCATAATTCTTTTTTGAGCTTCAAAAATCATAAATGCATTTGTAAGTCATAATTACAATGTTTATCTATGAAAAGAAAGTAAATATCTGGTTTCTGGAGTATATTACATTCTTTTAAAACAAAATGACAGTAATAAGAGTATGTGTTCTGCATGTGAACTGCAATGGTGAAGGTTGACTTCATGTTCCAACATTTAAACTATTTGTTACTTCAGTTCAATCCTGGTGTCATTTATACCTTTTACATATCTAGTTACTTTTGTCTATTTGTCAATATAGATGGGACAAAAAGTCTCTATAGATAAATATGAATACAACCCACATTTATGTTTCTTGGCCCCACCTCATTTCTGACCTATTTGCTGTTTCCTTGCTGTTTTTCACTAATTAAAAGTTAATAACAATGAAATACCATTTCTAACTTCTGAAATTTTCTTCTGCTATTATATCTAAATTACTATGTGGGCAATGGCCAACTCAGTCCGTTGTGTTTCTACCTGTTTGAATCTACTGCAGCTGTGTTCTGTTTTTCAGTCGAAAAAATATGGTTTTGTTACACTAATAGATTAGTGTTTTGTAATACATAGAAGTATTACATAACAAGAAAAAAAAAAAAAAAAAAAAAAAGATCTGCTGTGTATCAGAAAAGAAATATTAATGTTGTACAGATGTACAGCAGTTCTTGAGCTTTGCTTCTGAGTGAGATTACAGGCTTTCAGAGATCTGTAACTCCTGAACGATAGGATCAGAACAAATCTAACATTTTCATCTTGTTCACAATGCAAATGTGTCTTTTGCATTAGTATATTTAAGATTTCCAGTATAAATTTCTGTACTAAAATTAAGTTTGATTGGTCTTCCATTACATATGTGATCAAAAACAAAATAGTTATAATAGTCAGACATCTATGGCTATTTGTATGCAATTAATATATATATATATATATATTGAGATGCACAAAAAGCATCATAACTAACTACCTAAGAGGTAGACCATGCCTGATATTTAGTCATGCTTTACAGTACAGTAAGCACTTTACAGTAAGCATGCTTTACAGCAGTAAGCAATACAGGCAGCATAAATCTAGCATTTCAATTTAGAAATAGGGAATTCAGGATCTGCCTTAGCTTGAAATCAGCAGCAGTCATTTGAAGCTAAGAAATTTCCACCAGATTAAATAGTGATAATATTTATTTCTTAATGTTTTCATTCTTGTTCCTCATGAATCTTGAAAAGATATTTTTGTTTGCTTACCAAAATAAGCTTATTTTACTTTTTTTTTGGACTTTCAATTTCATTTTTAATTCCTGAAATCCTACTTGTATATCCCAGAGATGCAGAATTATCTGAGCTCCAGTTTGTTATGTGAAGTATACACTTAAGTGATTTCCCAAGAAAAAGTTTTTCATGACCTATACTGTAACAAAATTCATACTACATGGAATCTTTTAATAGTTCACTCAAGCTACTAGGAAATCAAGAAATATACAAAAGTCATAATACTAAACAGTATGGGGTCATATTTTTGTTTACTAGTATCTTACAAAAGGTTTGAATGAAACTGCATTAAATGCAAACTTCACTATGTCTAATACATAGTTTATAATCCCAGAGATGCATGTAAAATAATGAGAATACAAAGTTTAATTGGTTATCTTCTTGGCATTTTGAAAAGATTACACTAAATATATTAAATATGAAGAAAAATCAAATGCAGAAGGTAAAAAAATGTGCAATTTATTCAATATTTTTGCAATGTAATACTTGTTTAATATCCCTAATCATTTCTAAGACTATTTTACAGTTTGTCTATACCATTGAGTGTCATTATCAAATAGCTATAATATATCCAGTAGTCCAAAGTACATCTGCTTTTAAGTATTTGATCTCTAACTTCTTTTTTCGAGTTTATATGTTCAAAGAAGGCACTCTCAGGAAATAAGTGCCTCTTAACATTCCATCTAAAGAAGCTTCAGCAGGCCTTGAAAATGTATATACTAGGTTGCAGTGCAACAGCATCTTAGGCTGAATGCAGACTGACCTGCCACTGCATACCCAGAATGCTCAGTCTCATTTCTCTAATTATTTAAATTGGAATTAGGCAACCATGCAGTACGACTTCTCTGCGAATGAATTTCTAAATTGTCTCATCACTATCAAGTCAAGAAGGACCTACCCAGAGCACACTAAAATTCAGTAAATGTAGGTAAACTCAGGTAAACAACAGCTTTTACTTCTTATCTATTAGTACTGAATGTTTAAAATTATAATTTTGATGATAGCAGGCACCTATTCCTGTCATCTCTGCCCATATTTCTGCACTTGAAAGAGAAGTAACAGATGCATAATATAGCACTGATTCAGAGAACTGGACAACTTACTTGTGCTTCCACCCAATTGCTCATACTCATATTTCTATGTCGCTGAAATGCATAAACAGGTCTTACAAATATTCTTCTTACAAAATTCTTACAAAGGTGGTTCACGAAAAAAATAAAAAAGTAAACAAAGCAGAAAGTGTAAGCAGTAATAATGGCACTGATGCTTAGTGGGCTACAGTGCATTGATTCCAACAGTTCTCTAAGAAATTTAACTACCACAACTAAATCTTAGCTTTTTGCCATAGTTCCATTACAAATTAGAAACAATTTCTCTGCAAAACTTACAAGTAATACTTTTCTTGCTAAATCAGTAACTCACACAAACATGTAATTGTATTGACTTTTAATGGGCTAAAATACTGTGTTGAGGTCATTCTACTTAATGCAAATATGCATTAACATATGCTATGATGAAACTGATACTTATCATCATGCCATCCTCATAAAAGTCTTATAGTCCTATTCCTGTATACCTTGGAAACATTATACAGACAACTTTTCCAAACCTTTTTCAAGATAATTCAGTAGTGTTTCTTAGTGACATTTCTATATCAAATTCACTCTTAAAATGTATGAAGAAAACAGAATCATGGACTTACAGTCTGTAATTTTCATGACTCTTTTTACTTCTCCACTTCCTGATCCTCCACAACCATCTTCATCATCACAATCTCCACTGATTTGTTCATCCTCACTTCCACCACTGCCTGTTTGTCGCAGATCCCAGTTATCAGATTTAGGAAATGATTTGCTCTGCAATAGCTGAAGACAAGATACAGTGTGCAAGTTAGCAATACAGATGGAAAACTTCAGTGAGCAGCCAAAATTTCAGATATGTCTCACTGATATTTATCTGCTTTAAAAGGAAAACACCAGGTTGCACAGACAGGTAATTCTGATTTTTTGTTTCCTCTGGTTTGCAGTCAGATTTAAAAGAGTGTTATCTGGAAATGTATTCTTCATTTTTAATTTAAAAAAATGTAACATTTATGTGTCTATACTGCTAAACAAGAGAGGATAAGCTATTAATTGCCCAGAGGACAAGTCGCATGGATAGAGACTTGTTCTTCACACCTTCGGACTAGTGTCATTTAGAGCAGACAGACAGCATCCATACTACATAGCAACTAGCCCTAGATCTTTTCCAGACCCACATGGTGTCCACATTCTATGATTCTATCACTAGGAGTGTGTGGGTTTAGTGCAGTCCTGTAGGGATTGGTAGTTCTTCCAGATTATTTAGGATTTTCATTAATGACCTGGAAGGCAGTATTAAACACAAACTGTGCTGATAAATCTTCTCCTGCTACAAAAAAAATGGAGAAATACTAAGTAAAAAATAGAAAAAATAGAAGTGGCAAACTGTCTAATAAGGTACCTCATCTGGTAAGCCAGGCAATAGAATGAATTTTTAAATACATACTATAATAAACCAGACAAAAGTAAATTTGCAAGTCTAAATTTTGTATTACATTAATAAGATAAAATATTCCCTTCTATAAAACAGTAGACTATGAATTATCAAGACTAGTGTTCTATCCAAAGGATTTAATAGGATAGTTTTGAAGACTAAAATAGGAATACTAAATCAGATTAGGTATGTTATATTAATCCCAAATCAAGGTCTTGTTTCCTCTGTTCAGAAAGGATGGCACAGAATTGAGTTCCATTGGAGTGTTTAAAAAAGGGAATAAACAAAAGAAAACAAACAAGCAAACAAAAAACTTATTTTTAACCAATGAGAAAATAGAAAATGAACCCAAAACTTTGATTTATTCATTCAAATTAAATCAAACAAATCCACATTATCAATATTGTACACTAAAAATAAACCAAATAAGGGTTGTTCTATATAAAAATAATTTATTAACAGTTGTGGTCAAGTTCTTAAATATGTATATACATATATAAATGTATATATTCTGGTTCAGACAGAGGTTTTAGTCTTAAAGCAGAAATTAATTCAGAAGTTCAAGACCAGGATACGCAAGAGGTCAGAAAAAGTAACCAAAAATGGCCCCTTCTGGCTCTCAAAAATGTATGAATCCATGTCACTAAATTTGGTTTAAATGGAAGACTGGATTCTTTTTGATTTCCTGTGCTTGCAGAAATTTACAAGTGAGTTCATCTCTCATGAGTGATGAACACTAAAAGGCAAGGGAGCTTATGTTTACACTGTTGAAACTGACATGATAGTGGTTCCCTTTCAACAGAAATCTAGTATCCCATTTACTTATCTTACACATCATACACCTTCAGGGGAAACATTGTTTTTTATTAATTTAATTTTATTCTTTTTAATAAAAACATCTTGATGATATTCTGTTGCAGTCAATGTGAACTAAGCTCAGTCATAATATTTCTTCTCTTTCATTTATGTGCATATCTTAAACACCTGTGGAGAGAATCCCAAAGGAGACCAACAGTAAATCCAATTTACCTAATCAAATCATACCTAGAAGAATTATTTCTAGAAGCATGACTGTTTTGAACTCCTTCAAACCAGAAGAATAAACTATGCTAAAGTTTATTCCTCTGCTTAGTATTATATACCTGTGTACTTAAAAGGATAGCATTTCTCTTTAAAAAACTACTCATGCCTCAGTCTTCTCTATTTTAAAAATCCTTCTTCATATCTGGGAGCACATTATACAGCTAAAACCCCTCAACTCAGGTTCTTACATGATTTCTGTCATGAGCAACATGAGTAATTCTTTCCAATTATTACTGTATTTGAGTGAAGAGAGAGGCAAAAGCTTTGCTCTTGTCCCTTGGTACACTTCATACTAGCCTAGCTATGCACACTATCAATTTCGTTATTTCACAAAGTTAATTTTTTGGTCTTTGGGAAAAACAAACAAACAGAAAACAAATAAACAACAACAACGTGTCTTATTAACATCACACTGCAATATAAATCATCCTCAGAAAATTGAGTAAATGAGTCAGGCATTTCTAAGATAACCAATGTAAACAAAATTAAACCCTAGCTTGTACTCTCCTTTCCATCTTGGTAGTAGACATAGCAGAATAAAGTCACATATATTATGATGAATATTTGGAAACCAATGTTCTTTGCCCGTTTCACCCATCTATGAAGATAGCATAGTTACAAAGAGAAATAAATGAGAAAAATAACAAGAGAAACATAAATTTAAGAGGTAAAACAGGCCAACAACAATGGAAAAAATAAATAAATAAATAAAATAAAATAAAATAAAATAAAATTAAAAAAAACAGCAGCAGCAAAATTTCATTTAAAACATTTCTAAAGTTATTTTATGAGCATTTTTAGTATCTCTTCTATGGAGCCATTGATCTGCTTGGATTTTTTATTTCACTGTTCTTTACTGCTCACCTGTTTTATTGTATTTGTTTTAAGGTTATTGGTATAACCACCTCCACTAGACAGAGAAAGTATTTTCCAGATAATTTGCTAATAATTTTACCTTTGTCTTATTCTCATGTGAATTTTACATACATCTCTCTTGGTAAGAGTGGATACTAATAGACAGAACATCTACTAACTCCCTATTTCTACCCTATTGTGAGTGAGGAAATTGGTGATTTATCTAAAGAATGGATTTCAGTGAATGCATTTCAGTGGCTGATCAGGGGAGCTGGTTCACACAGCAAGCAGTACTGCTTCACACACTGTTTTCTCTTACACACCAGAAGCATGATAAAATTACTTCTTCACAACATTTCCAACCCCTATCTGAGTGGATTCTGGTACAAGTGAGGAGGAAGTGAGATCTTCGAATGAGATAGTCTAATTCCTATAACACAGCTATTTCACTCTATTGGCAAGAAAGACAAGTTCAGATATTGAAGATTTGACTGTATGATTCCTAAAATTTCACGCTGTTGAGAAGGTATGCAGGTCAATTAAGGCATCTCACAAGGAATGCAGTTTTATTTGCCTTCCAAATTATGCTAAAAGGTAGCCATTGCTAATTCAGTTGGAAATCAGTTATGGTCATTTGCACTGGGAAGTCAAAGATATCCCAAACTGCTGGTAACAGCAGATGTTTTTTTGCTTCTGGCTTGACAAAGTTCATGAAAGCCCTGTTAAGTGACTAAGCTTTCAATGAGTATTTCCTCATTGTAACACATGGTACAGAACTTTGCTTTAAAGCAAAAAACAAAACAAACCAAACAAACAGAAAAACCAACACACCACCACCACCACCAACAAAAACATGTTACATCTTAATCATCTGTTTTATCTGTACCATTTGGTTGTGTAAAAATGAACAAAGAAATTCAGGTCAATATACTTATTTTTTTCCTTCAGACAAAGAACTAACTGAATTTTGTTCATCTTGATTTATTGGATAACTAATTACATCCTTTTTAATTATTGAGAAATAAGTTAATTCTTGAGAAATTAATTTCTACCTATTTTGACATTGTAATTTAACTTCACATCCACTATTTTACAATTTGAATAAGCTCCATTGAGATATCAAAAGTATATTACATTCAGGTGAGGCACTGTGCATGTTTGATACACAGCAGTGGGTAAAACTATCTTGGATTATAGCTTCCTAGAAGGCAGTTAGAGAAAGAATTCCTTATTTTTGCCACTTCCCAAAGTGGAAATTCTTTCTCCAGTTCTGTGGCATTTTCAGATAGCACTTATCCAGATCTTTGTAAAGAAAAAGGAAATCAGGAAGCAAAGGAAATAACATTTGTTTGCATGAAATGGAAAATGACCTTCCAAGAAAAAAAAAAAAAGGAAAAAATAGACCACCATCTGAAAACATCTACTCTGATGTTGGAATTTGGACTAATCCACTGGAGCCATGATTATTAACAAAACATAGTATGAAAGATGCAGATGTGAGGAATGATAGACACACTATAGAAAATACTTGATAGTCCGGTCTGAAATATGTAGGTGAATCTCACAGGGAGTCATGCCCAATTTGTATCACTCTGATTATTAAATAGTTTAGGAATAGAAAAGCAGGAAAATAATATTACAGCAGGAAATAAGAAAGTCAGAAAACAGCAAAGAAAGTTGTTTCTGTTCAAGTATAATGCCAATCTAATATTGTGCCAATTTGCAGGCTCTGTGCACCTGAATTGTTCTGACAGGGATTCTGAGTGGCACAGTTCAGTTACATGAATAAGCCATGAAACTAATGAATGATTATGAAGTCTATTCTCTGACAACTAATGATGACACCATGAAATAATTCACCCACAGTTTATCAGTACAATCAATGAGAGATGATAGGAACCATTATCACTGGTGCCTAGCATATGATGCAGACTAATCAACAAATTATTGACAAACAGGACACAGGACACTCTTAATTCCTCAAGGAGATAAAAACATCTTTATTTTAGTCCTAAAGAGTAGGACTTTTAGGTAATGCAAACTGGAAGTAAATTACAGTGGCTACTGGCATATAAGTGGTAGACTTTATATTCATGCACATCACTGATATCCACAGCAGCACAGTGGAAGTGAGAAGCTCAGAGAAAAAATTAGCTGGGCCACAAGCTGTGTTTGTAGGAGTCCTTAACATTTCAGAAATCTCTGCATAAATGTCAGAGTACTCCTCTAAGACACTTAAGTCTACCAACAAATAATTGCTGTAGAAGGCTAGCTCCACAAAAGAGTTGTGGTTTGTACTTAGCTGGGAATACAAAATATTCTTCTAAATCTGCATATGAATCATTGATCCTTATAGAGTCTAGATCTGGAAGAATGATTACAGAATTGTGTCTTATGCAGATTTCCACCAGCTCCAATCGAACTGAGGCATATACAGACAATAGGTGCTACCACAAGGGATTTATGCACTCAGAGAAAAGAGAGATTCTTATGTACAGTTATCACTGTACTAACACAAACTATGACACACTTCATCACATCTCATTATGTCAGAATTTAAAAAAAAAACTAAAAAAAAAAAAAAGATTATTTCAGCAAGACAAAAAAAAATATTCAAACCGTATAAAACTTGTAGACTCCCAGAAGTATCTGAAACAAAGTTAAATAAAAGAAAGCAGTAGAAGGAATCTATTACTTTTGCACTAGCCATTTTTCTGTAGATAATGTATGTTAAAAATGGTCCCTCAAAGTTAACAAAATATAAACATTAAAAATACATTTCCATCAGCAACAGTTTCACATGTACTTTTTTTTTGTTTTGTTTTTTTCTCATATCAGAGCATTCCAAATCAATATAGAAGATGATGTGGGAGCAGACACCTAAAAAAAATAAATACAAAACTCAATTACTATGAAAGAAAAACCTTGAAAATTCATTTATTTCATAATGTATCTGTGTTGATTATGGAGTAATTTTGGTGGGGAGGGATTATCTGTGCAAAAGTAATTTTCCCCCCTACTATGAAATAAACTGAGCAGAACCTTAAAATTATTAATAATCGAGAATCTCCTTAGGTAAGTGAGATCAAGTAGCAATTGCAAAAGCATATCACCAGTCCTTAACAGTGACTGTGTCTGGACCAATCTTTTATGAAGATTTTGCTGCATTTCTTTTCCACAAATCATACTATAGCAAAAATATACATCAAGAGGCCTTCTACATTATTTACCAAGTTTTTCTTAAGGTCCTATATATCTTCTTTTAATTTGCAACATATATTCTTAAATCAGAAAGCTAGTAAAAACTCTCATACATCATTTATGCCCCACTTAAGACTAACAGAGAAAGTTTTCCAGTTTCCTTCCAAACAAGGCCTTCCCACCATAAAATTTACCCCTTGCTCCTGTTCCTGAGTTGCCATTTATTTTTGTGACTTCTATATAACTATACTCCTCTGGCTATGCTCATTGTGTAGCAAGGCTGTTTTGCATAAATTGAGACTCATCCCATATGAAGGGCTATATTTTTAAATCCTCTTTACCATCAAACTGTTCTTGAAATAGACCTTGCTACTGCCTAGTCTTGTCAAAAATCATCACGCATGTTTTTCAAAACCTTCAAGAGAATTAAGGTATTCTAGAAGCATGGAAGTGGTGGAGGAGGGGATACTATATTAGTTGAGAACAGTTTTCTTGTTATATAAAGAAGTGAACCATTTGCAATCAGAGCCTTCTGAATGGTTTGATAGTACTATTCTTTAAGTCCCCTTGGGTCTTTGTACATGTGATAAGATTGTAACTTTTTGCCAGAAAAACTAGCTTCAAGTTCAAGTAGCTGTCTATGCTATTTGTCTGCAACATTACTTATTCAGATGCAATCAAATATCATGCAGAATATTATCACATAGAAAGAGTCTTTTTTTGAAATTCCTGAGAAAGCCTGGCTCATCCATTTTGCAGCTGTAATATGTGCGCAATACTCTAATTATAGTAATCCTAATCTATGCAGACTATGTTATTAAATGTGACATATACTTTAATTGCTGACAGATGGCTTTGAACCCTGCATAAATATTTATAAAGTCACATGTATTCCTGGCACACGCAAAAAATTCCAGGTATATTCGTCTGTCTTTTCAGAATCCTTTTTACAGGCACATGCAAGCTTAGGATTTCCATTGTCATAACTATTTTATTGTTTAGGTTATCTGAAGTCTTTAAAGGGACCACTTTCCTCCTAGAGTGAAATGAGTGGTGTATAGGTTATTGACAGTTTTTATTATTTTGGAAATCAGAGAATTTTCCAGCAGTACATTGTATTGTGTTAGGCCATGTGCTCTCAGTTATTAAATATTTCCATCACACCATTTATTTCTAATTAACCCTGTTCTTCCTACTACCTACATAGGAGAAGTTAACAGAAATCTTTCAGTCTTGAAGAACAGTTCAGAATCAGGACCAATCCAGCAACACTGCTCATTGACACGTGAATTTAGTGCACTATTTCTTCTTTTTTAGAATGCAGAAATCCTAGTTTTATGACATATAGAATAAGAAACTTGTTTATATGTGCATTATTAAACAATACAAAAAAGTAGGTACAATACAAAAAAAATAGGTAGCATTTACAAATAGTAAAGTATAGAATATTGCTTGAGTAGTTCTATCTCAGTTTTTCAAGATATCTTAGGATAGGCTTAAACAAAATGAAATATGAAGACTAAAGTCTTGTGAGACACCAGTCTCACAAACTGCTTATGTATCCCTTCATCTGTTAGGCTGGGAGTCACTCTAGTCCAACCCCCTTGCCAAGAAGGGTCACCTAGAGCACATTGCGCAAGATTGTTTTGTTTCCAGGTGGGTTTTGAATATCTCCAGAGAAGGAGACTCCACCACCTCTCTGGGAAACCTGTTCCAGTGTTCCAGTGCTCTGTCACCCTCACAGTAAAGAAAATATATATATATATATATATATATATATATAAGGACACTCTCAAATTCAGCAAGAATTTTCAGTACTTCATTTTGTGTCCATTGCCTCTTGTCCTCTCACTGGGCACAACTGAAAAGAGACCAGCTCCATCCTCTTGACACTCTTCCCCCCTGCTCTAGTCTCAGTTTCCAGATAAGAATATAAAGACTTATCTTCTATGTATAAATGAGGTTTAATTGTTTTTCACTGTAGGGTTTGTGCACTAAATTTAAACATCTGCAGGCTAGCTAAATGGTACTAGACACCTTATAGAATCACTAGATCTTTCATAGTGAATGGAAAGAACTAGGCATCTTCTTGTCCTACAATAAGCCATGTAAGAACACACAGACATGTTACTGATTTTTCAAGGGTATTAGCTGGTACTACATATTCCAAAGAGGGCTGATTATTTCATTGAATTCTTACACTAAAAACTCTTTCTAGCAAAACTGACTCTCTGTCAGAAAAAGAAGGATGGGCAGAGGGGAAAGTGACCATTTAAAAGAACAAAGTGAAAATGAGAAACTTTACAATGTAACTAGGAAAACTCTAATGAAAACTCTAATACTAATTCCTGCTGGGGGGTGGGGGGAGGGTGTTATAATTTCTTCCTTCAGGACTCATGAAGAGATCAGTAAGAAAGGAAGGAATGTCAGCCTTTTGATGTCAGACTTCCTACTGTCTCAAAGACAGAGAAAAAATGATTTAAAGGTTCTATCTGAGAGCAAATTATAAAAGAATTTATTTTATTCATTTGGCTTGCAATTAATATATATATATATTAATATATAATGGTAAATTTTATGCATTGCTTTAGCACAGCAACAGTAAGCTTTGAATGCTTTTTCTCATATGCAAAATTCTTCACACAAAGCATGCCAACAACTAAACATCAGAAATAGGTGAATCAGCATTCTACAGCTTTTACGAAACATAACAAATTCTGAATTCCTTTAAGATGAAGTATTCTTATTGCATTTTTTTCCTCCCACAAAAAAAAAAAAAAAAAAAAAAACATCTAATTGGAAGAATACTAGAAACACCTATTCAATGCAGCTATGTATTTTGTTTCTTTCTGTTGGGAGTACGAATAGCATTAAAGGCCTCACTACAAAATTAAGAAAATATTGTTAAAGCCTAGAAGAATACCTTAAGACTTTTTCTAAGACACTTTTGATGCTTTCAATTTATTATAATCCAATTACATATGTGCATATCCTTGCTGCTCCAGAGATAACATATGACAAATGGAGTTTGGATTTTGTTTCAAATGCTAGTAGAATTTCTTTATAGCACTTAACCTGACAAGGATTTCATTATTGCAGTGTATTCATTTCTGCATGGTTCTGTAATGTAAATTTACGTAGAAATAAGAATAATCACAAGATTAAGTATTAATGCAGGGAAATACAGAACACCTTTGATACAATATAAATCATAACATAAAAAGTCTGGGGCTTAGTTTCTAGGCTTTAAAGTTCCCATTTCTCTTTGTATCTTTAAAATATCAAAGGTTTAATAAATTATAAGCTGAAAAGGTGTTTGAGGCAGGAGTTTTGCACACAATCATTTCTATAATAGACTACTTGAATACATGTACTATAGATATTAGTGTAATACAATTGCATTTATAAACTAAGAGTCACTAAAAGATCATCTATCTATCACATATAGCAAAATGCTATCTTCTTTCTTTTGTAGTTTTATTGTACTAAATGTAGTATTATATGTGTTCTTATACATCCAGAACTGGGCTATACTACTCTATAAATTGCAAAGAAAACAAAGTAGTTTTAATGGGAGCTGGTAGAGTGTAGAGCAGTACTAAGCACTACCAGTAGATTAACATCTTGGTAGAAAAATAACCCTCATAATGTCCCCCAAATGCAAAGATCATTCATATAGGCACAGCATTATGGAAGAAAATACAGAATTAAGAATCTATGTGTTTCACTGTTTTCTAAGTTTCAGCCAACAGAAGAACAGATATTACTCATTATCTTTCATATAACAGCTTCACTATTAGCGTTTTTATGCAGAAAATGGGAGATTCAAATTGAAGCACTTCCACTGTCTCCGGTGATTCATACCCACATTTTCTCCTATTGTCTAACTCTTATGCTATATTCTAGTTTTATTAAGATAAAGGAAGATGTGTTCTCAAGCTATTCTTATGAAAATACATCAATGAAAAATAAATTACTAATATTTTCTGGGCCCAAAGTTCCGAAAAGAACATAAAGATTTGTAGCCTTATAGTTAAGGCTGCAATGGTCATCTGTGATCTACATACTTATTCAGTAAGTATGTTATACTTACTGAAGGATAGGCAAAATTCTTCCTTCTCAAAGATCCTACAACATAGAGGCTCTCTAAATGGAGGAAGCTGAACTAGGGCCTCTTTTTAAGCTAGTACTTTAATCAATAAAATTTTATTTGAGGGGAAAGAAGAGAAAGAGCAGCATTTTTTTCCCCTTAGATGTTAGAACACTTCACTATATAATGTGAATAAATGATAATTTTTACTAGTACAAAGGAATATATTGACACAATGACTGGAGGGGAACCTCAATAACCCAATCAGAGCCCTTCCCAGAAGATCCTCAGTCCCATCTGCTGGGAGAACACCCACCACACCTACTGGGACACAATTTCCGCAGATCACTTCAGAAACTAATGTTACTCCATAGGTGTTTTTGAACACATTACATTGTGCAGGGGAAGGGCATTTGGGATTATACTAGACTGAATATGAGATGCTTAGAAACTTAATATGGGATGCTCAGGGGAGAGAACCAAAGATGGGGAACAGGAGAGATCAAGGGGATTTTAGCATGGGAAAATAGAAACATAGAATCATGGAATGGTTTGGATTAGAAGGAACCTCAAAGATAGCCTAGTTCTAACACCCCTGTCATGGTCAGGGACACTGTCCACTAGACCAGGTTGCCCAAAGCCCCATCCAGCCTGGCCTTGAACATTTCCAGGGATGGTGCATCCACAACTTCTCCGAGAAACCTGTTACATTGTCTCAGAGTAAAGAATTTATTCCTCTAATGCCTAATCTAAACATACACTTTTTTAGTTTAAAACTGTTATACCTGTCCTATCAATACACCCCTTGACAAAGAGTCCCTCCCCAGATTTCATGTAGCCCCCTTTAGGTACTGGAAGGCCACTATAAGGTCTCACTGGAACCTTCTCTACTGCAGGCTGAACAACCCCAACTGTCTCAGCATGTCTTTTTAGGGAATGGTGCTCCAGACCCTTGATCATCCTAATGACCCTTCTGTGGACTAATCGTAATACGTCCATGAGATGTAATAGAATAAAGGGATAAAGAATAGAGAATAGAGGGAATAAATAATAGATGATAAATAGATGTTTAAAGAAATGAAAAGAGATTGTCATTTGTAAACAGGGGCTTATCAGTACACATCTGGCCATGTTCTGCACATTATCATCACAGATCTGCCCTGTCTTCTCATTAAACATATTCTCTAACTGTTATTTAGAATGAGGGACTCTATTCTGTGTTTGTGTGTATATGTGTATGAGGGTCTGAGTGCTATCCACTGCCTTGTAGACCACCAATCACACAGATCGGTGTGTCTGTCGCGCCATTGACAGGAAGCACTGGTTTGGGTTTTTCCTTTTATTTATTTTTTTTTTTTTCATTTTTGTGGTATGGGGTGCAGGGAGTGGTGTCTATTTCCTACGGAGGATGCACAGAACCTTGAAGAGAGGCCACAGTCTCAGCAAATACACTTTTCTGGTTGGTAGGTTGCACAAGTTCTGTGATTCTGTTAAAGTCTTGTGTACATCAACAAATACAGTCAAATAGTAGATAGCCAACACCAGAAACATGGCCATTCTTTAAGAGGCACATAAACTTCCCTCTGGCTTGATCTCTATCGTTGTCTTTTGTTTGTTTGTTTGTTTGTTTGTTTGTTTTAATCTTGATTTCACAGAGCAATTACTTTTCAGACTTGATGTCAAGGTTCAGATTCACAATTTTCCCTTTTTTCCTAACTAATATGCAAATAAATTAATAAAAAACACAAAACAGGGGTTTTGAGTCCTTAACTGCAAGATGAAATACATATACAAATCTGTATTTCTAAAGAGTTCATACAAACTGTTGGCAAGTCTGTTATATGTCAACGGCTGTATGTCGGCTGTCCCCCCATATGCTTCAATATAGATCTGTTTTTTTAAAGCAGTTTTGAATAAATGAACACACTTGTTATATTATCAGTTAGTATGTGAAGAATCATTACCCTTCTTTGTATAAAGAACAGTGAAATGTGTGGTATAAAGTAATGCTAGCATTCTAAAAGTTTCTATTTTCCTCTAGCCAGAGCAATACTCTCACTGTTTTCCTCACAGTTCCATGCAAAATCTTGACTACAAACTATTTGGTCCAGATCACTAAGACAATATAAGTTAGGCTTACTATGTAGCCCATTAAGACTTAGAATTAGATATAGAATTAGGTATATCATTTTGAAAATATCCATTACCATACTAATTAAAGTGTAAACATTGCAAAGGTGTAGTATTTACTACACAGGTCCCAAGAACATATTTATATTTCAGCCTACATTTCAGCCTTACTCACATGGAATTAAACTTCTCATAGGCCTTTTAAATCTGAAATGATCATATCTTTCTTAGTCTATTAATGAGAATTTCGTAATTTTTGTTTATATGCTGTAATATATAACATGCAGATAATCTTCACTTAAAATGAGTTGTTCAGGATGGGAAATGAATAAACTGTGTACCATCAATCTGAAATCAAACCTTGATCAATGACTTTTCCACAGGACTATTCCCTATTAGAATTCTAGTACTTCTATCTTCACTTCTATTGAAGATATTTTGTTCTTGCCCAAACACATAATATTGTTGTCATTTTTTATTTGTGTATAGATTTGGACCAATTTCACAAATCATTTCACCATAAGCTTTACAGTAAAATCTTTGCATATAACTCAGTTAATCATGAGATCATGAGATCACAGAGTTAGCATATGTGTAAAAAAAATTAATTCAGAAGAATTTTAGCTTAATGATAAGTATGTTTACAGAATTGCTAATGATTCAGGGCTGTAAAACTATTAAGAAGAACCTCCTAGCTAGTGTTATTTAATAGGCTAGTTTGAGACCCTCTCCTTATGCATGGACAGACTCAGTGAAGTAAATTGGAAAAGAAAAGAATATGTGGTATGCAGAAGCTCATTTTCTTTTGTTCCTAATATTGTTTCCACTAAGTTTGCCATATAGAGTTTTACCCAAATACAAGAAAGACATACCTATACATATTCAGCAGAAATTCTTTCAAACATTTCAAAGACTCATGAAACTTCTGGAAGTATTTGCTTTCCTATTATTTACAGAAAGAGGGAAACTAACTTAATTTTGAAATAATATCATACCCGTGCTTCTGGGTCTGTAGGCCAATTCATAGTTGTCCAAATTAGGCATTTAATTGGTTAGTTGTTTCAACCTTCATTTCTCTTGTCTGCAAAATATTCTTGGTATGTGTAGCCCAGCAAATTTCTTCCTTACTAAGAACAGTCAGCTCTCTAAACTTAGCTTTGTACAAATTTTCAGTGAAGGTATGACTTCATCAGAGAGCCAACAGTTTGCAGTTGGTATAAAAGGAAAAATATATATATACTTTCCTTTGTGGAGTAGAATTTTATTAATTTTCCCTCTTCTGCCCCCATTAATAAAATTGAGCTCTCATTATTGCAATTAGACGTAGAGTTTAGGGGAAGGAACCCTCTTCCTTGGGGGAATACAGACAGTGTTCATATAGGATTAGCACACCTTTGGAGGAAAAGCAGATCACAGATTTTACTTGCTTCCAAAAGGCTAATTTTTTGCCCTTTTTGACTTTTCTAATGGATCTCCTAACTTTCTGGTAGGAGCTTCATGATTCCAGCCACATCAGGATTTGGAAGAAGCAGACTTAATCCCTTGTTTTCAGGGCAGACCACTAACCCTTTGCTGTTTAGGAATGCAGTCTTCCCCAGTCTATTACACTGGTCTCTGGAAAAGATGTGAGAGGATACAGGTTTAGCTACGTGATTTGCAAATAATCTAAGCAATTTCCTTAAGCTCCAAAATGCATTAAGACCATTTTGAAGATGTTTACTGGAAAGTCTACTCTACATTTTACTTCTGTGCACAGTGGCTCTACTTTAATTCTTCTGTCTACAAATTGGACAATTTGCCTCACAGTATGGTTCTTACCATCTACCACAGATTCTATCCCCACCCTCCTACAAGTGTATTTAAGATATAGCTTAAGGAAACTCTTTCCTAAATTTCTGGTGTGCTTGCAGCTGTTCCTAAAAGCTTTGACTATCAATTAACTGTAAGTAGTATCTCTAAATATATTTCATGTGCTTAATGGTTAAATCATAATTTAATAACAGAGAAAAATAAAAATGCTACTAACAATATGTTAAGTAGAATGTCCTTTCATACGCATTGACTTATGTACAATAAAAAAGTCATTAAATAGTTACTAGTGTGATCAAAGAAAGTCCTCACCGGATGAAAATTGAAGATTTAGAGATCACATAGTCAAGTCTATAGATTCACTTCACTACCCATGACTGAAATACATATTCAATTTCTAATTCAAGAAAATGAAGAACAAATTACCAAGGGCTCCAGAGGCTTTTTATTTGTATTTGCTGTCTAGATAATTGTAAAAGAATATATTGAGATGTGAAGTAGTGTTGTTCAGTGCAACCTTTGTACTCCTGTAGTTTTGTCATTGTTCACAGTCCAGTTTAGGCGCTGATCTATAATACTGCACAACTAAATTAATCAGTTTGGTATTGGGTTTTGTAATTATTGTTGTTTGTTTGGTTTTTGTAAAATTTTCTATGTAAGCCAAGACTCATACAGTGCATCCCAGAGTCCTGATGCCCTGGTTGTCCAGGTCAGGCAGAGTGTACCATGACCTTGTGTCTGCCTATATGTCAAAGCTTTTTCAACTGAAATCAGAATGCAGGTATGTCATGTTTTCAGCTGGGATAGAGTTAATTTCCTTCATAGTGAGGTGTGAGGGAGGATATGCTCAGGTATATATCATCTGGGCCATCTGGGCTGATGCACTGTGGCAAGATACTGATGCCTGGGTAGAGAGCCTAGTTGCAAAAGTACACCACATAGATGCTCACATACCTGACAGCCTGCTGTCTGCCAGGTTAAATCACTAGTGAATGTATAAATGAAGAAGCTGAACACCCAGATTTCCTCATGAAATGTAGTCTACAGATAGCAAGAATGTGAATGCAATGTATAAATTGAGAAAATGCTCTCTAAACCTGAAATTTAGAAGCACTCTACAAATATCAATAATGAACTGAAAATATAAATCAGTGTTTCAAAAACCCATAGTGTGAATACCTTGATAACATTTCAGTAAAAATGAAAACAAGTTATCCAGCAAATATTCTTTATCAAAATCCAATTCAGTCCTTTACCCAAAGTTTTTTATAACATGTCAAATGGTCCACTACACTAGTCAGCAGAATGCTTCAAGCCTGCCAGAAAGGAATTCCGATGGTTCTGTGTTTGCATCAAGACCAGAGGTAAAAGAAATAACCAAACAGCACCCCAAGACTAAAGAAACATGCAAAATACACTGAGGGGTCGTGCACTTAATGCTCTAGAGAAAAGTTTCTATTTCTCTGGATTCCAAGAAAATTGATCTGAACATCATAACTGACAAGCATCTTCATTGGTTGAACAATAGTGAAATTTTACATCGAAGTCTCTTTTTATGAAAGTAAGATAGCCACTAGATATGTCAATATTCTGTTGTGCATGTCCATCAAGGCTTCAGCAATGTTTCCTATCTTAGTAATTTGATCTCCTTCTATTATAAGGTCATCTGCTTGTTGAATGAAGGGAAGGCAGAGTACGTAATCTTTCTGAATTTCAGTAAGGCCTTTGATGCTTTCCTTCACAGCATCCTTCTGGAAAAATTGACCAGTTGTGAGATATTGATTATATTCAGTCAAATATTGTTTGTTGCATGAAAATCTGGAACAAACCTGAGCTTCTTTCATATCAAGTGTATCGATATAGTAAGAATAGACAATGTTGAATCCCCTTTTCCATATGTAGATTTAATGACAGCTTGTTTCCTGATCAGAACATAAATAAAAATCAGCTTCTTAAAAATTATCTTTATCATCACAGACAAAATAATAGAGGGGAAAAAATCAGCAATAATCATATTCATATCAGTGAAGTGATAATACCCGAATGTTGTAGACTTGTATCCCCATTACAAACATTATAGCAGTAGCAAGACCATAAACTGCAACAAATGAAGAGATTGAATATTGAATTTTCTTCCCAAATGGTAACTGCTGCTGTAATCAAACCCTCCATCTCATAACAATTGCAATATGCTGAACTGAGATGAATCCCACCCTAAGTATAAGCAAATCCATCATAAGTGTCTATGTGAATGATTTTAGCTAATGCACTATTACTTGAATTGTGAGCAGGAAAAGCTATACAAACTCAATCTTGTCCTGGCTTATGAATGTATATGCTCATAATTATTGCATACAGTAACTGGTTCAACAGTTAGCATATAGCAGTTTATTCCTGTGTTTGGGCCATAGGTTTGCAACTTCAGTTTTGGATGTTGCTGTAAGGCTATATTTAAATTAGCAAATTCTGTGGATCAACAGACACAGACCTAAAAGGCAAGGCAGTATTGTAGTCTTAAGCTAAAGAAAACAAGGAAATCTTGAAGAAAACAGGGAGACTGGTAGCCTTGAGCTAGTAAAAGCAAGGGAAATAAGGGATGAAAACTAGAAAACAAGAAGGAGGAAAACAGCTGAAGCTGGATTCCAGACTGACTTATTGTTACCTTTTGCTCAGTAAGGGTCATTAACATATTAAAAACACACCCATCAAAATGCAAAATGTATGGAAATGTGGGATTTGGTGTGTTCCCTCCCCTGATGGTTCCCTGTAATGTGCATGCAGAATAGAGATAACTTAAGTAAGCTAAAACAATCATTCAGAAGTAGCCAGAGAGAGGTTTCACAAGTTAGCTGTGTGTATTTGAAGGTGCTTCAAGTCAGAGGTGTGCTTGCTTTGTGAAAAAATGTCAAGCACATGACTCTGCAGAATCATATAATTAATTATTAATTAAAATACCTTCCTCCTCTTTAATATCTTTATTGATGATTTGGATGAGGGAATTGAGTGCACCCTCAGTAAATTTACAGAAGACACTAAGCCGGGGGGAAGTGTCAATCTGCCAGAGGGTAGGAAGGCCCTGCAGAGGGACCTGGAGAGGATGGGTCACTGGGCAGAGGCCAATGGGATGAGGTTCAACATGGCTAAGTGCTGGGTCCTGCACTTTGGTCACAACAACCCCATGGAGTGCTTCAGGCCTGGGACAGAGTGGCTGGAAAATTGTGTAGGGGAAAAGCATCTGGAAGTGTTGGTTGATGCTCACCTGAACATGAGCAGGAAGTGTGCTCTGGTGGCCAAGAAGGTCAACAGTATTTTGGTTTGTATCAGGAATAATATAATCAGCAGGGCCAGGGAGGTGATAGTTTACCTGTAGTCTGCTCTGGTGAGGCCGTACCTCGAGTATTGTGTTCAGTTTCAGGCCCCCCAGTACAAGAAGGACATCAAGGCCCTGGAGCATGTCCAGAGAAGGGCTATGAAACTGGTGAAGAGCCTGGAACAGAAGTCCTGTGTGGAGTGGCTGAGGGAACTGGGGTTTTTGAGTCTGGAGAAGAAGAGGCTCAGGGGAGACCTTATTGCTCTCTCCAGCTACCTGAAAGGAAGTTGTGAGGAGCTGGAGGTTGGCCTCTTCTCACATATAACTAGTGGTAGGACAAGAGGGAATGTCCTCAAGTTGCACCAGGGGACATTCAGGTTGGAAATGAGGAGACATTTCTTCTTAGGAAGAGTGGTAAGGCACTGGAACAGGTTGCCCAGGGAGGTGGTGGAGTCACTGTTCTTGGGGGTATTTAAGGAAAGGTTGGATGTGGTGCTTAGGGACATGGTTTAGTGGGTGTTATTGGTCATAGGATGATGGTTGGACCAAATGATCTTGGAGGTCTTTTCCAACCTGAATGATTCTATGGTTAGTGTGGATTCTGTCTGTGTGTTTATCAGTGAGGCATATTGGGCAGAAACCTATGGGTAATAGTTGGTGCTTGTTGCAGTTTAACCCGGCCGGCAGCTAACACCACACAGCCATTCGCTCACCCTCCCCCCTCCCTCTCTGGGATGGGGGAGAGAAATGGGAAAGTGAAGCCTGTGGGTTGAGATAAAGACAGTTTATTAAGACATAATAATAATAATCTGTACCAAACAAGTGATGCACAATGCAATTGCTCACCACCCGCTGACCGATGCCCAGCCTATCCCCGAGCAGCTGTCCCCCCTACCCTGGCTAGCCACCCCTATATATTGTTCAGCATGACGTCAGGTGCTATGGAATACCCCTTTGGCCAGTTTGGGTCAGCTGTCCTGGGTCTGTCTTCTCCCAGCTCCTGCTGCACCCCCAGCCTGCCTGCTGGTAGGACAGAGCGAGAAGCTGAAAAGTCTTTGGCTTGGTGTAAGCACTGCTCTGCAGCAATTAAAACATCAGCATGTTATCAGCACTCTTCTCATCCTAATCCAAAACACAGCACCCTACAAGCTACTAGGAGGAAAATTAACTCTGTCCTAACTGAAACCAGGACAGTGCTGACAACCTGCTCCTCAATCTTTATACATTTCTTTTTCTACTTCCGAGAAACTCCAGTTTAGTCCCTTGGACTGGATTCTCCTTTGTGACTGCATTGTATTAGATTTGTGACAGGAGTGAATTTTCCAGTTAAAATTTATCCAGTTAAAAAGTAAAAGGAATTTTCTGAAGGGTAAGTGATAACAATCAAGTAGGCTCCTGATATACATTTAAACACTGCTGCAGATGCACTTTAAGAAACTTGGAATAAGACCAGGTGTGCATGTATTTGCAACAATAAAAGCCAACAAATAGGTTTCTGTGGATTTTTACAAAAGCCTATCCATGTTGGTCATGGGTGGTATTATAGTACTCAATGGATGAGGAGTAAAACAAGAGAAATAGATTAATATGATTATTCATTTATGCAAATCTTTCCTGTCCTCTAACAAGAGAGGTACCATTTGGAAGTGAAGTAATTTTGGTTTGCTTTCTTTTATTGTGTTTAAAAAAAAAAAGCTCCAATTTGTTGCCACAGAAGATGATGAAGATACACAGGGTAAAATATACAGACAAATTGTTCATTTGGGGCATTTCAAATAATCATCTCCAATAGAGTAATCAGAAATGTGGCAAAGAATGCAGCTTGCAGTAGCCCACCAGATTTTGAGATAAAATATATTCTGGCATAATAAAAAACCTCTGCTTTCACAACATTACTACTTCTATTATTTAATTGAGTCACTGTCTTATTTTCTTTCAGCAGATCATTTTTCCCTGATTCAAAATTTCCAATTAACACAAGTCAGGAATACCAGTATGAAAGCCAGATATTAAAGGAGACATATTTTCTATCAGGAGACCTCAAAGCAATAGATGATCTAGGAGAATGTAATTTCACCTATGTAGTTTAGACACTAGGGCCTCATTTTATGATTTTAATTATTTTGTTTAGCCATTAGAGTTTTAAGTGTTTTGTGGTAATCAGCAGAAACTAATTAGACATAAAACTATAAGACATTCATTTTCAAACACTTTATCTTAATTACATTGCAAATGCCAATATTAACAGATTACACAGCAGTTTGTTTGGCTGCTTCATTAAATGATTGCTACAGAGTGCTTTCGAAGCAGTAATAAATGCACACTAATGCCTTCAGAGTCCGCAGTAGATGTGGACAGCTGAAGGAAAGACAGAAATTATGTGCATATACCTTCAAGTGCAATAGATACAGAAAGGGCCATTACTTATATCCTCAAGGTTGCAGAGTGATTTCAGGGCCACTTTTCATCAGTAAGGACAACAAAATGTTCTTGGACATGAATGGATAAAACAGAAATGTGCCTACCACATTAACTCTGAATTGTAAATCCTCATAATTCAAAACAAAACAGAAGACAGTCTTGAGCAAACAGAACAAAATAATAATAATAATAACAATAATAAAAAAATGGAAATGGCATTCAATTACATCAGTGGAATAATTCTCTTGGTAGTGATAGGACTACTTAAAGGACAAATGCAGCCCAAAACATGAACAAATAATCATTTTAATTACATTCAGTAATTATGTAGTTTTAAAATGCCATCAATTTGCTTTGGCAATATCTCTGTGGCAAACTGCTATTATGTTGCTGAGAATTTTCCTCCTGCAACACATTATAATTAAATAAATAAATAAATAAAGCTAAACATACCAATGTGACATGCTATTAGAACAAAACATACAAAGAACTTTGGCTTAACCCTTGCAAATACTTTTTTAGTATGTTGTGTTTATCCCAGAAGTCCCAATTCAATAATAGAGTAAAATCTTGGCAAATCAAACAGAAGACAAAACAGCTGGATGCATTCTTTCCAGGCAGTTTCATAGTTCATAATGCATGTGCACACACACACATAAAATATGAACAGAAAATAATTCTTAGATTTTTACCAAAAAGGAAAAGGCTGCCCAGGGAAGTGGTGGAGTCACCATCCCTGGGGGTCTTTAAAAGACATTTAGCTGCAGAGCTTAGTGATATAATTTAGTGGAGGACTTGTTAGTATTACGTCAGACTTAGATCACCAGGTTGGATTCAGTGATATTGGAGGTCTCTTTCAACCTAGATGATTCTGTGATTCTGTGATTTTCCTGAAATTGACCCATGCTTACTTCAGGGTCTTTCTGCAAAACAATTAGCATGCCAAGAGGTTCTACAAAAACAATAAGTACAAGACTAATTTTACCTTTTCATTATCAGAAGAGATCATGGGAAACCATTACAGACTGCAGTTAAATTTAGACCAACTTCATTTTCTCTGCTTTGGATGTTAACTGCATGAAAGTTAATCATCACAGTTTTGTATAAGACAAAAAAAGAAGAAATATAGGGAATGACAGCATGTAAATAATGCTGTGAAAAGTTAGTATTTGAGCACTGATACTAAGCAATTACACTATCTGTTATTCTAAATATAAAAGAAAACTCACCATATACTGGTTACCAAGCTGAATTTTAGCTGTATCAGTTGTACACTAATAATCTACACACTGAGGATCCTTTTTAAAGCTAGCACAGAAAATAAGCCAAACACTTTCAAAGACTGCCATGGAATTTGTGAAACAGATTTTACTGAATTAAATGTGAATAACTTCTGTAATTTAACAAAAAATATTTGAAAGACTGGTAGATAGGTGTTTTGATATGTCTTTCACTTTTGAGTTTAGGAGTTGTACTCCCTAGTCAGTGTCTTTTAAAGATCTATGTGCATAATTTACTTGTATTCTGTAGAATCCACCCAAGGATGCCTGCACCGGTTACTTAACTGGGCCATAGCTGATGCTCAGTTGTCAGCCCTAATCTTCCCCTCTGTTGTGGTTTAACCCGACCGGCAGCTAAACACCACACAGCCGTTCGCTCACCCTCCCCCCTCCCTCTCCGGGATGGGGGAGAGAAACGGGAAAGTGAAGCCTGTGGGTTGAGATAAAGACAGTTTATTAAGATAGAAAATAATAATAATAATAATAATAATAATAATATGTACAAACAAGTGATGCACAATGCAATTGCTCACCACCCGCTGACCGATGCCCAGCCCAACCCCGAGAGCCGGCCCCCCACCCTGGCTAGCCACCCCTATATATTGTTCAGCATGACGTCAGATGGTATGGAATACCCCTTTGGCCAGTTTGGGTCAGCTGTCCTGGGTCTGTCTTCTCCCAGCTCCTGCTGCACCTCCAGCCTGCCCGCTGGCAGGACAGAGCGAGGAGCTGAAAAGTCCTTAGCTTAGTATAAGCACTGCTCTGCAGCAATTAAAACATCAGCATGTTATCAACACTCTTCTCATCCTAATCCAAAACATAGCACTCTACCAGCTACTAGGAGGAAAATTAACTCTGTCCTAACTGAAACCAGGACACCCTCTTACCCTAGAAAGCTGCTTTCTCGAACAGTCTTTCATCTTCACTATCCTCTAGACTGTATCAGTTGGCAAGGGCCTTAAGTTCCAAAGAGTATATTAACATTTAAACATTATGGTCGATCTTATGTTAGTGCCTAGGCTGGCCCTGTGCCTTTTCCCAGTGTGGATACAGCCAACCATCCAGTCTAGCAGGATGACATTTAGTGTGTCCATGTGAATTGTCATATAACAGAAGGGATATTGACAAACAGAAGGCTGAGACAGTCAGTAATTATCACAGAGCTGTTGACACCCGGGATTAGACTGCCCAAAGTCTCTAAGCTCAGATTCATACAAAGGAGAATTTGGTATTCATTGCAATACTTAGTCTCGTTGAGACTCTATTACTAAAATGTTAAAAGCAAAAGGCTTGATATAAAGGTTGTTGAAATCAATTAAGCAACTGTATCTGATTACAGAGGCTGGTGAATCAGACTGCAAATATGTGGAATAGTTACAGTGTGAAACAGTGGAAAAAAAAAAAAGAAAGATGTAAATTGAAGGGCATAATTGTTTTAAATGCATCCTCTGTAAAAGCAAATGAATGATTTAGTATGTGGGACTCAGACTAGAAGTAATTTTCAGAAGTAAAAATCAATAGATTGGAGAAGAATTGCAGAATTTCAGCATATGACATACATTATATTAAAATGTGCAACTGACTGCTGGAAGAAGAGTTGAGAACTGAATTATATGCAATTTGTTTACCCAAAATATGAAGAAATACTCATGAAAGCTGGTATTTTCTTTTTCACTCTCAAATAAACTTTTTCAGTTTAAAATTCACCATTTGCGTTCTAAGTAAGCTACAACACCAACTCAGTTTGGAATTCATGGTTCATATTATTCTCAGCACAATACTTCCTAATCATCCATTATCTCCTACAGGCATGAAGCAAAAGAAATCAGCAGAGTAAAATGTATTTATTTATTAATTTTAATCAATGCAGCTAATACCAGGACCTGTAAACCATCTGCTTCACTTAAGAGAAAAGTATGGACCACTGGTGAGGTTACTACTGAAAACAAAAACAAAAACAAAAATATTTAAAGGAGAAACATATGTTCTGATGGCATTTGCCTCCTGAGTGCAGAGGAAAAGAGGTAAACACTTAAAATACAAAAACAGGCTCTGTGGTTCCAGAGTTATTGTGAATTGTCTTTTTTTTTTTTTTTTTTTTTTTTTTTTCTACATGTCTGGTAATGCTGAAGGGGGTAAGGGAACAGCAACCTAATCTGTCTCACTCAGACACATTCAGAATAAAAACATTTGCAATCTTACCTGACAATTAACATTATGGTTTAACATGGATACAAACTTTTAACTTAACCTCTGTCACTGCCACTTTTGCTATTTCCTGTTTTATCCACACATTAAGAATCCCAAGTTAACATGGCTATAGAAGGCCAGAGGCATGAGTAAAGGGCAGAGGCTGTTTGTTGAGGCAAACAGTTACCTTCTTTCGCCATTTGGGACTGACTTGTGTCTGGGGACTGCATACAGAGGCAACACAGTGTAATGTGGGCAACTTTCATGAAAGAAATTGTCTTGTCAGCATCTCAGCTGCAACTCCCACCCTTCCTATCCTTCTTTACCGTAACTAACGAGACTAAAAGCATTTCTTCATTGAGATTGCATTGAGGCATATCTCTCCACAGAAACATGCAAAGGCAAACAGAGAAATAATCTCCTATGGAAAGAGAACTGACTGAAAAATAATTTAAAAAAGATTTGTCTATGACCTTGTTACTGTTAAGTAAATGAGGACTGAGAACCAATCCCTCCTCTGAGCATTATATTGCTTTAAGCAAGCTCTGACCCCAAGATGCAGTGATTCTTTTATGTGACTTCTTTTTACTTCAGTGTTTAGAATAACATGAGGGAGCTGTACCAGCCAATCATCTGTGCTTTTTCTATATTAAAGAGCAAATATTTATGGCAACTTCTCAGTTGCAGTATGAGTATATATATGGTGGTGCCTGATGCTCTAAAGCCTGCTGAGGCAATGCTGAAGGTCTGCAGAGAGAGGAGCCAGACTTACATGAGTACAGCCTAAAAAAAAAAAAAACACTCTCTAGAGTGTAGTAATATGGGACTACGAATTTGAGAAAAACTTTCTTTTACATAGGTAAAACATACATTTGTGCAAATGGCCTTTACACACATGTATTTGTTATGATTGACAGTCCTCCTAGGAAGCCTTCAAAAAAATCACTACAGTGCAGCAGCTGAGTACAAGATCAGTCACTGAGAGGCCATTCATGTGAAACAAATAGAATTTCGTATTCATTAGGCAGCATGCTCTTACATAGCATATACATCACATACTATGGTATATGTGTTTTTTTTTTTTTTTAACTAAAAAGAATTTTAATGGATTTCTCTGTTTTTACAGATCATGAATGTTTCATATATATATATATATGTATATATATTAAAAAAAAAAAAAAAAAAAACAGTTATTATTTATTCTGTATGAAAAGTGAACTGAGATGACTGTACACCCTGTAAGGATTTATTTATGACATCAGCATTTTCTTTCTTTCATTGCACCCAGAAGCCATAGTGTGAAGTGCCTAAGGAAAAAAAAATCCTAGAAAGGATTTCTGAAGGAAAACATAATCAAAATTCTAGCTACATTTTATTTTATTTTTTGTGAAAACTGATACAGAATATGGTCCTTTCAAAATTAAAAGTATAACTGTAATGAAATTCATTGGGAG
Source organism: Heteronetta atricapilla (assembly GCA_011075105.1). Taxonomy (NCBI): domain Eukaryota; kingdom Metazoa; phylum Chordata; class Aves; order Anseriformes; family Anatidae; genus Heteronetta; species Heteronetta atricapilla. The sequence goes on from CM021731.1 coordinate 154,710,011, forward strand.
TACATACTTATGCACGAGATACAAAGTTATAAACATGTATCTGAAATCTGCCAGCATGTAAAACTAAACAGCATTCAACATTTACATATTTCAGAAGTGTTTCACCAAACCATAAAATTTTAAAGGTATCACCTTACTGAAGAAAAATGGCAATTATGGTTTTTTTCATTCAGTCAATTGGTAAAACAAAGAAAACAAACAAACAAATAAACAAACATAGCTGCTATTTAATTTTAATTTCTGTAAATAATACTAAACTCTTTCTGCTCTTCAAATGCGGTGTCAATGGCAAGGCCTTTCTGGAAGACTTTACAAGACCGAGTGACTGGCAGATACAATTCAATGTAGGTAAAGAAAGTACCATCACTACAGAGAAATAATCTCAACCAAGACTATGTGACGCTCAGGACTCATTTACAATTCAGAAGGAGGACTTCGAAGTTAATTTTGACAAAGCTTGAAAATTTGACCTCTCAACAAAGTCAACAATGTTCTTATGATATTTCATGTATTGTTAGAAAGGATCTAGTGACCAAGGTGACATTTTATTGCCGTATCAAATCTTGTTATTGAGGTGAATTAAGCTGACAAAATAGAAGTGTGACTGAGTGACTGACAGGGCAGAGGCAAAGGATTGACGATATGCTGAATGCAAAGATATTATTCACCAAATTCTGCAATATTAAAGTTGTGCAAGAATGCTTTTGATGGTACTAATAATAGATAATTTCAGAGAGATAAAAGATCAGGAGGTTCATTTGTAAACAGGTAGATCAGGTAGATCAGGTAGATCAGGAGGTTCATTTGTAGAACTTTTTGCCATAGGAGACTGTGAAGGTGAACAGTGTTAGAAGTTTCATAGAGGAATTCAGCAAATTCCTGGATGATACATGTCCATTAACACGTATCAAAAGGGACAGGCAGGAATGTATCTGTTAATAGCTCTAATACAACTATTGTGAATGCTAGAAGAATGTAGCAGGAATGGAGCAAAGATGGTGACCAGGATCACATTCTCCCCAAATAGCACCTCCTATTGCTACTATTAGAGATAAGGTATTGGACTCTGGATCTATTTAGATCACTGGTCTAAATGGAAAGGTGTTCTTAGAAGAAGAACGTAGAACGTAGAAGAGAGAGTCTTTGAAAAGCAGAACAGCTCTGCTTTAAGGCTAAAATAAAGATGATGCTATATTTCCATATATTTTAATATTTAAAACTTGCTAGTGTAATTTCTAAGTAACATCACATCCTGGCCTAGGAACATAAACAGGTTTGCTATACTGTGTGCTGTCCAAATCTATATAGCACTTGATGACATAGGCATCATTGTGCATAAGCACCTTACTGAGCTTCAGACATTTGAATGATAAGCACATGGGGACACAAATACAGGGCAAATATTTGCATAGAAGTGATTTAGATAGAAAATTTGAATTTAAAACAGATTTTGAGCATTTGGATTAAGAACCAAAGCCGAGTGAGAGCGATGAAGACAGATTAGACCAGAGGAAGTTATCTTTGAGCATATGCCTTGAGATGCATAACATTTATAAATTCTAGGAATAATTTACACTTCAGATGCTTTCTCTTAAGAAAATTGAAAATAAAATAAAATAAAATAAAATAAAATAAAATAAAATAAAATAAAATAAATAAATAAATCTCAGGAATTCATTCTTCAGTCCTTCACATTCTTCCCCCATTTTAATTTATTCAATTTTTAAACTGAACCAAAAGATACTTAATAAATGTCATTATTGTACAGCAGTCACAACTGTATTAATTAGCAGAAAAAGTTTTTTTAAGAAAGCATTATTCACTTATCACTTTGAACAGCTAAATTACAATTTTTGTAAATTGTAAATTTAGTTTGAGTTAAAGACCAAAAGAATTAATGGGATAACAGTTAAGTTGCTTGTAGTTTTTAAGCAGGGTCTGATTCAGTGATATTCTAATAAATTTCTGACTAGTCAAACTCAAAATATCAGTTTGTTTTTCTACATACATGTCATGATTTAATATAATACAACAATGAAGAAAAAATAATCTCTGCAAGAATTCTACCATCTAGTAATATCTGTCCTTCTACAATGATCAGGAATAAACAATTCTTTCTTTTCCCTGCATTGGGAATAATGAAGGTTCATGCAGTCCACAATGAGATTTCCTCGTCTGGATAATTCAGGCATTTGGCTGTAAGGCCAAGCACACTATTGCTGATCCACTAGCAGATATCCTAAGATTTACTCTTCCCAAATACAATGTCGATGTGCTTCAATCAGAATAAAAGTTTGAAATATGGATGGAAATGTTTAAATCTGTCAGTTTGTTGTTGGTCACTATCTTCATACAACAATAAACATACAGCTAATTGCAGATTAAGGTGTAAAATCCAAACCTCCTTATATCCACTGTGATGATAACTATAACAGCTGATCAAAGATTTTGTAAAAGTAGAAGATAACCTCTGATATTGACATTAATATTAAAAATACAAATAGAGCATAATGCTAATAGAACATGTTCATGATAAAATACTGCTCTAAGTTCATGTAAACCTTTCAAATATGCTGCTGGTTGACAGTATAAAACATGCAAGGCAGAAAATATTTTTTTTGCTTTTGCTACAACATGTTTAGCTTTTACAAATAATATTTTTCCTAATAAGTATCTTATCAGTGACATTATAGTAGTAGTATCAGTGGGGCTAGTGACACCTTTTATGGAAAGAAAGGAAGAAAAAAATAGACAACAAACATGTTTGGTTTTTTTTCCAAAATAATCCCAAGGAATGATATTCCATGACAAAGCTTCCATTGTTTTTTATGAAGCATAATGGTGCTCTCAGTGATAGAAAAAAAGCCACATTTCTGTGGTACCTAGACTGCAAAAAGAAATAGCCACTTAAAACTAAAAGTTTTTGTTTTGAGTAATGTTTTATGAAAAAGATGTATGACACAATTTCATTCTCACAGAAACAACACAATGAAATGGCCATCTGTGGGGAAAATGTTTCTATTAAAATTCATTTCTGTTGTGACCTTTAATTCTAAACATAACTTGGGCCACACAAAATTTAGGTACCACTGTGGTAGCTAGTAGCTGATGCGGAACTTGTCACAGAAGTCATATTTATAGTAAGAGTCCTTAGTCTAAAGAAGGAGATTGCCTACTATGATATTTGATTGTAGTTATAACACAAACTGAACGCCAAAATCTTTGCTCTTGCCAAGCATAAAAGGGAACATGGCCAGAAGAAAACGGAAACATGGTAGCTCTTGGTAATGGCTTTATTTTAAAGAGAATGGATACCCAACATCTAGTCTAGTGAAACACTTTACTATATGCTTAACTTTTTGAATATTTCCATTACAGGAAATAATTTAAATGCTTCCAGGATGAAAAGAGCATGTTGAACAGTTTTTACCACTGAACAGTTAGAGCAATGAATATTATAAACATTTTGAACCTGATCCTCAGTAGCTACACAGATTTACAGCCACAAAATAGAGGACTAAAAATTGTTAAATGCAAAGTATGGAAGAAGTGCAACCATTATTTTCTCTCTATGAAAGCAAAAAGAAATAATTTACATTGATTAATAAGACCATAGATAGATACTGCTTTCTGGTAATATTCCATTCATTTCCATCACACAAGGTAAATATTCCACTAAAACTGAGCTAATAGATTCTGCAAATTTCATAAAGTAGTCAGATTAAAAAAAAAAAAAAAAAAAAAAAAAAAAAAGTTTAGACATTAACAAATAAATAGTCATCTTGTAAATATTCTCAGAGATTCAAATATGTTCAAGGAGCTAACAAGATATGAAAATCAAATAAAAATGATTTGAAAGTGACATTATTTAAGCATTTAAATACATTATGCACAGCAACAACAGTAGAGAATATAATCTGTTCAGAATTTCTGTCTTTCTTATTTTCTAATTAAGTATATGAACTGACTTCTACTGACATTTTTTAAAAAAGCTCCTTTTAGAGTCATGCCATGCTTTAAATTATTCCAGTTTGAAAGAATTGATTCATGACTGGTTTATCTGATTTACTCCCCTGCCAGATGGTTACCAAGAGACAGCAATGATCTGTGTCACCAGCTGTGCTACTGGGTCTGGGAAAATGACTAGATTATTTTATGCATGGCACCTGAAGTGGCTTTCAGTGTTAAGAACTCCATAAATCAGCTTAATAAATACATTTAACACTTAGTTTGCAATAGTTATTGGTCTTCAGACTACAGGATAAGAAAAGTAATTCTTGAATTGTGTTAGCACTTATGGGATAACAGGTTCCCTTCTGGGTATCATGAACATGAACTTTGAACAGAGAGTCTCATTTTAGTGTGATCAAATGCAGAATGCCAGCTAAGCGTTTATTAATGATATCCCATGTGGGGTACATATCTGAAATTGAGATATATAAGCTTTGAAGTTCCAAAAGATAATGATATAAGAAAACAATTGAGTCTGGCTTAAATTCTGGATTTCAGTATGCAATATGAGGGAAAACTTAATCTGGCATCAGTTTTCCCAAAGTCCCCCACAAAAACTTTCCTTGCTAAATTAAATCTCATTGAGAAGAGCAGTGCTATAAAATTAATAATAATAATAATAATAATGGTTTATATACTTATACATAGATTTAAATTCTTTAATTTTTCTTTTCTGTTTTCATCACATACTGCTTCATAATAATTTTAAGATGAATACAGAAAAAACAAAAACAAGAACTGTAACTTAAAGAAAACAGCACTTCATCATTTTCCCTCTATCACTCTCTATGCAAGCACTCAAAAGCTCCAAATTTATCCATAACCCTGACATCTAATGTGCAACCTACAAACAATGGCTCAGTGAGCTTCCAATTCATTCAGTATGATTTATTTCTTCTTATTTTAATATGCATATATTTAAAATTATGCATATAAACATGCACATATGCACCTCCTTTTGGCCTAATACATTAAATAGGTATCTTAGTCATGCCTTTATATCTGCAGTGGTTGCCTTTGCTTTACAATTCAAAACAACTAAATAAAAATCTAGGCAGAGGTAGCCTAAAACTTCATTGTTATCAATGAAGCTATTTAAGTCCACAATCATGGGAAAAAGATCAGTCAGTTAGACTGTTTTGGACACTTTATCCATTCAAAATATTAAAGAGAGTGATTTTTCTAAAGCCATATATAATAGAGCATCTCCCTGGCATGAAGGTAAATTGGCAATAATCATGAAACTAGTGCTCTAACCAGAACAGCGAGCTGCACCCATGGAAATTCCCTCCAGAGAAGTTCAAAGACAAAGTTTATTTCTTAAAAGCCCTTGGTGGCACCTGCTGCAAAGGAACCACAGCAGCCTCTGAAGCCAAAATCTCACACTCACATTGTGAAAGAAAAAAAGACAAAGTATCTTTAAGCCCAATGCTATCATTAAAGTTTCACACTCACATTGTGAAAGAAAAAAAGACAAAGTATCTTTAAGCCCAATGCTATCATTAAAGTTAGTAAACAACTCTGTTCTTTATAAAGCACTATCTTAAATAAGCTGTGAAAAGGTGCAAGAAATCTTGATGTAGATCCATTAGCACAAGCTAATGGATGATTGCACGCCTGCAATTGGATCATTGGATCCATTAGCAAAAGCTAATGGATCAATGGACATTAGCAAGCTAAAGTCACATAATCACCACAAATATTATCTTGATCAGGTGTGATTAGCATGCTAGGCCACCTGATTTTATTTTAATTATTGTCCTTTAACATCTAAAAAATAAAAAATAAAAAGGAGGGCAGCAACTGCAAAGAAAAAAAATAAAATAAAGTAAAAGGTTTTCTGTTGACATCTCTACCTTCAAGCTAAAATCAGCAGAGTATGTAACAAACAAAGGCCAGAGATGAATGCTGTTTCTGCTCCCTCAAAAGATAAATGAATAGTAAGAAGGAGCTGGAAGTGACAAAAGCAACAGATGAAAGTTACTCATGGAATCATAGAATAGTTTGGGTTGCATGGTCCCTTAAAGATCACCCAGTTCCAACCCTCATGCCATGAGCATGGACATCTCCCACTAGACCAGGTTGCCCAAAGCCCCACCCAGCCTGACCTTGAACATCTCCAGGGATGGGGCACCCACGGCTTCCCTGGGTAACCTGTTCCAGTGCCTCACCACCCTCTGAGAAAATAATTTCTTTCTAACATCTGATCTAAATCTACCCTCTGTTAGTTTAAAGCCATTATCCCTTGTCTTGATGCTACACTCTCTGACAAAGAGTCTCTCCTCAGCTTTCCTGTGGGCTCCCTTTAGGTACTGGAAGACTGCTATAAGGTCTCCCTGGAGCCTTCTTTTCTTCAGGCTGAACATCCCCAACTCTCTCAGCCTGTCTTCATAGGACAGGTGCCCAGCCCCTTGATCATTTTCGTGGCCCTCCTCTGGACTTGCTCTAATATTTCCATGTCCTTCTCATGCTGGGGTCCCCAGAGCTGAATACAGAAGGTGGGGCCTCATAAGAGGGGGAGGATCACCTCCCTTGACCTGCTGGCCATGCTTCCTTTGATGCCACCCAGGGTATGTATGGTTTTCTGGGCTGCAAGCACACGTTGCTGTCTTGTGTCAAGCTTCTTGTCAACCAACACCCCCAGGTCCTTCTCATCAGGGTTGCTTTCATGAATTCTCTGTCCAGCCTGCATCTGTGCTTGGGATTGCTCTGACCCAGATGCAGGGCCTTGCACTTGGTCCTGTTTAACTTCATGAGGTTCACACAGGCCCACCTCTCAAGCCACCCTCTGGATGGCATATCTTCCATCCAGTGTGTTGACCACACCACACAGCTTGGTGTCATCAGCAAACTTGCTGAGGGTGCATTCAATCCCACTGTCCCTGTCACTGACAAAGACGTTAAGCAGTGCCGGTCCCAATACCAACCCCTGAGTAACATTATTTAATCCTCCTTGAGGATCTCCACCTGGACATTGAGCCATAGACCACAACTCTTTAAGTTAACCATCCAGCCAATTTCTTAGCCACCAAGTGGTCCATCCATCAAAGGACAGGAAACACCTTGGGAAATACATAGCATTTTTTCCTATTACTGTTACACTTGAGGTTTGTAAGTCTCAGAAGATCTGTCTCAAATTGTCAGAATTTCCACTAAGGGGATGTCCCCAGTGGTGGAGTGGCTGCAGTTCAATGTAGTGGATGGTGAGATGCACAGCTAATCTCTTGTGAATTCAGTGACAAAACAACATAGGAGGAGCACATGGGAGGTCTAATTACAAAGCTTGAGCCATTTCGTCAGATTCCTGGTTTGGCCATTTGCTGAGAAACAGCCCTGGATGGCTCCAAGCACCAGGACAGCTCTTGATACCATTCAGGACAGGTTACTGAGGAGCTTGTCAGGCAGTTTGGCATACATTTGTGATATCAAAGCACAGAGCAGTAATGAAATGTTAAGCATAAAAATGTTCTCTGAGGTACATCCTCCCATTGAAAGTACTGGAACTAACAAGAATAAGCAGTGTGAGAAACCACTGAAAAAGTTACAATTATTGCATGACAGTTACTTAAGGATGTTACACAGGTATTCCAACTAGTAGTTTCAGATGTATATTTGTATGCAAAGAAAAAATCACATCCACTTGTCACATATAATCATTGTTAAGAAATGGCATTATTTGCTGTCTTAGCAGTTGAAACCTGTAACTCATTTTTCAAACCCTTAAAGAATTTTGACATATACTTTATCAGATACGTAAGTGGAAGTGTACAAATATGTTTTATTTATGTTATCTTATCTCCTCAGCACATTCAACAGCCATACTGTCTCCATCCTTAAGGATGAATAGGGGTGATACTCAATTTTGAGATCAGACAAAGGAAAATCTTTTATTGAAAATGACAAAGGAAAATCTTTTATTGAAAATGAAATGCAGGTATCCCATAGAGACTGACTCAAGTCATGCTCGAGGTTCTTAGTTGGGATCATCTGTTGACAAAGATATGCCCTGCCTCAGCTTGCCCCAGCATATAACATAGCCATATCCTTTTTATTCTGTTTTTAGACATTTTGGTTTGAGTTAGGACAGTTATTTTTCCTCCTAGTAGCTGGTAGGGTGCTATGTTTGTGTATTATAACAACACACTCAGACTTGTTTTCACTGTAGTACATTTGTGTTTATAGCCTTCTGCATGCTGATATTCCAGCAAGGTATATTCAGAAATTATATTGAACATGTATTTATTTTAAGATCCTAACTACTTTTTCCAGATACTCTTCTTGAAACTGCATACGTATTCAGTTTCAAGAGAGAATAGTTTCCATATTTCATTGGCAGATTGCAAATTTAATCTTCGTGATATGTGCATTTTGTTCAGGGATCTGCCAAGGAACCATGCATCAGAATTTTATATTCATATATTTCAGCTCATTTTAAACTTCAAATAATGCCTATGATTAAAAGACTGAAATTCTGACAATATGTCTCTGATTGTACATTCATTCCTTGGGGTTCTCTAGGGCTGTAAAGTATAGCTCAATAAAGAGCTTAATATAAATGTATGTTGCTCATCATTTAGAAAAACAGAAAGTCTAAAATCTTACAGAACCTAAAAAGTTCTTTTTACCAGTACCCCCAACTTTTTCTGCACCAAACCAAGATGATTTTTCTTATTACTACTAGTATTTTCAAAGTCATGGAAGAGCTGATCTGGTCTGTTAATTCAATTTATGCTGAAAACTGCCTTGTGCAACAGACAGCACTCCTGTGAATTTTAATGTATTTAGTCTTCTGCACTACCAGAAGACTAATAGTGTTATGCTGATACTTCAAAGAGCAATCAGTCAGTGCTCTGAGTGAGCAGGAGGTGAGCTCTGGAACCTTTCCCCAGCAACATCACAGCTTCTATGCTTTAAAATTAAAGAAGGCTTCTTATTGCTTATCTTGACCAAATGATGAAACTAAAGTATAAAATGCAAAATGGGAACTGAAATCCATTCTGGTTGCAGTAAAGGGAGGAGAAAAAGCCAGCAGATTCTTTATTGAGGTTCTCCTGCTTACATCTTTTTGCTCTGAACTATGTAATCAGTCTCTATCATATTTTCCCCTTTGACTGATTTTGAAATTGAATCACTGTCACGTAAGGGCACTAGACAGAACTGCTATGCATTTGCTGCTGGCTTCTGCATTACATTTTATTTTTCCTTTTTGCATATTTATTTTAGCTTGTTTCTGACCACTTACACCACATTCCTAATTGCACTCAATACTTTGCGTGTACTTGAGGTTGGATTTTCATTATTTAACAATATATAATTTACCTCTCAACTGCTCATAATTTACAAGGTTGCTGCACAGCACATTGTATATGGGAATATGCATATGGGAGTATAATAATACACTTTGAAGTATTTTCTTCATGTTGTATTCCAAATCTTACTCCCTTTGACACCTTTGCTGCATTATTCTTGATTTGAGGAGAGGGATAGGTCTATCCTTACCACAGTTTGACTTTCTGAATAAAAGACTTTCTATAATTCCCTGAAGATTAGTTGAAACAGTTGATTTTTAAATAGCTTTTATAAAGTAAAATAAAAGATTTTATAAAGCAGCTTTTACAACCATTTAACTTATTCTACTTTATTAGCAAAACTGAAAACTGCAAGGATCAAATTTCAGCATGACTAAAATTTCTGATGCCAAAACATACAGTGATGAGAAATATTATAAAAATGGAGCTTGTTAGATCAAAAAATTCCAATGCATGTTTCCAAAATTATAAATTATAAAGCCACAGTAAATACTACAGTCTTCCTAGCTAACACTTGTTCTCACAGCTTTTGGCACTGGCAACAGGAGCACATGGGTCCTAGCTAGAACTCTTTTTCCCATACAGGAAGAAACCATTACCCTCACACCCTACACACTACCATTCCATCACTAGGACCCTAACCATGCCTCCAGTTTACAGTCCCCTAGTAGGATCTTAACCCCACACCACCACTTTTTCCTTCAAAGAGGTACCCTCTCCATCCATTTAATTTCCTGACATTCTTTCTACAGGTAGCTGTAATCACCTATGGGCAGGAATGTAATTCCACAGCCAGAAGCCAGCACCTCCATACAGGCAGTTGTTACTCTGAGATTGTTGAGCTTCAAAGATTTAGATGTAGGACCTTCACAAAGGCTATAATTAATCACTAGTATCTCCATTATCTAAGGCATCCACCCTGCAACTCAGGTGAGATTCTCAACATAGGCTTATAGATATGTTTCCTGTAATACCTTTTTCAGGGTTCAAACAGGCTAGGAAGTCTGTAGGGCAGCTGAACCATCAGATTTGATAAAAGATTTATAAATCAGTGGTACAATAGTTCCTATATTTCCCAGAATTTTAAAATTTAATCAAGATACTGGTCCAGAGAATCATGACTGGACCAGAATAATCCAATCCAGACTAGTGAAAGTAACAGTTTCTAAGTGTTTTGGGAGGAAAAATTGTATTTGCATATTTCTTTTCTCCAAAGATATGAGAGTTCGACATTTTCTGTCCTGGAAGAATAAAAGAGTTTTTTTTTCAAAAGAACTGTTCTTTTATTGACTGTCTGACAGCATATACTGAATAATTTTTAAAGGCAGTAGTGAATTTGAAGCAAATTTTGATACAGGTATTGGATTCCAGTATTATGTGGAAGTCTGGAAATCAATGACTAACAGCCATTTCAAAAGGCAGAAAGGAGAGTTTAGTTGTGTTTGGCCATGGTCAACTAACAAGCTGTGACTTAACAGAAGTGAAGGAAGTGGGAGTGTTCAAAGGGCATGTCTGCAATATACACTATGAACAGGCTTGTGATGATAATGGATTAGAATTGTGCTTATTTTAATGCTAAAAAGTTCTTAAACAGTAAATGAAATGTCTAGAAATAATAAAAAACTTTTGCCAGCCTAAAGAACAAATATGGTAATTAATTTTATTATTTCAATAATGCTCATTTCAAATTAGAAATTACAAATTTGTTTACCTCTGATAATTGTTTTCCTTTTCCATCAAATTTAGTGTCTAATAGCTGTGTAAGACCTGGAAAATGTGAAGTGAATGCATGAGTATTCTTTGAGAATGGGCATTAGGTTCTACAAGTCCAGAAAGAAAAGAAAAGAAAAAGAAATAAATGTTCAAGTAATTGTTGGAGTCTAGAAAGATAAGAAATCAAAAAGAGAATGTTCAGAAGCTGTTTGAGTAATATATATATATAAGTTATATATATAAATTAGTAATCTGGTTTACTACTAAAATGCCATTTTCTCTTGAACAAATATAATAGCACTCCGACTAGAAAAGTCTCAGAGAGTTTTATTAGGCATGGATGCCACCTACTGGAAATCAATGAAAGCAGAAAATCTGGTCAGTGCTCCAATACTCAAATACTCAAAAGAAAATGAGTGAATTACTATTATATATAAAGTCTAAACTCATAAGCCTGGGGTCAAAATACAGGCAAACTCACTGCCAAAATTAAAAATACAATACTATCTAGGTCATTAACCTACGGCAGTGCTAGGAATATCATATACCAAAGCAATCTGTCACTTCCCAACTTTGAACTCAACTAAATGACAAAAAATGATCATCAGTGCGTACAGGATTCTGAAGTGTTAATTGCTTTTGTGCAAGGTAAAATGATAAAAAAAAAACAAAAAAACAAACAAACAAAAAAAAAAACACCACGGGAGACATTTCATTATAGCCTCAGGCCAGGAGCAAAGATAGTTTTTTTGCTAAGTTTTGAAAACAACCTTCTAAGCATATTTGGTCAAAAACACATGAGAATTCCTAACAAAACAAAACAAAACAAAACAACAACAACAAAAAAACATGGAGCAACAGACTGTGTAAAATGAAGTCACAATATTATATCAAGAACAGTTAGTAGGGCCTCCAGTGTATCTCTAATGAGGAACTTGAGCAAAATACAAATTTCCCTTGAATATTGTTTATTGACTTGAACAACAGATAGTAGAGCCACTTAATCAACAAATTATTTTCTAAAGCAGAATGGGTCATACTCCCATTCAGACTATTCACACCTTCGGTTCTTTTTTCCTCTCACAGATATCTTGTTTCTGTTTTGTTGTTTTGTTATTTTGTGTGTGTGTGTTTTAATCACAAACACACACATATACATAGTGTGCATTCTAGACATAAATACTTTGTGACAGTTCAAAGGGCCTGTGAAGTCAAACTCCAGGCATCCAAATGATATAGCTCAATTCCTACTGTCACTCAGATCCTGCCTAGCAAACACCAGAACACTTTTTAAGTACAAGCTGAAGTTTGAAAGCATAAATTACAAATGATATAAAAAGATCTTAGACATTCTTAAAGGCAATCAGTTTGAAGTCCCTTCTACTCCTAAAATACCATTCTATGTTTGGAGGTATTGCAGTTCTTTTTTTTAAAAAAAAAAAAAAAAATAAAAAAAAAATTTAAAAAAGGCTGTGCTTGGTTCTTAATGTCTCAACTGCTCTGGTCTCTTCAACATATCTAGTCTCCCCAACACATCTGTATATGTTACAAATAACTTATACAAATGAAATGCTTCAACCAGAATTAGAAGTGGGAAGAAGACATGGAAGAAATGGAATAAGAATGGAAAGAAGAAGAAAGGAATTTGACCAAGCAATCTTGCTACAATAGCTCTACTGGAACAAATATATATATATATACATATATATATATATATGTATATGTATATGTATATATAAAGCAAAGTAAATAGAATGTGACAAGAACAAATCCTCTATTTAATGTTGAATCAACTAAGAAAGAGTTAATTTTTATTAATAATGCACTCTAAATAATAACGTATATCAATTGTATGTCATTTCCTTACCAGATTAATCTACAGAGCTTTATCAGTTTTATACAGTATATATCTCAAGAAATAAATCCTATTCCAAAGAAAAGTGCTATTTCCTTGTCTTGTAAAATGACAGCATTTTTGCAGTGCTGTTGGCAAACACAAAAGTAAAGTGTGAGGGAAAGATTTGGACAGTGATAGTATCCTGCTAAGCTGTAAGCACATTCTAGTAGTTCTTCCAAAGGAAAAAGCATTGTGAAGGACTGTGTACGTAAGATACATGCTGAACAGAAATTGTAAAAACAGTAAGTCTGGTCCTAAAACTATGCAGAATATACTTTACAGTTACTAACTGATCTCATATATGCAGTGACAGTATATTCCTGCCAGGATAAGATAACATAGAAGCAGTTTCCATAATCTTAGTTTAGTTATAGCAATATTGAAATTCTTTAAAGCAAGTACAGAGTGATTTTGTCTCCATGGCTGCATTCTCTGTGCATCAGTTCTCACTGATCTTGGAAGAAAGAATTTTAGATACAAGTACAGCAAAGTCAAACCCCATGTCTCCTTATATAACATTTTCAAGTACTACAGATGAGCAGAACAGGTCTGACAAAGTACAACTAGCACTGAACATAGGGGATGCTCTGAGGCATAAAGTAAGGTCACTGCAGTTCAGGAAATCCAAGCAAACAAATAGATCTGAAAAAGAAAAAGGGGGGGAAAAAAACAGGAAAATCAATACATGCAATTGTCAGAATGGAAGAAAAACTGACAACTCCCTGCTCTCAAACCTCACACAACATGAAAAAACTTCCCCCATCACCAAACACTTTCATGTCCTTGAATTTTATAAACTGTATGCAAGATAAGGAAGAGTCATGCCTGACCAACCTGATAAGCTTCTATAATCAAATCACCAGCCTGATGGATGAGCAGGCAACATCATCTTTCTGGACTTCAGTAAGGCCTTTGACACTGTTCCCCATAATATCTTCATACAGAAGCTGTTGAGATATGGGCTGGATGAGCAGACAGCTTTGCCCATTGCAGCCAAATATACTGTTTTTTTTTTTTTTTTTTTTTTTTTTTTTAATAAAAATCTATATATGGAGTTCTGCAAAAGAAATAGATGTCCAGATCAATTGAATATCCCTGTATCTCCAGCAGAACTGATACTGAGTTGGGTAACAGCTCTGTACAGAGTGCGTGACAAGAAATGGTTATCTAAAAACCCTAAGTGTGAAGATGTCCCTTGGCAGGGGGCACAGCTCATAGAGAAAATGTGCAGAGAAAAGAAAGAAGAGTATGAAATCCTAACATTTTTTCCAGTTTAAGTATCCACTGTGGATTCCATCACCAGTAATCACCTTTTAAATATTTACAACTGTACTTTCAGATAAAAAAGTACCTAGAGCACCCACTCACTCCTGCTGGTTCTGATTGTGATACTGCATCCTATGTGTGTGGTACTCCTCATGCTCCTCTTGGAACTGTTTTCAGTGCTCAGCAAAGAATATAAGGAACAAGATGAGTAAACACCTGAAAAGGTTACTAGTGGCTACAGCTAAGAAGACATCTGTTACAAGTTCTTGTTGCAAGGAATGAAGTTTTTATGCAGTTATGTTTAAAACAAGAACTAATACTCCTCAAATAAAATATCAAGTATTTGCATATTGAAATGCTGAGTTGTTTATCTTAAGGTCCTTATGAACTGCCCATGGTTCTTAGGTTGGACACATGTTACAGCCAAATTCCATGAATTCCAAGACAAGAAACATGTCCTTAATTAAAGACTTTTAAATTGTCCCATTAATGCTATGGTTTAACCATAATACTATGGTTAAACCTGGCATGCCTTGGACTTACATCTACCTTCTCATACACTCCCTCTGCCTATGTTCACTGAAATAAAACTGCATCTCACCTCCACCTCAACCTTAAAACAACCCTGCTGCAATTTCTTCTCCTCTGACAGTTCACCATCCTGCAATATTATTGACAGGTCCTGCTATGTCTATGCACCCTGCTTCTCAGAATTTATCAGTCTTTCATCACCAAATCCTTCCTATGATCCTCAGTTCCCTCTAGCAGTAACTCCTCCAGCTTCAGTACTGTTAGCTCCCTGCCTTCCATTATGGTACATTAATCAACTTAGTCCAAATCCGTGCAATTACCCATGACTGAGTGACATCTATTCTTTTGTTAAATGTGGCTGATGAAGTCTACAAGATCCAGAAGCTATCAGGAGAACCGGCAGATGTAGTGTCACTGCACAGAACTGATTTTTTAAGGAAGCTACAAAAATGTTCATGACTGATTAGGAAATCCATTACTGGAGGCATCAACATTTGTATATTCCCATTTCTCTAAAACCTACTTTCTGTTGCAAAAAATGTGTTCATTCAAAATATCCATATGTAGTGCTGCTGGGAATTTTTTAACACATTGTATTTAATTAGGTCTTTGATTGCCATGCATCTATATTTTAGTCAGAAATATAATTTATGCTAACCTTTTAGTATCCCAGCAATAATCTTATGTATCTTATGTGCATGTCAATGATGCATACTCTAGTTTCCCACTATAGAGATGCATGTTACAGGCATATTAGTTTTAAAGCAAAAGAATTAACAGATTTACTCCAGCTTGAATCCAAAATGGTACTCAGACATGTTAGTCCGGTTACCAACATGGTCTGTTGTTCAGGTTCAGCTTGCAATGTGGTTTTATGAAATTTTAAACCACATCTTTCTTTCATTTCAATAGACAATTTCCTCATTTGAAAATAAATTACTCCTGGAGATATTTCATAGAATCATAGAATCATAGAATATCCTGAGTTGGAAGGGACCCTTAAGGATCATCAAGTCCAACTCTTGACACCGCACAGGTCTACCCAAAAGTTCAGACCATGTGACTAAGTGCACAGTCCAATCGCTTCTTAAACTCTGTCAGGCTCAGTGCAGTGACCACTTCCCTGGGGAGCCTGTTCCAGTGTGCAACCACCCTCTCTGTGAAGAACCCCCTCCTGATGTCAAGCCTAAACTTCCCATGCCTCAGCTTAACCTCGTTCCCGCGGGTCCTGTCGCTGGTGTTAATGGAGAAAAGGTCTCCTGCCTCTCGACACCCCCTTACGAGGAAGTTGTAGACTGTGATGAGGTCTCCCCTCAGCCTCCTCTTCTCCAGGCTGAACAGGCCCAGTGCCCTCAGCCGTTCTTCGTACGTCTTCCCCTCCAGGCCTTTCACCATCTTCGTAGCCCTCCTCTGGACACTCTCCAACAGTTTCACGTCCTTTTTATACTGTGGTGCTCAGAACTGCACGCAGTACTCGAGGTGAGGTCGCACCAGCGCAGAGTAGAGCGGGACAATCACCTCCCTCGACCTACTAGCGATGCCGTGCTTGATGCACCCCACGACACGGTTGGCCCTCCTGGCTGCCAGGGCACACTGCTGGCTCATATTCAACTTGATGTCTACCACGACCCCCAGATCCCTCTCTTCTAGGCTGCTCTCCAGCGTCTCATCGCCCAGTCTGTACGTGCAGCCAGGGTTTCCCCGTCCCAGGTGCAGGACCCGGCACTTACTCTTATTGAACTTCATGCGGTTGGTGATCGCCCAGCTCTCCAACCTATCCAGATCCCTCTGCAAGGCCTTTCCACCCTCATCCGAGTCCACAACTCCTCCAAGTTTGGTGTCATCAGCAAACTTGCTCAAAATACCTTCTATTCCTACATCCAGATCGTTTATAAAAATATTGAAAAGTACCAGCCCTAAAATGGAGCCTTGAGGGACCCCACTGGTGACCGCCCGCCAGCCTGACGCAGCCCCATTTACCATAACCCTTTGGGCCCTGCCCCTTAGCCAATTGCTCACCCATCGGATGATGTTTTTATTTAGCTGTATGGTGGACATTTTGTCCAGTAGGATCCTATGGGAAACCGTGTCAAAAGCCTTGCTGAAGTCCAAAAAAATCACATCAGCTGGTTTCCCTTGGTCCACCATACGGGTGATCTTATCATAAAAGGAAATCAGGTTAGTTAGGCAGGACCTACCCTTCACAAACCCATGCTGGCTGGGACCAATGACTGCTTTGTCCCCCAGGTGCGCCTCAATAAGTTCGAGAACCATCTTCTCCATGATTTTACCAGGCACTGACGTGAGACTGACAGGCCTGTAATTGCTAAGGTCTTCTTTCTGACCCTTCTTGAAAATTGGCACAACATTTGCCAGCTTCCAGTCTACCGGGACCTCTCCAGACTCCCAGGATAGTTGAAAAATAATTGAGAGAGGTTCCGCGATGACGTCCGCCAGCTCCTTCAGCACCCGGGGATGAATCCCATCCGGACCCATGGACTTGTAGGGATCCAGGTGGAGTAGCAAATCCCGCACACGTTCAGGGTCAGTTGGGAGTTTGTCATCCCCACCGTCCCGGTCCTCCAGCTCAGGGCACCCTGGGTCCCGAAGCCCATCATCGGCATTGAAGACAGAGGCAAAGAAGGCGTTAAGCGTCTCTGCTTTGCCTATGTCATTGTCTGTGAGGAGACCTTCCCTATCAAGGAGTGGCCCTATGTATTCTTTAGGGCCTTTTTCCATTCACATATCTAAAAAAACCCTTTTTATTTTCTCTCACAGACTCAGCCAGCTTCAACTCTAGGTGTGCTTTAGCCACACGAATTTTCTTCCTACAAACACGAACAGCATCCCTGTATTCTTTCCATGTCACCTGGCCCTCCTTCCAGTAGCGAAAGACTCTCTGTTTCCACCTAATCTCCATTAGAATGTTCCTGGTCAGCCACGCCGGCCTCCTGCCCCGCCTGCCTGACTTACGATATTTAGGAACTGCCTGTTCTTGTGCTTCTAGGAGGCATCGCTTAAAGAATGACCAGCACTGGTGGACATCGAGGCCTTCAAGAGCAGCTTCCCAGGGGACCTTGCTGACTAGTTCCCTGAGCAGCCTGAAGTCCGCCTTCCCCATATCTAGGGATGAGGTTTTGGTGGCACTTTTCCTTCTGTCGCCGTAAATTTTGAACTCAACCACTTTGTGGTCGCTATGACCAAGGCTGCCACCAATCACCACATCTCCCACCAGACCCTCTCTGTTTTCTAGCAACAGGTCTAGGAGGGCACCTTTCCTAGTTGGCTCCGTTAGCACCTGCACCAAGAAGTTATCATCTAGGTGCTTCATGAACCTCCTGGACTTGCTCGTGTCAGCCGTGTGGCACTCCCAGTTAACGTCTGGCAAGTTGAAGTCCCCCATAAGGACAAGGGGAGTTAATCTCGAGGCCTCTCTTAGTTCTGTAAAGAATAATTTATCGGCGCTATCGTCCTGGCCAGGCGGTCTGTAATAGACTCCCACAACTACATCCCCTTTATTCGTTCATCCCTTGATCCTTACCCAGAGGCTCTCAACTTTGCCATCGCCGACCTGAAGTTCCACACAGTCCAGCCCCTGCTTCACATACATCGCCACCCCACCACCTCGCCTACCCTGCCTGTCCCTCCTGAAGAGCCTGTAACCATCTATCACAACACCCCAGTCACAGGACTCATCCCACCAGGTTTCGCTTATGCCGATGATGTCGTAGTTGTGGGACTGGGCCAGTACTTCTAGCTCATCCATTTTATTCCTCATATTGCGTGCTTTTTTTCTAAAAGTTCTATTTATTACAGATTACCACATATTGCCACCAGCAAGCATTAATAAGGCAGGTATATATAGAGATACAAGCAATATATATTACCAGGAAAGCAAATATATTTGCAGTAGATATTGAGGGAGTAGCACTAATTAATTGTAGCAGGAATTAGAAGTAGTAGAAAAGCAATTAAAGGTAGTGAAAATCAGTAACAGAGCAGCAAATAGAGGTGGGTATTATAGGTTCAACAAACTTATCAATACTAGAGCAATGAATATACTTAGCAAGGACTGTACACATCAGTAGTATAATAACAATACTTTATAACAATTATACTTAGGACAACCAGGTGATCAAGCACAGTCAGAATGGGTTTATCAAAGGCAGGTCATGCTTGACAAACCTGATCTCCTTCTACAACAACATGACACATCCAGTGGATGAGGGAAAGGCTGTGGATGTGGTCTACCTAGACTTCAATAAAGCCTTTGATGCTGTTTGCCACAGAATTCTCCTGAAGAAGCTGGCTGCTCAAGAACTGGAAGTGTATAAGTTTCATTGGATTGAAAACTGGCTAGGTGGCTGTACTGCATTTATGTGGCAAAGTTTTGGTAGCAGGGGGCTGCAGGGGTCCACTCTGAGACAAATGTCCAGAAGCTGCCCCATGTCAGAGAAGAGCCAGTTTCATCTGGCTCCAAGGGGACCCACCACTGGCCAGTGCTGAGCCAATGTGCAATGCTGGTTGTGTATCTGGGAGGGCAGATTTAAGAAAGGGAAAAAAAAAATGCTGCACCACAGCAGCTGGGAGAGAGGAATGAGAGACAGCCCTGCAGACTCCAAGGTCAGTGCTGAAGGAGGGCAGGAGGTGCTCCAGGCATGGAGCAGAAGTTCCCATGCGGCCTGTGGAGAGGCCCCTGGTGGAGCAGGCTGTCCCCCTGCAGCCCACGGGTCCTACATGGAACAGATCTCCATGCTGCAGCCTGTGGAGGAGCCCCCAGTGGAGCAGGTGGATGTGGCCTAGAGGAGGCTGTGGCCCATGGAGAGCCCCTGCAGTAGCAGGCCCCGGGCCGGAGCTGCAGCCCATGGAGAGGAGCCCACACAGGAGCTGGGGGTCTGCGGGGAGCTGCCACCCGTGGAGGACCTGTGCTGTAGCAGTTTGCTCCTGTTGGATGGATGGACCTCATGGTACGTAGCCATGTGGGAGCATTTCTTGAAGAGCTGCTGCCTGTGGGCAGCCCCTGCAGGATTAATTTGGGAAGGATGGCATCCTGTGCCATCCTTCTACGTGGACACTATGTGGACACTACATGGACACTACGTGGAGCAGGGGCAGGGACTGACTGTGAAGGAACGGCAGAGACGAAGCATTAGCAGCCCCCATTCCCCATTCCCCCGCACTGCTTGGGGGAAGAGGTGGGAGAGACTGTGGATGAGGGGAAGATGTTTTTTTGGTTTGTTTTTAGTTCCTCACTGTTCTAGCTTGTTAGTAACAGGTAATAAATTATTTTAAACTTCATATGCTGAGTCTGTTTTGCCCATGACAATAATTCATGTGTGATCTCTCTGTCCTTATCTCAACCCTTGAGCCCTTTTCATTGTATTTTCTCTCCCTTTCCCTTTGAGGAGGGAGAGTGAGAGAGCAGTTGTAGTGGAGCTCAGCTGCCCAGCTAAGTAAAACCACCACAGCTGTTGGGCCCAAATAGTTGTGGTGAATGGAGTTAAATCCAGATATTGGCCGGTCACTGGTGGTGAAAGGAAGGGAAATAGCTTTGAGTTGCGTCAGGGGAGGTTTAGGTTAGATATTAGAATATTTCTTTATTGAAAGGGTTGTGCGGCACTGGAATGGGCTGCCCATGGAAGTGGTTAATTCACCATCCATTGGAGGTCTTCAAGAAATGTGTAGATGTAGAATTTATTAGCATGGTTTAATGGTGGACCTTAGTATGAAGTTAAACATCATAATAGGTGATCTTAGAGGTCTTCTCCAACCTGAATGATTCTATGTTTCTATGATTTATTGTATAACTGTATCATTGTATCTACCAAACCTATATTTATGGCAGGTTATACTTAACAATACTATACTTATGACAGATTATGTATATATATATGAAGATATATATGTATGTATAAAATAAAATGACCACTACCAAGTGCTGCATCAAACTGATCCCAGAAATGGGGGACAAACCAACCTCATAGGGCCTAATTACCAAACTCAGAACAGGACCAGTAAAGAATGACTTCAGAAAAGGCCAACCCCCAAGAGATGAACTGGAAAGATAACCAATAAAATAACAGACTGAAAGTCACTTCGAGGTTGATCTGCATCACAGGGTTTGGAGCATCATAGAGCTTATAACCATTAGTGTAATATAGCATTGCAGAGTTAAGAGTGGACCCAGTGTTCTAGTAAAGTTTCAGCCTGTTTAATAGAGAGAATTATGTGCAGCACAGGAATTTTCTTAGAGAAGCTCCATTTTGCATAGAAATCAGGCCATTTTTATATTATACAGACCTAAGAGTGTGTAGAGCAGTACCACTTTAAGTAGCCAATAGATGCTGTTAATTTCTGTTTTTCTTCTGTGACAGCTAACAGATGGTGCTGTTTTATATTTTCTCAAACAATATTTTTATTTTTCCAGACTATTTTCAATTCTATCCGCTTGAACAACCAATAGCAGTTGCAGATTCCCACTTTCTCAGGGATATAACAGCCTGTTATCTTCTTCCATTACACTTGCAAGTATAGTATTCATTGAACATCTTTCACACCTTGTATGTTTTTAAAACCCATAATCTGAGAAAGAAAAACATACTCAGTAGAGTACGATTTCTAGATGTATCAAAGTGTACAGGATTTACGCTTCCAAATCAGTTAGGGACTTCGGAAAAAAACAAAACAAACAACAACAACAACAAAAAAAAAACAACTACATTTTTCCTTATAATAATGGTAGACTAGTTTGGCCAAGGTTCCCCAAAACACTTTTGCCTTGAATAATACATATTATTCTTTACAAGCTTTCCAGTGGATTGGCAATAGTTTAGATAACTAGAAAGCAATATTATGTAGCAAAGCAATTAAAACATTATTTTGCTGTTGTTTAATGCAAAGTTGAAATGTTTCTTGCCATATCTGTATATTTTACTAAATCTACACTGTTATTGCAAGCATATCCATAAAGTACAGTTGTTAACTTCCATCATAACAGCACTTCAACTATATAGGGCCACTACTGAGGTAAAACCTCCTAATATTGATATGGATAGCTAATAGCCAGCAAAGTTACTTAAGTCAGCAAATCTTACATTAAAATGAATAAATAAACCCACCATGGCATATTTAGTCTATGAATTTATTTAGATTATTTTTTTGTGGAACATGTTCCACTGGACTTTTGAAAACAAGGAATACTAGAAATAAGTCAGTACACATATGTGTTCCTATTCTATTGACTTGGCCAACATAAAAATCAACTACATATCCAGAATCAACTACTATATTCCAGATGTTGCAGGAAACGGTGAACAGAAAGGACAGAGACCTCAGTGACTTTAGGACTGGGATATTTTTTCTGGAGATGGAGAATGCTGGTTCTTTATTTAAATAAATAGGCTATATCAAAAAGGAGAAGAAAAAATTCATTATTTTTTTTCCTTCCTTTGGAGTATAGGATTCAAGTTTTTGTTGTTGTGTTGTTCGGAGGAGAATCCTGAGCTGATGCTGCAACTCCTAAACCTAACATTATTAGACCTTAAATAAAATAAATAGCATGTGGATACTTTAGGTACTTTAGAATGAGCTCTGTTATATATAGCACAGAGACAGCAGAAGTGCCTCAAGCTACCTATAGAACTACCTAGAACAGAATACATGGGCTGATAGACCTGTGGTTTCAGGCTACTCTGTCTCATAGCCGAGGGGACAATATTTATGGTTTTAAAGTCTGCCTTGGAGATAACACTTATTCTGCCCTTTACGTCAAGAATGAGAAATGGTCCTTTCTTTTAAAAGGCAACTAACTCAGCCTCGGTGGAGAACTTCTGTGGGTTTCTGTAGGCAAAGTTATATTTAATCTTTTGGATCACAGAATGCTTTGCAACCTGGAAAGATGAAAATGTACATTTAGCCTACATGCATTTTCATCATGTGCATTTCATTAGAAAAATTTCAGTCATCTTTGCATGTTATGGCATGAAAACTCTCGTATATGACTGTACTTCTAAAACCATGAATATTAATTTATTTGTCTAGAGAAATGTGTATTCTTTTCAGAGGTAGCAGTTAACAAAATACTTGTCCAAGCATCTTTGTTTTGAGTCCTAGATTTTTCTAGAATTTCATGGAAGATAAATTCCTGATATGGAACGGTCTTCTTGAGAAGCATTCTTTGTACCCTGCATGATTAAGTGTACAACAAGTTGGCATTATAAGTTCCTGAAAGGTAATTAAACTGTACATGAATTCATGGTGTGTCCTCAGCAATTTTTTATACTCTTCTATAGCAGCTGTCAAGTTCTATGGGAAATGAGATCTCTAAACAAAAGTAAAGTCAATGCATATATGTCTGATCTGAAAATGAATGATAGACATTAGTACATGGCTGTAACTAAACCTAAAATATGCTATGACTTGCAATATGAATTTCACTTTTCTGATATAAACCAGTTCATTCACTGACATTTGTTAAGAGTGAATATTGTCCTATGAGCAATATTTTTTCATAAATCTTGCCTGGGTTGTGTTAAGTAGCCATTGGATAGCTTCCAGCCATCTGGCTAGCATCTTAGCTTCAATTAAAGCGTAACTCAGTGTGACTATGGGAGAATAACTAGTGAGGAATAAAATTATTAAGCATTTTGAGTATTGTGGAAGACAGAGAGAGTTTGGAAACTTAGTAAAGTACATATCTTTCTGTGAACAAGAAAATATTTTGACGTCAAGTAAACTTATCACTCTTTTCTTTTTTCCTGTCTCTTTTCCCATGACTGTTCTTCAAGACTTTATTTTAACTTACTAGTTGTGGAAGAGCTCGTTACATATATGGTATTGAAGACGTTCATCAATTTGGGAGATATTCTCATTGCCTACTAACATAAATTTCTAAGGGAGTAGAAGCCTTCTATTTTTACTAGACTGTTCTGGTATATAAAAAAAATAAAAATATCTCACCCTAGTGGAATGGAGCTTAGCCTATTGTAGAGGGGTTTAGTTTGCAGACAACATCAAGAGTATTCTTTAAAATTATTAAAAATCATTTAGTCATGATAATAAATTTGTTTGATAAAAACATTCTCAGAATTCTTAACCTGAAAAACAGTGAGTGAGTAGTGCCACTTAGTGTCCTGGTTAGTAAGGAAAAAGATCCTTGGGATCCTTGGTTTTCATAGAATCATTTAGACCTTAAGCTCATCAAGACCAACCATCTGCCTAACACTCCAAGTCCACTGCTAAACCATGTCTGTCCCTAAGCACCATACCACACATATCTTAATATATCAATATATCACACTTATCAATATCAATATATCACACATATCCAATCTAAACCTCCACTGGCACAACTTGAGGCCATTGCCTCACATCCTACCACTTGTCACCTGAGAAAAAGAGACTGACAGTCTTCTTTGAAAGTTCCTTTCAGGTTGTTATGGAGTGATGAGGTATACCTATATTACAGAGAGGAGGCCTCAGCCTCTAGACTAAACAGCTTCAGTTCCCTCAGCTGCTCCTCGTAAGTCTTGTTTTCTAGTCCTTTCACCAGTTTTATTGATTTCTTCTGCACATGCTCGAGCAACTCAATATCCTTGTAGTGAGTGACCCAATAGTGAACACAGTACTTAGGGTGTGGTCTCACCAGTGCTGCGCGCAAAGGGACAATCACATCTCTAGTCCTGGTGGCCTCATTATTTCTGATACAAGCCACTGGCCTTCTTGGCCATTTGGGCACACTGCTGGCTAATGGTCAGCTGGCTGTTGACCAACACCCCCAGGTCCTTTTCTGCTGGGCAACATTTGGATATAAGGTAAAAGAAAATGTGCATTCTTCAGTTTGCTTTCTTTGCTGGTGTGCTTCAGTTTTGCTTTTTTTTTTGTTTGTTTGATTGTTTTTTTGTATGTAAAAACAACAACAACAAAGACATTCAAAAACACAGTTTTTAATTTAGTAGCATGTATTTTTGTAGCAATAAGAAAGGCTTTCCAAGCACATTTCAACCTTAAACTCTTAATTTACCTGAGTAAACACTACAACCATCTGAATGCTTTATTACTAAACAAAAACAAAAGGAACAATGATAGTTTCAAGGGTTCTGTTTACAGACATTGCAAGAAACTGTCAGGCAGGAGGAATGGGAGGCCAGAACAAGAGAAGTGCAAAGATAATTTTTGGCCACTCAATAAAATTCTCTTCATGGTTGATGTAATTCTCTCTCTCTGGGTGCAACTGTCAGTGCAGCTCTAATTCTGGCCTGCTATTTCACAATAGTTTTCACAATAATTTTCACAGGCTATGAGGACTGTAGGTGACAGAATAGATTTCTTCCAAGGCATATAGAACCTTTGTTTTGAACACCAAGTTATGCTCAGAAAGGGAAACTAGATGACTCTAGAAGTCATCTGTTCTAACATCCCTGCTCAAAGCAAAGCAAACTAGAACAGGATGCTCACATAATTGCCCAGGTGGCTTTTG
This sequence comes from Heteronetta atricapilla, assembly GCA_011075105.1. Classification (NCBI taxonomy): domain Eukaryota; kingdom Metazoa; phylum Chordata; class Aves; order Anseriformes; family Anatidae; genus Heteronetta; species Heteronetta atricapilla. The sequence goes on from CM021731.1 coordinate 154,735,215, forward strand.
AATATCTGCAAGGGTGGGGACTCCACAGCCTGCTTACATTTTCTAGAAAATGTTTTACATTTCCAATAAAAATGCCAATAGTGTGTTCAAGGTATGTAAAAGGAGTGGCAGCCTAACGTGTATTAGAAAAATTTGAGACCAGAGGAGCGAGACCTCACACAAGGAGGAGCAATTAGAAGAGTCATGTTACAAGTGGTGCAGAGAGAGGACTGAGCTGAGACAGAAATCCAACAAAGCTTTGCTGAATCTCTCTGAATCCTCTTCCATGAATTTCTGTTTTGATTTTCTGTGCTTATAAAAGATTAGACTCAAAAAAGGACTACACCATTGAAACACTTAACTTTTAGGTATTGTGCTCATCTACATATTCTAAAGCTGTTTTCACATTGGCCTAAGTGCTACAGACTTCCATACCAAGCAGTTCAACAATGTCAAGCATAAATGTTAGTAAGAACTTGGGAAGGAATTCACATTACTTAACTTTAAAGGCTTAAAGATTAGTCATCTAAGTTGAGTAGTTAAGTAGCTATTTCTCTCACTGACAGCAAAATGAGCTTAGCTCAGGTTTAGATAGCAAGTAGGTCATACAAACCCTAGTATCCAATATTAGAGGAGACAGCTGTTCTTTGCAGAAAACCGAAACCTAAGAATTAATGTTTTATTTTAAATTCAATTTTTCATTCTATTTTAAATCATGTGTTTTACATGATTTCTCATCTCTTTATATGTTCAGTGGTTGACTTGTTTCTTGAAATCTGTTTATATGGTCATCCAGTTCTTTCCCAAACCATTTTGCCCTGCAACTAGTTCCCAAGATGGCTGTTTGCAATCTGATCTCTCTCCTAAAGATACCAGTTGATAGTAATAAAACATAAATAATAATATCATTATTTGTCTCTTATATATATGTGCAGCTTCTTCTTGAAAAAAAAAAAAAAAAGACTTTGATAAAGCATGTGACCTTTCTAATCACTGTGACCAGCATTCATCCTGTGCCATTATTGGTAGATGCTCTTTATCCTCAGTTGCCAAAGTCTCTTCCACGTCTCTTAAGTAGAAAATATTTGAAATGTTTTCCTTCTCTAGATGGAACTATTAAAAGCTTATGCATAAGAGTTTTTATGCCATCCCAGAATCTCATTTACTGTATTCTCCTGGGCATAACTCACATTATAGTATTCAACAAAGATTCTCTAATTCTGCAGTAGTGCCATATTTCTGCACACAAAAAGTGTTACTCATTTATTTTAACAGTTTAAGGTTGAAGATGTCTGGGCTCATGTTAAATTGCAAGTGCATGGTTTGATATTGAATTCCTACCTTACTTTGTAAGATTTAACCTTATACCTTGTGCATATATTATGAATTTTCTACAACAGAAGAGGAGTTAATGTCTTTATATATTTGATGTCTGTGGGTGTAAAAAGTACAACTGCACCCATTAGCATTTAATTTCCTCCAAATGCCTGCTGTTAAAAATCCCTTAGGATTTTGTTTAATTTGTAAGTGAAAGCTGGTAGCCATTCTGCTTTCCCTGTGTCTGTCCTCCACACCAGAGTTCAATTAAACATCCCCCTGTGGTTTCCTTCACCTGCAAAAACAAAACAAATGTACTAACTGAAAAGGGACCTGCATTTGAACTATACAGGTGCATGCTGGCTAGGTGCACCTATATATGCACCTATATATGCAAGTGGTTAGCCAAACTGTAATTCCCCAACCTTACCTCCAGTGAAAATAAATCTCCTCTATTTATTTTCATTCACTGAAGCATCCAAACCAACATTTTTCTGTTGATTATAATAAATAAGTGTTTTTTCTTTTAGTGTTAGAAGGTCATGGTCAATTTTTTTTTTTTTTTGTATTTTTCAATTGCTTTCTTTATAAATATTTAAATATATAAATATAAACATACAAAATATATTTATTATTTATTTTTAATTATTTTATATTTATATTTATTTATATATGTATTTATATATATATTTATATATAAATATATTTTTTCAGCATGGAATTACAGCATGTTCGCAGATTAGCCTTTTGTGTCTCAGCATCTGAGATACAAGTAAAGGTTGTTGTAACAAATGACAAAAAGAAGACAAAAAGTACATACCACAAAAACAGAGGTATTTTAAGTGCCAAAATTTGTGATCAAAATTAAGCAAGAAAAGATATAAATACATTTTAGAAGTAGAGAGCTTTATTCTATAACAATAAATTATAATTCTGCAGGTAACAAAGTAAGAGATCTTCTTCAGTTAAAAAAAAAAAAAAAAAAAAACTTATTAAGCCAATAAAATGCCAATAAAACTTATAGGCTGACTGAAAATATGTCTGTATGAACTCATATGCCATGTAGCACTTCTATTATGTACACAGTCAATCCCCCAAACCACCGAAAGATATAGAATTGCTTACAATCCCAGGTATTTTTTTTCCTTTAATTGTGCTACTGTCACACCCAGTATTTTAAAGTTTGAGTCCAGCAGGTCTATTAGTGTTTTCTAGAGCAGAAATATGTATGTAATACATAGGTAAAAAAAAGAAAGGGAGAACGCATATTAAAAATGTAACAGAATCATAGAGTCAATGAATGGTTTTGGTTGGAAGAGACCTTAAAGATCACCTAATTCCAACCACTCTGCTGTGGGCACTGATCCCAGGATGGACCCCAAGGGACACCACTCTTCAATGGTCTCCACCTGGACATAGAACCATTGAGTGCAGCTCTTGGGTTTTGGCCTTCTAGCCAATTTCGTAGCCACTGAATGAATGGTCCACTCTTCATATCTCTTCAATTTAAAGACCAGGATGTCATGGGGGACTATGTAAAAGGCCTTGCAGAAGTCTTGGTAGATAACATCAGTTGGTCTTCCCCTGTCAACTGAGGCAGTCACTCCATCATAGAAGGCCACCAATTGGTCAGGTACAATTTGCCCATTGTGAAGCCATGCTGGTTGTCTCAGATCGCCTCCTTGCCTTGACATTTCTTCTGGAGGATCTTTTCCATATCTTGCCAGGCACAGAGGTGAGGGTCACCAGTATGTAGTTCCATAGGTTTTCCTTTCAACCCTCTTTATTTTTAATAGAGTGATGTTTCCCTTTTTCCAGTCACCAGGGACTTCACCTGACTGTCAAGACTTTTCAGATATGATGGAGATTGGCATGGCAACTCCATCAGCTAGTTCACTAAGGACCCTGAGATGCATGTCATCAGGCATCATAGACTTGTACCTGTTTAATTTAATTAGCTGCTCTTGATCCAGCTCTTTGCTAAAAGTGGGAGGTACTATTCATCTACATGTTCAGGGACTCAAGAGAGGTGGGAAGCCTGACTGGCAGTGAATACTGAGGCAAAGAATTTATTGAGTGCCTCAGCCATCTCCATGTCTGTTGTTACCAGTTCTCCTTTTTCATTTATCAAGGAGGCACATGCTCCTTGGCCTTTGTTTTCTGGCCAATTGTTGTGGTTTAACCCGGCCGGCAGCTAAACACCACACAGCCGTTCGCTCACCCTCCCCCCTCCCTCTCTGGGATGGGGGAGA
>CM021731.1:154746293-154757909 GCA_011075105.1 Heteronetta atricapilla
ACCAGTGACAGGACCCGCGGGAACGGGGTTAAGCTGAGGCAGGGGAAGTTTAGGCTTGACATCAGGAGGGGGTTCTTCACTGAGAGAGTGGTTGCACACTGGAACAGACTCCCCAGGGAAGTGGTCACTGCACCGAGCCTGACTGAGTTTAAGAAGCGATTGGACTGTGCACTTAGTCACATGGTCTGAACTTCTGGGTAGACCTGTGCGGTGTCAAGAGTTGGACTTGATGATCCTTAAGGGTCCCTTCCAAGTCAGGATATTCTATGATTCTATGATTCTATGATTCTTTGAACAAGGCTTGTTCATACTGTGTATAGGGATTTAATTTTTTTATTTTTTTAGATGAAATGTAGATATTACTTTCACAACCTTTCTTGGTTGTGAAAATGGCTAGCAAAATAAACATATCTACTGAACATTATGTAAAGCTATGGCACTGTGAGAAAAATCTCAACAATTTTCTTCAGACAGGACCTTCTGTGAAGCTATTTTATACATGACTGCAATGGCAGGTGTCCTGCAAGCAGGAGCGCACAGTAAAAGTTTATCATAACCTTATATTTCCTATTACCTGACACCTTATTTCTCCCATTTCCTCATTGTCTGAGTACTACAGGTTCACAACCTACTCAATGCACTTCTGTATGTACAACTTTATTTGACCAACTGTTAATTCTCCTTTTCCTTTTTTTCCTTTTGTCATGACTAGAGGGCCCATGATTTTTGTCCTTACTGATTTTGTACCGCTCATCATGGTTTTTTTTTTGTTTGTTTGTTTTTTGTTTTTTGTTGTTTTTTGCTATCCTCTTTATTTTGGGACAGTGAGACCTTTCCCTTATCTGTTTAACATACTCCCCACTGCTATGCTACAAAATCACTTTTGATTATGCAAGGTTAGTGGAAATTTCCACTGCAAAAACACCTTCTATTGCAAAAACACAACTTTGTTTCTCACAGCACAGTCTAGTTCACATCCCCCCCCCAGTCTTCACCTCAGTGTTCTACTTAGGAAATTTTGGAAGAAAAAGCTAAGGTGTCAAGGAGTGAATGTGTTCCAACATGTGTGAGTGACATCTTTCACAACCTCTTATTAAGACTTAATAAAAAACAAGTCCAGCTCTTCAACTCATTTACTAATAAAGAATAGAATAGTACTTACATTTGCAAGTCTTGTAAATTCTCTTCAGGCATGTCCACTGCATAATGTGAGAGAAGTAAATCCCTGCTCTTCTTGTCAGGATCATTAAAGGCAGTCTGAAATCACTGAAGTATTGTCTTAGCAGAACTTCAGGAAGTCTTTCTTAAACCTGTTTTGCTTAAATAAATACTAATTTTGCTCTTGTTTTGCACTGATTTTTATGTTCTTTGTCTCCATCTGTATTTTCTTTGCAATATTCACAGAAGGATCTCTTTTTTTTTTTTTTTTTTTTTTTTTTTTTTTTTTTTTTTTTTCCAATTCATTTTGTACAGTCTGCTTGTATCCTACTTATTGTTAGACTACTCTACAGAGGACTGACTACAACTCACTCCAGGACCTGGAATTAGCCTGGGCGTGGTAGCTAAAGGCCCTATAGACTTTTATACCTATCCATGTACAAGCTCTTCAATGCCTTGCACATACCATGCACGGTATTCTTCTGTTTGAAAAATGCATCAAATTGTGCAGTTTAAATATATTGCTTTTTTTTGTTGTTGTTGTTTTGTTCTGTTTTGTTTGTTTGTTTGTTTTTATATATCCATGAGCATAGCCTGGAGCTACACTCACACAAGTCAGAACCACTGTCTGCAAATGTAAAAGGAGTTATAAATTGCTGATTTGCCATGATAATCCATAATAACACCTTCTGAACCTGAAACATTTAAAGATTTTTTTAAGCTGTTTTAATAACTTACTAAGCAACATATCAAGAAGAATGACATACACAGATGGGACTCAAAAGGCCAAGAACTAGGATAATGCTTGGTTTTAGGGTTGGACAGAGGATGTTGCTCATGATGTTCAAGAGTTGGACTTGATGATCCTTAAGGGTCCCTTCCAACTCAGGATATTCTATGATTCTATGTTATTTGCTTCATTTCTTAACTGGTATTTTAGACATAACTGCTATTTGGACTGCTTACACTATTTGGACCGGTAACAATACTGAGCTAACTGCAAACTTTGATTAATACATTACTTCCCCCTCAAAACTTTATTTTCCCCTTCAAATTTATTACAATCTATATGTTATTTGGAGGTAGATATTGATGCCACCATCTACTTAGTAGCTATGTGTTTTGAATAAATTTCAGAATATCAGTTTATGCTAATGAAGGAGTCATTATATTGTCAAAAGGATCTTTCACCTAAAACAAATGACACTAGAACAGGGACAAGAACCAACCCCAGTACATCATACTTTTCTAGGTACAAACATTAGGAAACAGAAGGATGCTCTGTTTTGCTCACTCAGTCATTTTATATCACTCCTATTTATGAAATACTAAGGCATTTCACACAGTATAGGCAGAGATCCCTCTCAGCCCTACCTGACCACAAGGCTTTCCCAGATCCTATTGATGAGATAGGTGGTTTTGAAATTCTACAGGCAGAGCGAAAAAATGAACTGATAACCTCCCTCTTCACTGGTATGTGAAGCACTTTTATACTTAGGATAATATGGACAAATCCCTTTATCATTTAAAGTAAATTATGGGAAAAGCTGTGTTTGTTTGGTTTTTATTTGTTTGTTTGTTTTTTCTGTTCTTGTTTTTTTCTTTTTTTCTGTTAGGTGTATTGTTAGCATTCCTAGCATATCAGCCCGTTAGGGAATATAAGTAAAGATACAAGTGTCTGGCCTCAGTTTCATTTCAAAACCACTTAAAGTGCTTTATGTAATTACTGATTCTTACATTTTTTTGCAGATTTTTTTTTCAATCTGCAGATTATTTTGTCTAACTCCTCATCTGTTTTCTACCTGCCTGCTATATTTCTTTAGCATGAAGACAGATTAAAGAAGATGGAATTCTTTCCATGTGCTATACTACTCAGTACCTTAAAATCAACAGCAAGAATCACAATGGAAACAAAGGTGGATGTGAAACATAGCCCATTGTTAACTCTGTATCACTTGGTTGTTCATTCGTTTCTTTAAGAACCTGTTAATTGTCAACTTTCTCAAGCTGCTTATTTAATTATTTTAGTAGAGAAATAGAAAATCCTGCTTTTTGCAGGACTAAAGTCTATCACCTAAAGCCTATCTATTCACCTTTCAGCATTCAGTCTGAAGCTCTTTTTAAGGCAAATGGCTTTCACTTAGCATGTGGCCTTAAAATAAATAGGCTTGTCACAAAATACAAGTAAAGACTAATATATCTCATGGCAACAAACCCTTCAAACCTTATCTAGTTAATGACTCTAATTCTTCATGCCTACATTTTCCTTTTTTTTCGCTCTTGAAATTACCAAACCTTGCTTAAAAATAAACAAATGTATCATCATATGATACAATATTATCACATTCTCCCTAACTTACCTAACTCTCTTTAAGACAGATGTCCCACCACTCTCAGAACATACTTTGCTGTTTCCTATTTCTACCATTTGTTATAAAAGAAGCTGAGTATTACCAGCTTCTAGGCTTTGATTTTTAGATATTTTAAGTTATAGGATGTAAATCCCACTGAAAGTATAGTTTTCATTAGTTTGTATTCTGTGTAATCCATAATGTTTACTATTACGTGCTTTGAGCATAGAAATTTAAACAGTTAATTCTGTGATTTAGCAAGTGTTACAGAATTTCTAAATAAAGTTCAATCATTTCAAAATTTCATGTTGACAGAAACATTTCTACTAGATGTTTATAAATATCTCACTACAATATTTATTTAACAGGCAAAAAGAATCTACAACTATTTATCATTATAATTAATGGCAAAAAGCAAGGGACGTAACTTCTGTGTAAAACCTACTCTTCTGGTTACCATGGTATATTTGACAGTGTGGTTTTTAGCATCCTAGGTGAAGCGAAGATTGAGATGTAGTTTGAAACCCCGATCTTGTTAGTATTGTTAGTTCATTAGGAGTCCAGGTCAGAAGCTAGAACACTAAAGTCTATTCTTAGGAATATCGTATTTTAATAAACAGATGTCTCTATGTTTACTTATGTTAGATTTATAAAGCAGATAACTAATATACTAGAGACTGTAACACCATATTCTGAATTTTCTTTATAGTTTACTTCTTCAGCCCTAGCTTGTCTTCTTTTGTCAAGTTCCCATAGTAGTTTTTCCAAAGCTATTAGACACAAAAAAGGGCAATGAAAGTAATTCATATAACAAAATAGTCCTGTTAACAGCACTCTGTCATAATTAGAATATCTGAAAAGAACTCCAATCTTTAAGTCTTTTTCAAAATATTAAGACTCAATTAAAAGAACTTGGACTACCGACTCTTATACAAAACAAAAAGGAAGACATTCAGAATAAATGTAACAATTTTATTTTTCAAGTATGAAAATAACACAAATATTTCAATGCATGTAAAAGTATCTATTAATTCATCTTAAAGCTATGAAGATAAAAAATATGCATGCAAGACTAACTGCAATGGTTAGCCAAACAATGAAGATGCTAATTAATCATGTCATTGCCTTCTGATTTTATGCACACCTGACTGAAAATAATTAGATGTACTTGTATATGACTTATAGAGACTGTTTAGATGTGACTGTCTTAAATTATGGAAATCACGACTGATATTTTGAATGCATTACCTTCTTCCTCTGTACAGACCTTGTGGTATTTATAAGATTTTTAATCTATGAAAACTCCACAAGTCTGATGGATCTGAGACCATTAAAGACAATGTGAAAAACTTAGCAAACTTCAGTGAGCTCAAATCAAATTCTTGGTAAAAGCAGTAAAATATTTTTTCCCTCAGAAATGTTATTTCTTAATTCAGCAGTATAGAAGAAATAGTTACAATTTAAATTTAAAATACAGACATAGAACTATGACAATAGTAATTTATTTTTCTTTTTAAAATCTTACAGAAAAATAGAGATTTTTTTTGGATAGTGTCACTTTAACCAATTCATTCACCCCCATCTTGTTTGAATACACTAAATTTTGTTAAGGGGCAGCTAGATCTTTTCCTTTTTAAATTCAGTCAATGAGATACGTATCATTAATTTCAGATGAGGGATACCAGGGAGCCTGGACATCAAGGGGCAAAAAAGAGACTTAAACACATTTGTTTTATTGATTACTGATGACCACAACCACAAACCCATTAACAACTAGAGAAGGGAAGAGGCCTTGACTTTCTTATTGTTTTGGAAAGGAAAACAGAGTGCACACAAAAGTGAGACAGTTACAAGAAATTAACTGGTTTTGCAAAAATTACATTTTCTGAGTGACAGCAAGGCTAAACAGGCATTCTGTATATGTATATATGTTTAAACTGATCCAGTTTTAAAGTCTAAATATATGTTAATATATTGATATCCTTCAGAAGAGAGCAGCTAAACTGAATTCCTGGTACTTCATTGGTCAGTATTACTTAATTTCTCTTTATAAAGTTAAATTGTTGTAATTAATTCACAAAATGTTATAATGTTTTTATGATAAAATGTTGCTTAATCCAAATTTCACAAAAAAGATTGATAAATTAACACATTAAATGATTCATGTTCACTTTTATTTATTTTTATTTCAAAAGTTAAAATATTACAGCAAACTAAGAATTAGTAAATAGGACCCAGAACAGATACCCAGACACAAGATTCGAAATCCCAATAGCAACATTTTGGGAGGGGTTGGGGGGGGGGGGGGGAAGGGAGGGGAAGGGCATGCAACAGAAAGGAAACAAAAATCTGGTAAGGATTTTTTAGGTTGTGGTCATAAAAGTGGTAGCTGATAAATCAGAAATTAAAGTGAGCTGGAAAGCTGATAGAGCATTTCAAGTGCAGCTGGAGGGATAATTATCACATAGTTAGTGAAATAACTGATGAAAATATATGTTTCCTCTATCATCATTGCCTAACTTGCATTTATTTTTCATGAACAATTATTAATAATACTATTGGATTTCAACCTCCAATTTCCTAAGTGTTAAATAACATAGCCACACTTGGATCTGTGTGGACCAACAGAAGCAAAAGGCTACATAGACATATTGTTCCAAAGCAGAGCATGTAACAACTAACTTTTTAAAGTCCTCAACTTAAAATAGATTCAGTGTCACAAAATGAGTTGATAAAGTTAGTGGAGAAAAATCCTGCTTTACTCTTGCTCAGAAATTTAAGACAAAAATGGGTCAAAAACTACTTACTGTCAAAAATAGGGTGTGGGGGCCTTATAGTTTGTAAGCACTTGCTGCTCTGCTGTTCAGATATGATCTGCCCTAGACACAGCCATATAGTTGTACTGCTCTACCCACTTATATCTGAACTAAGTCTATCCTGAACAAATGTGACCAGTTCTTTGAATTAAGTCCAGAAGGTGCCATAGTTCCTTATGTATGAAAGACCAGAATTTCCAAACATTCCCAGGAAGGTACTATGAATAATCCAGGCCACTTACAAATACCGTGGACTATTTTCCTTAATGACTGAGAGAAACAAAACAGTTGGTAGGACTTCACCATGTCCTTCTTTACTACATTTTGTTCTCCAGTAGTGTGTATAGTCTGGACTCTACAGTGCCTTGATGTAGAGAATGATACGAAGGAGAACAAAAAAGCAAGCATGACATACTCCACTTCTCAGGGCTGAGGGAATAAACAGATACAGGGTATGCTATGTTCTGATAAATTCTAAGGCTATCTGGAGTCAGCTCAACCCAGCATCAACTTCAGAAGCTAAAGGTTTTCAGATTTATAGTCCCCCAAATTAATTCCCTGGATACTGTTATGGTAACTATGAATTCTTGAAGCACATCCAGCTATTAGGTATATAACTTCCATTTCTGAGAAAAACAGACCAAAATCAGTAGAGGGACAGACTGATATAAAACAGCATCCCCAAATCACTATTATCATTTCAGCAGTGTCTTCCAGTCATTGTTTTATTCTAAATTAATATTTTGCTTACAAAATAAATAAATAAATCAATAAACGCTCGGCCTTTATGCAATACATAGTTAGCCTGTTACCTGAACGGCTCTAACAGTGCCAGCACAGAAATATATTCAGTGCCATATGTTAAATGAAAGAATGAAATACCAAGAAGTGCTGTGCACTGAATATGCAGACATGTCTATGGTGCATGATTAGCATAATTCTGTGACATAGGTTGAACAATGAGGCAATTACAGGAACCATCCTGCATTTCACAATCATCACTTCAGAAAACATTTTGTACGCACGGACAGTCATGTTGTTTGGAAAAGAACTTATTTTCAGGAGAGATTAGAGCTGATTGTTTGAAGTCTCTAGGGAGAACATTTTAACCAAATGTGCTTTACTACGGCTTACTGCACTTTAGTTTGTGTTTATGAACATGCAGTGCTGAGCATTCATTTGTAAACAATGATGTCTCGTTCACATGACTTATGATCCTGTGACTGTTAGCATGTAAGCCCTTTTCCATTAAATTATTTGCAACTCCAAGGGTTTCACTGAGCAACGGGATGAAATAGAGTTCTACAACGGGATGAAATAGAGTTCTACAGTCTAGTGTGATATTACCTCAAAATTAAGGAGTAAAAATCACTTGAAAACAGGATGCTTTCTACTGCTAAAATCAATGGTGGCAAATCATGCTATTTGTAAACTGTAATCTGAAGTTAAAGTTATCTTAAATATCAAATTCATTTAAAGTTAATTATACTTTAAATCCACTTAATACTCTGTAATAAATTTTATACTTGTAATGGATAGGCTTTTCCCATTAAAACAATAACTTTTTATTAGTGAGATGAGACCAATTTAAAATAAAATGAATCTTTGGATAGAATGAGGATAGAATTCCAGTAGTCTAATATCTCAGACATGATATACACTTGCCAAGGGCACCCATATCAGTATGCACCACATCATTCTACAGTGAAAAAAAAAAAAGAAAAAAAAAAAAAAAAAGTTCATTTTGGAAACAGTTGTTTTTCAATTCAAAAGAAACAATGAAAAAATGACAGTGAGTTCTGGGCCTCCATATAATTTCTGCCAACACCTTTCACACTTTCAAGTGAAGCTTGTGTTTTCTAATACATTTGCAGAGTCCAGTAAACCTGTTCTTGCAACATACATAAACAAAGACATTTTTAGGCTATTCTTGATATAGGAATTAATACTTCTCAGCTTTCTTTTTTGTAGAAAATTTCCAAACTTCTCAGGAACACATTAAGAGAATCTGACGCATCACTCTTGCCAATTGATTATTTCTTTCAAGACTGGCTCCATATGCTGTAAATACTTAGTGACAATTTCTTAAGCCTAAAATTCCATTTTATTTTCTCTTCACTTTAGGTAACGTGAATTCTGTATTTTGATTTAAAAGTTTACATGCAGGAGAAATAGGATTATAGCTTCTATTGCATCCTAAAGCTTTTCTCTTAATCATATAAATTATTAATTCTGTAAATGCTAAAAATTCAGGTAACTTACACCCAGAAGGAGCCATAAGGATTTATTATTATAATCGGCAGTACAACAGTTTTCTCATTGATTTTAACATTAAGCTGAAATGGTGGGGTGCTGAATTAAAAAAAAAAAAAAAAAAAAAAAAAAAAAAAGTCATTTCTGAAGTGTTTGAGAAGTATTGGAACAGGCTACCCAGGGAAGCAGTTGAGTCACCATCCCTGGAGGTCTTCAAAAATGTAGAGCCTAGGGATATGGGGCTTGCTTAGGGATGCAATGAGCTTGCCTGTGCTAGGTTAAAGGTTGGACCACATGATATTACAGGTCTTTCCCAAGCTAAATAATTCTATCATTCTATAACTCATTGCCAATTCTGATAAATATTTCACACATAAATTAGCATTTTACTACCGAGCACTTATCTGGAGTTAGCAGTCAGATATTTTACCTGCTGTTGAATAACTACTGCTGTATATAACATTATACATTAGAAACCTTATTTAAATGTTACAGTTGCAAAGTCAAATAGACTTAAGTCTATCACACTGATTTAACACAGTTTCTTACTGCATGCATATATATTATAATCATCTTACAGAAGTTAAAATGAAAGTCCATGACATAGCCAAGAAGTCCGTGACATAGTCCCATAATATAAGATTCCTTTTCTATAATTTCACCACTAGAAAAAAAAAATAATTGCTAGCTTGAAACCCTCTAACTCATACAACATTCTTGCTCATCTTCAGTCCTGTCTCTGAACAAAGGCATATTCAAGGGTCCCAGAAGACATTCCTTCCCTACTTGAATTTTTCAACCCAAAGCCTTTAGGTGGATACTGTTAAAGTATTTTATTTCACAAACCACAAATAAATTCCCTTTTCATTCAGAGCATATTGCTAGCACAGGATGATTGTTTGTATGAAACTTATTGCCCACTTCTATCCTAAATCCAAAAGTTAAGTGATTAAAGGTGTCCTCCATCCTTTGTAATACACTGGCTCGTTTTTACGTTTGTTTGTTTGTTTGTTTTTACCTTAAAGCTTTAAATCCACATTTCTCCAACTGGTGTTGTAATGATCAGGTATTAGGTGCTCTGTAACTGAAGCTTATTCTTCACACATATTCACAAATTGCTAGAACAAGCATTGTGGAGCTATGTTTAAGTAAGAAGGGGCATGATTTAATTACAATGAGCAACTCAGGCCTTGAAGGACTGTGAAGATAATGTAGGCCCAGGGCTGATAACCTTGAGTGATGTTACAACTAAAATATGCGGAACTATGTTCAGGAGGAGAGGCGACAGCGTTTTACCAATTACATTATTGCTAGAGACGTGTGCATAGAGAAGCTAGACCAATTATAAGTTGTTGTCTGTGCATGCTGTAGGGGTAGCATTTATATACCTTGCTAGAACATTCATTAAACGAGAATGACTATACTCGCATAGAGGTTGCGTCGTTACTCCGGGTCACTCCCATTCTGACAAAGCATGACTATTGCACCTTACCGATTAGCATACTGAAGGGAGGGGTTGTACAGCAGCCATTTCTGAATCTACTGTTTAAATGAGTTAAAACTCATCATGACTTTCTCATTTGAAATGTTAATTTATTTAATGGTAAAGGCTATATTATTGCTTATAGTATACAAATAAAATTCTGACCAAATCCTCCTACCCATTCCACTTTTTCTTTCCCCCATCCCTCTTCCCTTTTGACGTTACTGATAGGTAAAGACCTTATAGAACATATAAGAGATGTTTACACATCAGAAATATAAGGTTTACATCATGTGTCTTGATTCCCATACAGGCACAAAGGGCTAGAAAGTAAGTCTAAGTTGTATTTCTTATCTTCTTATCCCTTTTATATTGTCAGTAATAAAGCTTATATAATAATAATAATAATAATAATAATATAAACCACTGATATTTGTAGGCCATTAAACAACTACAAATTATACCAAACTGATCTTAGTTAAACTTTATAGAGTCATATATTTCTGCAAGGAATATCTAAATACTTTTTTGATATGTCTCCTTTGTTCTCATTTGGCTATTTAAATAAAAATCATAGAATTGAGTTGTTATAAATCTTTCCTTTGCAGAAAATACTGTTCACCAGCAGGGTTTCTGCCACTTTTTTTTTTTTTTCTTTTTTCTTTTTTTTTTTCTCATTCTCACAGTCCTTAAAGTGTCAACAACAGACAATCTTCTCTGGTCATGTAATAACCAACTGCTTTATATCAGATAGTGATTATTACATGGACAGTAAAAAATAGAGCTATATCCAGAATTCAGTTTAAACTTTTTCTTTATGATAAGCTATTATTTGTTCTCTTCCTTATTTGATATGTTTGTGATTTAAATATAATCTCATTTAATATAGATTGTTAGTCTTGATATAATATGAAGCATTATTACTGAAGAATATTACTGTAAAAACCAATAGATAATCATAAGCTGAAGTTACAACATCAGGCACCATCTTAAAAAATAAAGGAAAAAAATCTATTTCACCCCTTTTACATAAACACACTTTCTCTGGGCATACTGAAATAGTCTATTTCTGGATTGCAGTATTTTTTTTACCACAGTAAATGGTAAATTCAAATCTCTACAAAGTCCATTATTATGTTAGTACTGAAAGATCTCATCATCTACTGTTTAAATTGTATTCATTAAATTGTGTGACTGTGTTAAAGACGATTTCTAAACAGTTTTGAAAAAGGCAACGTAATTACACAGCTGAAACTGTACTTTGCATATAACAATATTTTGTGTTTACATTATATAGGAAAGAAGAGGAAGAAGAAGAAGAAGAAGAAGAAGAAGAAGAAGAAGAAGAAGAAGAAGAAGAAGAAGAAGAAGAAGAAGAAGAAGAAGAAGAAGAAGAAAGCACTCTGCAGTATCTTAGAATTTGAAGCCTGTAATCCTGATTTTTCTTCAGCCAACAGAAACTATAAAATACAGCTAAATGAGTGGATAGCTCATTTATATATTATATGTTATATATTATATATTATATATTATATATTATATATTATATATTATA
>CM021731.1:154757919-154792634 GCA_011075105.1 Heteronetta atricapilla
TATATTATATATTATATATTATATATTATATATTATATATTATATATATATACATATATATACATGTTATATGTTAATGTTATATATTTATATATTATGTTTATATATTTATATATTTGTATATTTATGTATTTATATATTATATAATATATATATATATATATATATTAACAAATCTCCTATGAAGAAAAGCTGAGAGATCTTGGGCTGTTCAACCTAAAAAAGAGAATCTCTAGGGTGACCTTATTGAAGCTTTTCAATGCTTAAAAGGGGCTGATAAAAAAAGATGGAGGACAACCTTTTACTCAGTCAGACATTGAAGGACAAGTGGGAATGAGTTTAAACTAAAAGAGGGCAGATGTTTAGATTAGATGTTAGGATGAAGTTCTTCACTCAGAGGGTGCTGAGGAACTAGAACCGGTTGCCCAGAGAAGCTATGGATGCCCCGTCCCTGGAGGTGTTCAAGGCCAGGTGTTGGATGAAGCCCTGGCTAGCCTGATCTAGTGGGTGGCATCCCTGCCCATGGCAGAGGGGTTGGAACCTGATTATCTTTAAGATCCCTTCCAACCCAAGCCATTATATTATTCTATATATTCTATTATAGACTATTCTATTTTCTATTATTATTTCTATAGAATATTCTATATTCTATTATTCTATATTCTATATATATATTCTGTATATTATTAGTAATATGACATTATATATGGTATTATTATCTATAGTAAATATATTACACAATATACATATTTTATATATATATATATATATATGTATATTGCTTTCTACAACTACCTTAAAGGAGGTTGTAGTGAGGTGGGTGTCTCCATCCTTGGAGGAGTTCAAGACTCCATTGGATGTTACACTGAACCTAATAAAATTAAACATGCTTTGAGGAGGCTGTTAAAGGAAGTGACCTCAGGAGGGCCTTTACAACCAGCCAAAATTAAAATTACAGTTTTCAATATCTTCATTAATACATACCTTGAAAAAGAAACTGGCAGTGAAGTCTGAATGATATTTTATCTAACAAAGTTACTCAGATGAATAAGGTCAAGGTTTAACTGTGATCATCTGTGGAAATATAAGTGATTTGCTGAGAGAATGGCTAGTGTCATTTAATGGGGACAAATAAAAATTGGTTCATATGGTAAAAAAAAAAATCTAGCTTAATATCTAAGACAATAGATTTTGATATATATATATATATTAACAATTTAGAATCTTAAGCTTATGACAACCACTTCCATCAAAATAGCAGATGAGTAAGTATAATCAAAAAGA
This sequence comes from Heteronetta atricapilla, assembly GCA_011075105.1. Classification (NCBI taxonomy): domain Eukaryota; kingdom Metazoa; phylum Chordata; class Aves; order Anseriformes; family Anatidae; genus Heteronetta; species Heteronetta atricapilla. The sequence continues at coordinate 154,759,204 of CM021731.1, forward strand.
CAAGACATATGCTAGAAATTATTAGGAAAGAATCATGAAACAATACAGGAAACCCTAGAGAACACTCCACAATTTCAAAAGTTGTAAGTGACACAGATATTCAGTTCTGTGTGCAGTTCTTGTCACTCCTATTTAAAAATAAAAATATTTTTTTTAAAAAAACATATAATATCTTGAGTTGGAAGGGGTGCACAAGGATCGTCGAGACAAACTCCAGCTCCACAAAGGACCACACAAAAATGAAACCATATTGCTGAGAGCATTGCCCAAACACTTCTTGAATGCTGGCAGGCTTCATGCTGTGACCATTTTCTTGGGGAGCCTGCTCCTGTGCCTGACCACCCTCTCGGTGAAGAACCTTTTCCTAATACTCAACCTGAACCCTGAACCTCCCTCATGCAGATTCATGCCGTTCCCTTGAGTCCTCTTTCTGTTCACCAAAGAGATCAGTGTCTGCACATCCACTCCCCCTCATGAAGAAGCTCTAGGCTGCCATGAGGTCTTCCTTCAGCCTTCTCTTCTCTAGGTTGAACAAATCAAGTGACTTCGGATGCTCCTCAACTGTCTTGCCCTCCAGCCCTTTCACCATCTTTTTAGCTCTCTGAACATACTCTAATACTTTTATGCCTTTCTTATATCAGGGCACCTAAAACTGCCCACAGTACTCTAGGCTGCACTAGTGCAGAGCAGAGTGGGATGGTGCCTTCCCTCAACCTGCTACCAGCAATGCCATGCTTGATGCAGCCCAGGATAGAGTTGTCCCTTTTGGCTGCCAGGGCACACTGCTGATTCATATTCAATTTGTAGTCAACCAAAACCTCCAGATCCCTTTATGAATTGGAGACTCAATCAGCTAATGTAAATTTATGGTTATTGAATATGCAAAAACCACACTGCAGTGTAATGAGCATTAAATGAATATATTTTCCTTTTCTTACTCTTCCTTTGGTCATGTGTTCTAGCTAATGTTGGAGGCGGGATGTTGGACTACATAGACCTTTGATCTAACCCTGGATAACCATATCAAGTTTTATGTTATGATTCATCTATGTGCCACAATAAACTGAAACTTCCTTCAAGAGGTGTTTGATGTGTGTGCCACAAATCCCACTCAGACAAAGTATAAAAAATGAGAGTATGTCAGTCAAAGGCAATTATTATAAAATCACAGAATATCCCGAATTGGAAGGGACTCACAAGGATCATGGAGTCCAACTCCTGGCACCACACAGTTCTACCCAAAAATTCAGACCATATGACTAAGTGCACAGTCCAAATGCTTCTTAAACCCTGACAGGCTTGGTGCCGTGACTGCTTCCCTGGGGAGCCTATTCTAGTATGCGACCACCCTCTTGGTGAAGAACCTTATTCTTATATCCAACCTGAACCTCTCCTGTCACATCTTGACACCATTCCCATGGGTGCTTATTGCTGGTCACTAAAGAGAATAGATCAGTGCCTGCCCGTCCACTCCCCCTCATGAGGAAACTGAAGACCATGATGAGGTCTCCCCTCAGCCTCCCCTTTTCCAGGCTGAACAGACCAAGTGACCTTAGCCACAACTCCTCATCTTCCCCTATAGGCCCTTCACCATCTTTGGAATTGTCTGATCCTGTGCTTTTAGCAGGCAGTGCTTAAAGATTGACCAGCAATGATGGATGCTGATGCCTTCAAATGCAGTTTCCCAGGGGACCTCACTAACTAGTTCCCTGAGCAGCCTGAAGTGTGCTCTCCTCATATCCAGGGTTGAAGTTTTGGTGGCCCTGTAACCAAAATTTTCAACTCAACTGCTTGGTCACTATGACCAAGATGGCCACCAAAACCAAACACTGCCCTACAGCACCCGTTATTCTCAGGAGGTCACCCCTCCAAGTACTAACCAGGCCTGGCCCTGCTTAACTTCCTGCCAAAGATTTTGCCAGAGATTTGATGGGATCTTCCAGAGATTTAATGGGATTGGCTGTGGTCAGGGTGGCATGGCCATAGGCAACCACAGCCTAATGGACCCTCCACTTGACAGCACAAGGCAATCCTTCACTCCTTTCCCAGGAGCTAGGAAAGTGAGAAAAATGGCTTTGGGGGTTTCTGTGAATGCTTGGAAGAATGACAACCAACTTAAAGGCCACACTGCTGATGCTACCTTGCAAATGCTCTGCTTCATCCCCTTAGCACCTGGACCACATTTATCCCTCACTTGCTTCTTGGCAACTGGAATTAAAAATAGACAGCATGAATTAGTTGCAAAGGGGAAGAAAAAGTATTAAAGCAGAAACATTTCTGAGAAGAGAGAGAGAAAGAAGAGGAAACGTCTAGGCTCAATGCATTGCATCTAGAGCATATAAGGAAATGATCACTGAAGCAAAAATGCAGGAGGAAAGAGCATGGCTGCTGGAGACAAGAACAAGATATTACTTTTAAAAAACACACTGTGGGGAAGAGGTCATTGTAGTGTTTGTAATGATCTCAATCAGCAGCCAAAATGAAGCTCTTGCTGATATTTATTGTCTGGGGCAAACATTTTCACATTAGCATGCCATAAAAATGTGTGAGTGGGATGCTGCTGTACAGCAACAGTGGCTACAATCAACTATTATGTTTACTTTTGTTTTCATATTGCATCACAGTAAATGCAAAGGGAAACTTTCTGATGTGTATTTTGTGCTGGATCACCAAGGGATGTTAATTAAATCACTGTAATTTAAAATAAAGCATTATGGTGTTCTGTTTAAATTTACTTTAAAAAATCCTCCTTATTTTACAACTAGAAATTCCCCATGGTCATAACATGGAAGGGAATAATTTCCCTGTAATACTTGGATGGATAAATAAGAGCTGACAGATGGTATAATGATCAACAAAACTTCCTATTGAGTTCAGAATACATATTACACAAACTCAATACACATGTTCATGTATTCCCAGTGGCACTGATCTAAATCCTAGTGAAATCATCAGGACTATTTCCATTAAATCTGTTGTATAGCACAAGAAATTCAACTCTTTTCTGGTAATTTCATAATCAAAAATGAACAGAAAAATATTGTTTGTATAGAGTACTGAGAAGCATTGATTTTAATAATTCATGATCCTTCTCATTGTGTTTTATGTAGTAAAAGGTGAAACCATATGATTAAACGGTTATAGGGAAGACGTATGTGCAGTAGCTGAAGTCACTGGGTTTGTTCAGCCCAGAAAAGAAAAGACTGAGAGGGGCCTGCAGCTCCCTCATGAGGGGAGCAGAGGGGCAGGAGCTGAGCTCTGATCTCTGGGGACAGTGACAGGACCCGAGGGAATGGCATGAGATGTGGGAGGTTCAGGCTGGATATTGGGAAAGGGTTCTTCACCAAAAGGTACCGGAATTGGCTCCCCAGGTAAGTGGTTACAGCACTGAGCCTGTTAGCATTCAAGAATTTTTTGGACAACATTCTCAGACACATGGTCTTATTTTTGGGGTTGTCTTTTGGGGACCCAGGAGTTGGACTCAAAGTTCCTTGTGTGTACCTCCCAATTCCAGATATTCTATGACTCTATGATTCTATAAGCAAACTATATAGTACTTAGGCCAGCAAGAATGCATAAAATATATGTAGTAATAGTAACGTTTAATTTGACTCTTTGAGAATGGATTCACTCTACAATGTCCAGAAGAAACACAAAACTGTCAATAAATAAAACAATGTAAAAAATAGGTAAAGCTGATCATTACTAAAATGATTAAAAGAGGCTTAAAAGAAGTTCACATTTGGTTGATGATAAAAGTCCCAGCTCAAACAACATCTGTCTAGAGAATTTAACCTGTAAGTACTACTTCTGTTGTTCTGGGGTTCTGTTTTCCTAGTTGTTAACTGTAAGCTAAATTTGATTAATTGATAAATAATTAGAAAACTTTGACTTTTATGCATGAAAAAAAAGGAACATGAAACTTCTTCCTATTTGTATTTGGCAAGTAACTTGATAGCTGTGACAGAAAAAGGAAGATTTCCTTAGAAATGATTTTCTTTCTTGTCCCAGAAAATTGTTTCCTTTTTAATAGCCGAAGTAGAAAAAATAGCATGTTCAAGGAAAAAAAAAAAATGTAATTACAAAGATCATTGCACTCTTTGCATTAAAACCAATGAGTTGATATACCAAAGAAATGAGAAATTACCAAAAAAAAAAAAAAAAAATCTTTCAAAAGTTGTAGGGCAGCATAAACCTGGACTTCTGGACTTTCCTTCATTTCATTTACCTTATTCCTTAGCTTTTCAAACAGCAGATTTATTTACTTTATTTATTTATTTTTATGAAATGTTTGAACTTGACAGCTTTAGCAAAATGGAACTTCAGGTAGAAGTTGATTGTGTTTGTCCTCATATGAAATTATCTGTGGAAATGTTAGCTTTGGTGAATGCCCTGCTCCCTTGTAGCCAAATAAAATGAGCTCCCAAGGGCAACTCTGTGTGTCATCTTTATTGTGCTTTTTGATCTGTTCAAATTGAATCTTTTATACTTGAGGTTAAGTTGCTTGCTCATTGGGTTTTCCATAGCTGTTTCTGAGATTTATGTCTTTATATGTTTTCAGTACCACCTGGGTCAAACACAGCCCTAGCCACTTTGAATTATTTCTGCAAGTTTAAATATTTGTATCAGTGTATTCTTGTTACTTTTTTCTGCTTCTATTTTTCAATGATTTTCAAGTCAGAATTCTTATGTATTTTGCAGACATGCAAGGAGAAGATGAGAGAACAGTAGTTGTGACAGCCACTCATTCTGGTCCATCTGTCTGTTAAGTGCAAGCTCATGCATTTCATAAAGTGAAATTGTGAATATGTGATAAAATTATATTGCCAGAGATTAGAAGGCTAGAATTTGACAACAGTGGGCTTTGAGAGATGTAGTTTTCTGCATGGTAAGAAAATAGAATAAAGAAAATAGGTGAACCATTTCAAAATATCATGGAATCATTCAGGTTGTAGAAGACCTCTAAGATCATCTAGACCAAACTTTAACCTAGCACTGCCAAGTCCACTATTAAACCATGTCACTAAGCTCTACATCTACATGTTTTTGAAGACCTCCAGGGATGGTGACTCAACTACTTCCCTGGGCAGCCTGTTCCAAATACTTCACAGCCCTTTAAGTGAAGAAATTTTTTTCCAAATATACAACATGAACCTCCCCTGGCACAAGTTAAGGCAATTCTCTCTTGTCTTATCACTTGGTGTTTGGGAGAATAGTCCAAACCCCACCTCACTATAGCCTCCTTTAAGGTAATTGTAGAGCACAACAAGGTTTCCCCTGGCTGTCCTTTTCTCTAGGCTAATCAGCCCCAGCTCCCTCAGCCACTCCTCATAAGACTTCTTCTCCAGACCCTTCACCAGCTTCCTTGTCCTTCTTTGCACACGCTCCAACATCTCGATGTCCTTTTTGTAGTGATGGACCCAAAACTGAACACAATATTATAGGTGCAGCCTCAACAGAGATGAATACAGACAGATATGGTAAACCATGAAGTAAGTTGAGAGTAGAAAAAATATCTGATTAGTTTTAAAAATGTTACTTGAAACAAAAAGTGGAAAAAACAGACCTTGAAAATTGTATATATTATGGTAATTATAGGCAATGGGATCACTGAACTTCAAAATTGCCAGAAAAGAGAACTGCTAAACAATCTCCAGAGGTTCTGCCAATGTTCACTTCAATTTGTAAAGAATTGTGGTCTACTTTCCTGGGAAAAAAAAAAAAAAAAAAAAGTTGCTTTATATTTAAATTAAAAAAAATAATAAATTTTTCAAAAAAAAAAAAAAAAAAGAAAAAAAAAAGCTGTGAAGAGATTTTGGAAATAATATAATAATAACAGAGATTTGTAGTTCAGGTAGATCTACCGCTGATCCCCTCTGCCTGGGCATTTAGAATAACTTTTCATGAAGACTAGAATGGATTAGAATAGCTTTTAATGAAGGTTCTTGGATAGTGAGTGAACTTTGGAAGAAAACTGAAGTGCAAGGAAAAGATATTCCAGTAAAACAAAACTAGAGAACATCTCTTTGAAGATGTTACCTTACACTGATATTTCTGCTATTTCAGCAACCAGTAGGTGGTTGCTCTGCTTTTTTTGTTCTGTTTGGGAGTAGTGGTTGGATAAATTATTGTTTAGGTCACTATGACTTTAAATAACAAACAAACAAAAAACTAAAACTCCTAGCTGCAAACTATTATGCAGTGATTCTCTGTTTGTTCCCTAGGTGAAGTGAGATGAAGAAGGATATGAACATATTTATCTGCATCTCCCAGTTCCTTGCCATAAAACTACTCACATACCCATGTTAGGAATGAATTTTTTTCTCCAGATGCTCAACTTAATCTACAAGATTTTATGTGTCACTGAGAATTTCTAAAACTCTATTTTAAAAGGAAGACGTTATTGTGCTATAGCATAGGAGCATAAGATGGAGATTGATCATCTGAGGCCAATACTTCCTCCAGGCTAGTGAAATGTTATTCTGTCATCCACATGAGGTAATTAATGTATGCAAGGATTCAGATCTATCATGCAAGCATAAGTTTATCTCTAAGCTAGGAGTCTAAACTATCATTATAGACAATGAAGATCCAGTCAATACAATCAACAGAGCTATTTGTGTCACTGTAAAACCAGACATTGACATTTGATCAGCTGGTTCCCTAGACACTATTGTTGTGCTGCCAAGGGGCTCAATTCACTTGATCACTTGACCACAGATATTGATTTACTGTCATCTGAAATGGCAAAGTGTATCCTGCTTGGCTTCCAGCTATTGATTCTATATGACACTTGTAGGTTCTATGTTATATTTGCCAGCCACGTGCAGGTGCCTGAGGGATGCTAAGTCCTTTCACAAGCCTACATGTGGGCAGCAGAACTGATGCTTCACTGTCTGAGCATATATGTTCCAAAGGAAGTGAATTTCATGGCACATTCATTTCCAGCATCCTTCATACTTATCCTCTCCCCTCCCCATCATACAAACCAGGCTATCTGGGGGCATAATACAGCTCTTTCATATCAAGTACTGCCATCAAATCAGATGTTGGGACATGAAGAGAATAGTTTATTTTCATGTTACAATCCCAGCACATTTTCCTAATGTATGAAACTTAGACACTATGTACCAGTATTTGGACATAGCCTTAGAAAGCAAGGTCAGTGATACTATTCATATTTAGTTGGAGTGTTCTTTTTACCACATTAATAGCATGTTTGCGATGCAGAAATATTCACTGTAGGCAATTAAGTAGCCATAACCATAGACAAGACTGACTCAAAGTCAGAACAAAAACTCAGTATTTCTTGAGTAGTGAATGTTCTGTTAATTACTTATTTCTACTAGTTTTACTCTGATTATGTGCAGTATAATTTAGAACATACAAAAGTGGGATTTTTTATTTTTTTACATTTAGAAATTACATATATGAGACAGCTGTTAAGCTTTTACAGCTAGGAAGATTGGGTAAGTTGAGAATTTATTCATATTGACAGGTATAACGTGACACCATATTTTCATTTGGAGCATTTTAGAATGGCAGCCTTCAATTGTAAATTTTACTACTTTAAACATCTAAGGTGTGTTTTAACTATTTATTTTCAAACAACTAAACAGGATTGAGTTAATCTGTTTCCCTAAACAACCATTAAAGACAAAATAAAAACTCAAAAAATGTAACAAAAATAGTACAATAAGTGCTTTAGATTATTAAAATTAAATTTCAGAAGGCTTATTCATTTTTTTTCAGTGTTAGTGCAAATTGTGATTCACTTATTTATGACAATGAAAATAAGCTAGTCAATTTTAATTTTGGTTACGTATGTTTTGAGTCTTGTAATTACTAGCTCTGTCCTTCACTTTCAGCTGCAAAATTGAACTAGAATAAATAATGGAAGTATTTTGACTTTGACTCTGAATCTATCATTTTTATAAAAAACTGGATTTGATTATAAATTGCACTGAGTTCAATATTTTTTCTAATGCAGTATTTGATCATATAAAAGCAAAAGCAGGGTCTGTAAAGAATTTAGAAACTCACTTTTTCACAATGTGAACTCAGGACTGAAGTGCTGAATTTTCAGTTCATTGAACTGCTTATCATAATATTTGGATTCATGCCTACTCTATTTCACAAATTCAGGAAAAAAAAATTGCTTTTCCTTACCATAGTCTAGATCAACGTACATGACTTCAGAGTCTATTTCTTCCATACTGGGCTCAGAGATGGATCTCTAACATTTCTGGGTATTAGTTTCCATCCTATTCATCCAATTTCTCATCCTAAAAGCTGACTTCCATATTGGCCTTTCACTCTATGATTTCTCTTTCCAGTGTTTTTTCCTTTCTGTGAGTCCCTGATACCCTGGTTTCCTAGTTGAAATTGATGCAGCTGGACTGTCCTTACATGTCTAGGATGTTATAATTGCTTCCTCAACAAAGATTTCATCTCTGATTGTAAGTAATCTACCAGCATGCTTCCATACAAGCTTTGATTTATTTGACAGGAGTAACATCCCCCGCCAGGGTTCATCTATTCTTGTGCAACAGCTTACCCTTTTTAACTTAATAACAACTGAAGAGCATGTGCTGGTTGTTAGGACATTCAAGTTCATAGCCTGGCACATTCATTTCCTGTGCCACTGGTTTTACTTTAAAAGCAGGTGATGAACTTTGAATTGTAGCTACGTGCTTGCTTCTGGCAACTCTGGTTTCATTGGGGCAACTTCTGGAGAAAGACACAGCTGAAGAGATGTTAGAAATAACCTCTAATTACATGAAGAACAAGAGTTTGTCTGTAGTTATGGCCACGTTCTTGGAAAATATATAAATCTTATTTTAATTCCTTAAGTGAGGCCTTCAGCTCCTTAAGTTTTACTTCAAATTTTCTGAGACATGCTTGAATTCTCCATTCCCCATTTCTGACTGATTTTGTTTCAGAAATGTACAAGTACATGCATTGTCTCCATGGAAATTGAATCTTATGGTGTCATCAGTATTGCCCTTTTTGACCTACTTGATTAGAAAAAGTTCAGGGCTGTGTAAAGTCAAACAGTCCTTATGTGAACTTTACTTGCTAAAGATATGCAGAGCTTTCTTTCCATGGACACAACAGAACTCAAAGGAGACTTTTTCTCTATATAGTGGCAAATCTCTTTCAGGCAACACAGTCCATAATCTTTCTTCATTAACTTTCTCTCTGTTACTGCTGTATTGCCTTTTCTCTCCTTTTCTTCAGACCTTCTGTTCTTTTATGGGAAATATAAAGCTTCACAGAAAGTTGTCAATGAAAATTTTCCTCCATGTGTGCCTTTATTCAGAAGGCAACACCATCCTGAGTTTGAGAGAAAGGCTCCTATTTTTGTATATATTGAAGTTCTTCTTACAACTGATGTCAAATGAGGTAAAAGGTTTATACTTCCAGAACCAGGGAGGCTTATAATAGCACCAGGAATCACGGAATCATATTGATTTCTAAGACAGTTTACATTATGTTACTGTAGATGTTGAACAAAGCAAGTTTTCTTTTATCTGTATTCAGATTTTAATGTTATGACACATCAGTTTTCCAACTGTTTATCAATGCTTGTGGCTTTTTGCCAGTATGCTCTTTGCTAGAGTCATAAAAACTCCAATGAATGGTAACTTGTAAATAGTCTTGTTCTAGTATAGCTAAGTTACTTATTCACTTTCCAATTAAGTATTTAGAGTAGATAAGAAAAGCAGTCAAGAATACCTGTAACATTTATCTAGACTGAGATGATCACTCTGGCAGATTTCATTCTTTTGGTTGTTGATTTTCTGTTATAGAATAGAATATACAGTGTGATATAACTACTGAACCTAGTTATATCTTCTTATTAAAATTCTCTTCAGGTGTTCAGAAATGTTTCGAGGAGCTCATTTCTTCACACTCAAGTCTAGATGCCTGATTATCAGCTCCAAGGAATGCTTTCCAAGGACTCATTTATTTTTTTAAGACAGTGTAATTTTCGTGCAAGCCTGACTCTTATCTCATTTGCTTGCAAATTGACAATTAATACCTGATATGTAGCCTCTAGTGTACAGCCCTTGTCAGTTACATGGTGAAGTGTTCAGACACTTGCTTGGAAGTCTATAAGAAAAAAATACTGAAACTTGTGTAATTCTTTTATTTTTTTATTTTTTAATACAAATGAAATTAATGTAGCCACATAGGCTTTGCACATTAACTACAGCAAGGCAATTTTTATAAATGGTATTCACAACTACATTACTCTGCATCTGATGATCCTGTCATTTCATTTTCTTTTGAATTTTTCCAGAAAAATGTTATTTTAGAGAGAAAGTTCCTGAGAGCACTTCCTTAAGATGATTGCTCTAGAAATAAGCTGTCTAGTGTGACCACCTGTTTGAAAGCTAGTTGAGTTAGTAAATTATTTGCAAACAGAAAATTACATTTAAAAACTTTAAAAATATATAGGTGACATAACTTCCCCTAAACACTTAATTGCTCATTAACACACATATTTGGAATGGAGTGTTTCTGACTCAGGTTAATAGGAGTTATGCCTTTGACATCAATGAAAGCCATAGAAAACATTCAAAGAGATGTGGGAGGTAGAAAAATATCAGCCAACACAGCAGACATCTTTAGATGGTAAACTTTGGTGGACTGAAGCAATATGAAGGGTATAAAATATGAATATCATTTTTAACTGAGGAAGAATTCCCTCAGAAAAATATCGAGGCAGGCAGATAGTTAGAGAAAACAGCTAGAAGACAGCCTAAAAAAAAGCTTTAGTAGACCATGTAGGAAAAATAATAATAATAATAATAATAATAATGTAGGGAGTAGAGGAACATAGATTTCAGTGAAATTTAGGTATTTACATCAGTAGAAGTAGTCTATATTTGAAAAGACAGAAAAAAAAAGAAAAAAAAAAAAAAGGACTTAATACTGATCTGCAACTAAACTCTGTTCCCATTCCCACACCTGTAGGAATTTTCTTTTTGTTCAGTAGAACTAGTTTTTCCACTTAAATTTGCCTCTAGATTAGCTGCCCTTGTCCTAAAACAGGAGATTACTAAAACGTGTTGATGATAACTTCTTGGTACAGGTACTAAGGGAGCCAACTAGGAAAGATGCCCTCCTAGATTGCTGCTTGTAAACAGAGAAGGTCTTGTGGATGGTGATTGGTGGCTGGTTGCCTTGACCAGAGTGACCATGAAGTAGTGGAGTTTAAAATCTTTGGTGATAAGAGGAAAACTGACACCAACTCTTCAACCCTGAATATGGAGAGAGCAGATGACAGGGTGTTCAGAGAACTAGAAGAACAGAAGGCCAGCTTGACTGAGCAGGGATCTTCTTCCAGGTCTTAGCCAGAAAAGTAAAGTATAAAGTATATGGCCACTAGGAATGAGGTCAGCTGATGTGAGAGGACCACAGAGATGATATTCATCATTGTAGGGAGAAAATATGTGTGGCCAAAGCTCACTTAGAGTGGAAACTGGCCAGGTCTGTGGGGTACAACCAAAAGGTGCGTATTGTTTTTTAATCTGTTAATAGCAGAGGGAAGACCAGAGATAGCACTGATCCATTATTTGCTGAGGATGGTCATCTCACAGATAGGGATGTAGACAAAGCAGAGATGTTCAATGCCTTCTTCGTCTCTGTCTTCAACATCAGTGATGGGCTCTGGAACCCCCAAGTGCCTGGAGCTGAAAAACCATTACAATAAATTCCCAGCCAACACCAAACTCGTGTGAGATTTGCTGCTCCAGGTGGATACATATAAGCCTGTGGGACCTGGTGGGATTCACCCCAAGGTACTCAGAGAGCTCACTGATGTCACCATGAAACCTCTCTCAATTATTTTTCAACAGTCTTGGGAATCCAGAGAGGTCCCAGTATTTAGAGCTTAGTGATATATTTTAGCGGAGGACTTGTTAGTGTTAGGTCAGAGGTTGGACTCAGTGATCTTGGAGGTCTCTTCCAACCTAAATGATTCTGTGCCTATGTGAACTGGATGCTGGCAAACATCGCACTAATTTTCAAGTAGAGTGAAAAGAAGACCCTGGAAATTACAGGCCTGTCAGTATTGCTTTAGTGCTAAATTATGGAGAAGGTTATTCTGGGAGTTATTGAAAAATACTTGTAAGAAAATGCAGTCATTGATCATAGCAAGCAAGGATTAATGAGGGGAAAGTTCTACTTAACTAATTTAATTTCCTTTTATGGTAAGGTTACCCACATAATTGACCAAGGAAAGCCAGTGGATGTAATCTTTTGGAATTCAGCAAAGCTTTCAATACTTTTTTTTTTTTTTTTTTTAATTTTATTTATTTTTTTTTTTCCCACAGTAACCTTCTGGATAGAATGTCCAGCATGCATCTTGACAAGTACATAATATTATGAGTGAACAATTGGCTGATGGATCAGGCTCAAAGGGTTATAGTTAGTAGGGTTACACCAGGATGGCAGTCACTTGTGGGGTTCATCACAGCTCTATTTTAGAGCCAGTTCTCTTTTATAGTTTTACAAATGATCAGGATGCAAGACTTGAGCATATACTGAGTAGGTTTACAGATGATACTAAATTAGGAGGAGGTGTTTACTCCTTCAAGGGTAGAGAGGCCTTTCAGAGAGATATGGACAAACTAGAGAGCTGGGCAATCACCAAACACATGAAATTTACCAGAAGCAAGTGCCAGATTCTGCATCTAGGACAGGACAACACTGGATATATGTACAGATTGGTGGATGAAAGGCTGCAGAGTAGCCCTGCATAAAGCAATATAAGGGTCCCAGTTGATGGCTAGTTGAATATGAGTCAGCAGTGTGCCCTGGCATCCAAACGGGCCAACTCTATCCTGGTCTGCATCAAGTACCGCATTGCTGCTAGCAGGACAAGGGCAAGGACTGTCCCACTGTACTGGGTCTGGCTGGGATGTTAACTTTCTCTGCAGCAGCCCATACAGTGCTGTGCTCTGCACTTGTAGCTATGGTATCAGCAGTGGTATCACACCAATGCTGTGTCTGCTGCTGAGAAGTGCTGGCACAGCATCAGGACTTTCTCTAGCCCTCCTAGGGGGTGGGAAAAAAAGTGAGAAAGAAACATCACCAAGGTAGCCGACCTAAACCAACCAAAGGGATATTCCATACCATATGATGTCACACTCAGCAATAAAAGGTGGAAAAAGGAAGAAGAGGGGAGGGGTGGGCTCTCGTTGAGAAAACATCTGTCCTCCTCCCAGACACCAGCTACGTGCGTTGAGGCCCTGCTTCAAGGACGTGGTCAAGCATCGCTTATTTGTGGGAAGTAGAAAGTAATTTCTTTTCTCTGCACTTCCACATAGCCTTTACTTTTTTGTTTTGTTATTTTCTTTCCCCCTCCCTTTTCCCCTTTCTCTTTTTTCCCTTTAGTTGAATTGTTTAATTAATAATATTTCCTTAATAATTTTTTCTTCCTCTTTAATTAAATTATCCTTATCTCAGCCCATGAGCTGTTTTTTCCTTTACTTCTTCCCCTCCTCATCTGAGGAGGGGGAGTGAGAGAGCAGTTGTGGTGTTCAGCTGCCTAGCACGGTAAAACCACCACACACAATCTGCTCTGCACTGGTGAGACCTCACCTTAGGTACTGTGGGTAGTTTTAGGTGCCCTGATATACAAAAGGCAAAAAAGTATTAGAGTGTGTCCAAAGGAAGGCTACAAAGGTGGTGAGGGGGCTGGAGAGCAAGAAAGATGAGGTGCATCTGAAGCCGCTTGGTCTGTATAGCCTAGACAAGAGGAGACAAAGGAAAGACCTCATGGCAGCCTACAGCTTCCTCATGAAGAGGAATGGATGTGCAAGCACTGATCCCACTGGTGAACAGAAAGAGGACTCAAGGGAATGGCATGAATCTGCATCAGGGAGGTTCAGGTTGAATATTAGGAAAAGGTTCTTCACAGAGACCACCGTTGAGCATTGGAACAGTTTCTCCAGGGAAGTGGTCACGGCACCATGCCTAGCAGAGTTCAAGTGTTTGGACAATGCTGTCAGCCATATTGTTTTATTTTTGGGTGGTCCTGTGTGGAGCTGGACTTGGATACAACAATCCTTGTAGGTCTCTTCCAGCTCAGGATATTTTATGATTCTAAATTACAACAAAGCTAACTGCTACGTATATATGTACTGGGTCTGGCTGGGATGTTAACTTTCTCTGCAGCAGCCCATACAGTGCTACGCTCTGCACTTGTAGCTAAAACAGAAGTGATATCACACTGGTGTTGTGTCTGCTGCTGTGAAATGCTGGCACAGCATCAGGACTTTCTCCAGCCCTCCTAGGAGGTGGGAAAAAAAGTGAGAAACATGACCAGTGCAGCTGACCCAAACCAACGAAAGGGATATTCCATACCATATGATGTCACACTCAGCAATAAAAGGTGGAAAAAGGAAGAAGAGGGGAGGGGTGGGCTCTCGTTGAGAAAATGTCTGTCCTCCTCCCAAACACCAGCTATGTGCGTTGAGGCCCTGCTTCAAGGACGTGGTCAAGCATCGCTTATTTGTGGGAAGTAGAGAGTAATTTTTTTTTCCCTCTGCACTTCCACATAGCCTTTACTTGTTTTGTTTTGTTATTCCCTTTCCCCCTTCCTCTTCCCCTTTCCCTTTTTTCCCTTTAGATGAATTGTTTAATTAATAATAATATTTCCTTTATAATATATTTTTCTCTTAATTAAAATTATCCTTATCTCAGCCCATGAGTTTTTCTTTCCTTTACTTCTTCCGCTCCTCATCTGAGGAGGAGGAGTGAGAGAGCGGTTGTGGTGTTCGGTTGCCTAACACGGTCAAACCATCACAATATATCATTTTTAAAATATTTTTTTCTATTAAAAAATAGCAAACAAAGTCTTTGTAGCAATAGTATAAGGATTCCCATCCTCATCCTACTGAAAGTAACATTAAAATTAGAAGTGTTTTTAATGAATTTTGTTAGCATTAATGAATGTTTAACCAGAATAATACATCTGTCCCCTTATCTGGAGTAATGGATTCAGTAGCAAAAAGAGAAGGAAGAAAAACTATACAGTATTAAAAGATAAGAGCAAATCCAGAGCTAACATATATTATTTACCAGACAGAGGTTCCAATTTAAAGCCCAAAAAATGGAATAAGCAGGAAAGTTTGGGTTGATATTGCTGAGCTTTGCATGATTATGATAATGACTTCACTAATCTGCAATTGCAAAGAATTAATTTCCATTTGTTTCCCTATCCAAATTTTGCTATTTTTTAAAGCTCCTAATGCATGGAATGGGTTCTATACAAAGCTATGTTCTTATTAAAAATATATATTTACATACACTTAGCAACTTGGAACTATACTTGAAGAGTTGTTTTTCAGTATCATCACTAATATAGCAATGATAAGACAGGAAAATAATTTGATCTGCTGAGACATATGATAGAACAAGTTTATCTTTGACATCAATCAAACAGATGAGAACATTAAACATTTAAACTCTATGCAATAACAGAGCATGAGTGGCATGTATATGTGTATATGCAAAGTCTGCATTTTATTAGGAACTTTCTCATCTCTGTAGGCATGTGCACACACAAGGATTAACTATTAATTTTTTTTCCTCTCTCTTGTAGTTTCTCTTTTTCAATAGCACCTGATTCTTTCCTTACTTGGAGGTAAATTGTCTTACCCTTTTTTCCCCATTTTTAAATGTTGTGTTTTTTTTTTTTTTCTTGTCTACATATCCCATTAAATATTTAGTAGCATTTACAATTTTTCCTTTAGATCTTCTATTGTCTTGCCACACTTTTTAGATACCTTTCACTGAGTCTTTGTCATTTCTATTTATCTTTTACACTTTTCTAAACCCTCTGTTCCCTTTTTTTCTCCTCCATTCAGTTTTTTAATAATTTATATCCAGCTTTCCATTTGTAATAATCAATTTTAGGTTGGATTTTTTTTTTTTTTTTGAGTCATGCAGGTCTTCCTGGGTAGTTGTGAATTGCATGCAGCACAATATAAGCGTCACATTACCATGTTCTAAGACACGTGTTCTAAGACACGCTTCTCTGCAAAGCTTAAGTTACACTTTAATTCATTTAAATATGACAGCAATAGATAAGACTAGGCAGAAAAAAAATCTGCTTCAGCATATCTGGGAGTTGTAGTGAGGGGATATATTACTTTAATAAATTATCTATTGCATTCAGTTTAATTATTTTGAAACATGCCCTATTGTCATTCTGTTCATACTCTTCCCTATGTAGCACTTCTTGTTGATCTCAAAGACTGTCAATAAGAACTACTGCAGCATTCCTTGGACTTCTCAGTCTTTTGTTTTCTGCATAGATATCAATTTGTTAAACAACCTGAATCTTTGACAACTTACACAACAGTTCAGCTAATGGTCCATGTTTTAATGCATCTTTTCAACCGCAAACAGCTGCCTAAAGATGGCTGTGCTTTCATGACTGTCAAGCTCTAGGGAAAATGTGAAGTTAGATGTCATTTTGTTGATTGGGTTTAAAGCAAGTACGGAAAGATAAAAGATTCCTGGCTGTAAGCAGAAATTCCATGTAAATAATTTTTAGTCTAAAAATAATGCACTATTCAACTCTCACAGGAAGGAGTCTTCTTTCTGTGTCTGTTTTCTAACTGTTCCTTTAGAATGATTCCAATTAATATTCAAAGATTACCAACTTGCTACTTATAAATGAGTTGCTTATTAATATAACATAAGCTGTCCTCCTTTCTTCTTAAGAGGCAAAGTACAACATGCTATAAAAAGTATTTACAGGAAAATACATGGTCTGGAACTATAGTGAAGCCACTTACCATTAATGAAGTAACTTACTAATGATCATTGTCTGCCTATGAATTTCTCAATATGGTACTAAAAAGAAAATTCTAATGTTAAGGTTTTAACAGGGCACGGAGCACGGAGGTCAAATAAATAAATAAATAAATAAATAAATAAAAGGTAGTGAATGACCTAGAACTGATTTTATTTTAATTACATATATATATACACATCTACATAGATTAAAGTGTTAGTTTTGATTTGCACATGCAGATATAAGAAATGTACTTTTAGTTCATTAGAAAAATCAGCAAAGAAATATGGCCTTATGACAAGCTAATGCAAAGCTCAAAAACTTACAAATAGACCTAATCTACTGGCCATAGATAATAAATAACAAAAGGGTGTCCTTGCATCAGTATGCCTTTGGGGAAATAGAATAACTATTTAAATAGGACAAATTAAAAACAATTAACAATACTCTAATCAGTGGTCAAAAGTTAAGTAAAGGTTACATTTCATAATGATTTTACAACTCAAAAAGTAAACAAAACAAAACAGCCTACATCTATTTGCCTAAAAGCATGTAAAAATCAAACACGATACCAATAAACGTAAAGCAACACTACATTGAATGCAACTTCATAACTACATGTTGATTATTTTGACAAGTTCAGCTGTTCAATACCATGCCTGATTGCTCCTTTATGGTTGATCATTTTATTTTCTTCAATATCACAAGGCTAAATGAATTTGAACCCAAGTGAATTAAAACCCTGATTCATTTACTTTGGCTAAAACCCCTTATGCACAAAAGAAATGTGGTTAATTTTGTTGTTGTTGTTTTTCTTCTGCTAATTCATTGGTAGAAACATTTGACTATCAAGGAATACATCTAGTTTTTGCATATTCTATACTTCTTTTGCACAGGACAAAAGACTCAGACACTATTCTTCAAAGGAGTGACTAAAGCTATCTTATGGCTAAAACTAATTTTTTAAAATAAGTAAGTGATGAAGATTTTGCTGCCTCTTGATATAAATTCAAATCAGTTTTGTAGATAATAAATGTGGTATAACTTTGAAAATAGAAAATTCTCATACTATTGGTATGAGAATAATGTTTCCTGAAGGATACAAAAAAAAATTGCTAAGGAATGTGCAGTTTCTGTTCAGGCAGAACAGCTAAACCATACCAATATGTTATAAAATAAAGTTAACCAGAACACCATTGGGATGGGAAAGAAAACATGTGATGGCATTTTTTTTTTATTAATATAAGCATCAGTGACTCTTTAATTCCTCTTAGGAGGATCACTACTACAATATTGTCTTTCAAAAGCTCCCCAGCATGAAAACAAATTGAATACAGACTATTTTTTTCTTAAATTAAAACATTTCCATAGCAATAGGCAGACACACAAATAGGAGAATGTCATTGTTCTCTAAAGAAAGTTTAATTTTTGTCCAATTCTTTCTATACAGGTGATCTATGTTCTTAGCTCTGTATAATGTCATCATATCTCTACATGTTGCAAAATGCTGGCTGAAATAATGTAGTGGGAGATATAAAAGTTATAATAAACAAAAAAATGGGAAATACAAAGGAACTACAGGTATAAGAAACCAGGAGATAGAATGTTGTGCAAAATAAACAGGAAAAACTACCCTTTCTTGAGTGGAAATCATTACAAATTTTTTCAAGGCTACAAAAATATTTAAATAAATCCCATAGATTCTAAACCAAAACCATATAAAACAAACAAAAACCACAGATGCATGAAGAAAAAAAAATATTTTAATTTACAGAAGACCAGTGTTACCTTCCAAAACATCTATAAACATTTTTGACATAAATTATAAGTATAGCAATTGGCTTAGCCAAGAAAATTCAGTACTCAACCATAAATCTCCCACTAAAATCCCTACTTCTCTGTCTTTCTCCCTCCTTCATCCTCTGAAAAATCTTCAAATAGATAAAAACTCATTGCATACATTCCTGAAGGTAAGCAACTCAAGCCTTTGCTAGATAAAGAGGTAGCAGGTAGATGTGCTATAAATGAATTTCTGAACACCTACAGCAACAGCAGGTGTGACCTAGTCCTGTGTTTCAGGAGAAGAAACCATATTGATGTGTGCTAATGATGAGGCAGTGGACAACTGCAGCAAGCTATTCCTGTTGTGCTTGAAATTCTGGTTTTATAGGAGTATGCACTGTGACAGGGCTTTGGCTAAAAGATTTATTTTCCTTATCCTGCAAGTGGTTCTTTCAAAGGGAGACATACTGTTTATTCACAATCACCCTTCCCCACTCTCTTGCAATAAAAGCAGACAGCTATGATTCTCTATATTCAGTATAAGATAAGGTAAAGATATTGGATGTGTTTAGTTAAATCTAGAAAGATCGGGTTTAGTACACTGGAAGGAACTCCATTATTTAAATTAAGAAACTTAAAATTAAAAATTAAAAAAAAAAAATCTCATCTGTTAACACCATGTATTGTCTTGGGGAACATGTAGAAAATGTAATTTCTCATGTAGTCTTTTGTTGGTTTTGTTGTTGGTGGTGTTTTAAAGGAATTTTAAAATTTGATTAAGTAATTCATTTGGAGAATTTAAATAATTGTCCTTTTGAAAGTCTGGAATGTACAACGTCTGCTTTAGAAATAAGTTGCATAAATTTAAGGTCTTCTGAAAAAAATAAAATAAAATAAAATAATAAAATAAAATAAAGAACAAATATTTCTCTGGAAAAAAAAAAAAAATCCATGGAGAAATTTTGCAGTGAATCTTCTGGAGATATTTTTTCTTTAAAGCATTGTAAATATTTGGAACATCTATTGTAATCCACTGTGTGATAGCTCATATTGTTTACATATTCCTGAAATAACATGTAAAGTTACTGCATCATGCACCATTCTAGTAACGTTTTTTTTAAAAATAACATTTTACTGAAATGTTCATGTTCCAAAGAGAGGTTATAAATTCTACCATTTGACAGTGTCTTTGGAAACATTGGTAAACTGGTATGCACAGAGGTTACTATACTTCACAAATCTTTCTGAGCTAACTGATTTAAAAATTAAAGAAAACTCTTTCAAATATTTTCTTTTTTGGAAAGCAAACAGTAAAGTACTTCCTGCTTGACTTTCCCACAGTTTAAGGCACTAATGTCTTTTTTTTTTTTTTTTTTTTTTTTTTTTTGTCTCTTTTCCACTTTCCTTTCTAAGGAACCAGATATAACTTTTAAAATATTTCAATACTTTATTAATTTAAATATTTTTCTTGTAGGCCATGTATTACACACAGCTCTTCCTTTCCAGTATCCTAAATACATTATGCAATCAGATCCCCTCTTATGACCCCTTACTGCACGTTTCCCTGAACCCTTTCCAATAGAGCATTGCTCCCTGCTTAGCACCGTCATACAGATCACAATCACAGAGTGAAAGAATTGCAGAATGGTTGAGGCTGGAAGGTACTTATGGAGGAAAAAAGGATGTCTAGTCCAACTCTTCTGCCCAGGCAGGATCACCTAAAGTCACTTGACCAGGACCATGTCCAGACAGCTTTTGGAGTTCTCCGAGGAGAACTCCACAACCTCTCTGGGCAACCTGTCCCAGCACCTGGTCACTCTCACTGTTTTCTGGTGTTCAGAAGGAACCTCATGTTTTTTAGTTTGTGCCCATTGCCTCTTGTCCTGTCACTGGTCTCCACTGAAAAGAGCCCATCTTCTTTATGCCCTCCCTTCAGGTATAGAGAAACATTTATAGAATCACCCCTGAGCCTTCTCTTCTTTAGGCTGAACAGTCCCATCTTTCTCAGTCTTTCCTAATAGGAGAGATGTTCCAGTCCTGTCACTGTCTTTGTGGTGCTTCATTGGATTATCTCCAGTATGTCCATGTCTCTTGTACTGAGAAGCCCAAAACTGGATGCAGTACTCCAGGAAGGATCCCCTCCCTTTCCCTGCTGGCAACACTTTGCTTAATACATTCCAGGATACCATTAGTCTTCTCAGTCATGCATACATTGTTCATTTGTGTTCAGTTTGGTGTCCACCAGGACCAAATTTATTTTCTGCAGAGCTGCTCTAGAGCTGCATGGCCCTCAGCATGTTCTGGTGCCTAAGGTTGTTCTTTCCCAGGTGCAGGACTTTGAACTTCTCCTTGTTGAAATTCATGAGGTTAAACATTACTCATTTCTCACCTTTTGGAAAAAAAAAATCTATCTTTTTTTTTTCTTCACTTTCATCTTTTTTAATTCTATTGTGAAAAATTGCAGAAGCAGTAATAGCACTGACAACTTTAGAAATCTACCATACCTGAGCAGAAATATGAAAAAAAAAAAAAAAAAAAAAAAAGGTTCTGACTTGACCTGTCCAGAGTTTAGAAATCAGACATGCTTTTCACTCAGTAGAAAGAACTTTGTTTACCTGAACAGCGGTTTCCTAAAGTGTTTCAAAAATGTAAAAGGTATGGTTTCATCAGTTGTGTTCAGGAGTTCAGTTATGTGTTATGTGACAGACTAATTGTTGCAACTTGTATTCATTTGTGGCCTTATAAAGCAAAGGAACATCTGGTGTATATTTCTGTCACTTCCTCCTTCAACAACACAATGTACTATGTCATCAACATCACATATGTTTGTTCCTAGGTTATAACTTTTCTTCCCTATATGGTTTCTATAGCCCATAGGCTATATAAAGTAATTTGGATGCAGAAGACAGCAGCTCGTCTATAATGCTCCTGGGATTCATCTATGTTTGAGCATAACATACTGACTCTGAAAAATAAAAACATACTTTTTGGTATTACAACTACAAATGGGAATACAAAATGAAGCTGAAAAAAAATAAGTATTCTTTCATGCATTGTTTTCACTAGTCAATAAATAGAGAATTAGCTTGTGTCCATTTTCACAAATCTCTGATCATGCAAACACACCTATCACAGTTAAAAAAAATCTTAGATTCTTATCTGTTTGTACTGGGCAGACCCCTACTGATTTCAATGAAAATTTTATTGACTGAGAATTAAGTAAGGCCTGCACATTTCAATTATATAATATTACACTTCTGGATAAAGGCTTAGTGCAGAAGCAGGTCTACAGGGTAATGATGATGTTGATAATGCTGCAACTTCCATTGCGGTTTACTGCAATTTAACATGTTAAAGACCTAAATCATTGATATTTAAAATAAGGAGAAACAGTTTTGGTGGAGTAGTTAAAAGTGCAAGTACATATATTTACTTGTATCTACTTATAAACATATATATAGATACAAACATATGTTTAAAAAAATCATACTGTTAAAGAAAATCTTGAAAAGCATGATGACCTTAAGTTGTTCTCTAGTCTCAATGCCAGTCCTAGTTTATGGATATGCTTTTAAGTATGTTTGAGAATATGTGCATCCTGAAGGAAGTATACTTGTATATTCTTCTATACTTTTTTTCTTCTTCCCCTTCCACAAAATAACCCTATGTAGTTCTTTTCTTGTAAGAGTCCTAAGATTCTGTTAGGGTACAGATAGGTACATAATTCAGTTCCTGTCTAAGGAGAAAAGGCAACAGTAATAACTATACTTTCATTGTATGCCCAGTTTTGGGTAGAGAAATTAAAATTAGAAACCACAAAGTTGCAAAAAGTGATTTCTGAAGCTCTGGTAAGTCCATACAATTCAGAATTCTAGTTAAAATAAACTATTAACAATCAGCTAGAAAATAATTAGTACTTCCATTAAATGAAATGACTTCTAAGCATTTTCTTTTATAACTGGTCAAAGGATACTGAATTTCAGCTTTCCAAACTTTTTTTTTTTTTTTTTTTTTTTTTTTTTTATGTGAATATCTCTTTGGCTAAATGAATGTAAATGAATGTACAGGAAGCAGAAACCATTAGTGGATTCTACAATGTTCCTTCCAGATTAAGACCCAAGAAAGTCAGCACACTCTTAAAGCATCCTATATATATTTTAATGGTGTTTGAGTGGTAACAAGATAACTACCCTTTGTGCCTTCTTACTCAAAAAACATATTCATTTTCTCACTTAAGAGATTACAGCCTTTGATGAAACTGAATTAAAAATCCTAGTTTCTGTTATGTTCTTTTTTTCATGTAGAAACATACACTGAAATCCCTCACCACATTCACCAATATATATATATTTAAAATACATAGGATATGTTAATTGTGCTTTCTCTTCATAGTGCACTGAGAGAAAACTAATTTTGGATGCTTAACTGTATTCCTCATTCTTCAGACTACAAAAGCCACATGTATGCATGAATTTAGGAGGCAGGCATTACAGTGTCTCATCTGAGAAATGCTCTAATACACTAAACACTAGAGGTCAAACTCACTGGAGGGGCAAACTGGGACAGCCCTACAAGTGACATCTTTGTCACCTCAAATCAATCAAATGCTTCTCTTATGAAGAATTCTATTGCTGTTGAGCTATCAAATTACTTTTTGTTTCTTCTGATATCTTCAGTGGAGAAATACGAAAGGCTACCTTTTCTTTTCAATCCTAAATTTTGAATGTGTTTTCTTGCATGTGCCATAAGCATGCCAGAACACCATATGGAAAACATGATATGTGAGGATAGATGTAGAACATAGATATGAAAAGTAAAAGAAAAGATAAATGCATTTTAGAATCAGTGGCATGGATCTGTGGATTTTTTTAGAATGTGACTAGGAGGTAAAATAGCAAGAGTAAAATAATTAGGATCCTATTCTTAGATTAAACCAGTCAAAATATAAACAGGAAGTTCTTATATTTTGCTACCCTTTTTGTCACTAACAGTGGAAAATAAACAGGATTTGTTGTTGACATGTTTGTTTCATTTAAGCTTAATTCAACAGCTATGAAGCCTTCTCTGGTACCCAACCTTTTTTTTTTTTTTACTCATCTAGTTCTCTACACATCCAGGCCATAGTGTTCCAACTTAGACACGAGTCTAACTGGAGTTAGTGTTAAGTACCTTTCTAACGTTGAGGTAAATGGCATCTACATCTTTACTTCTCTGCAAATCTAGTGATTTTATCACAGAAGACAATCAGGTTGGTCAGGCATTTTTTAATCCTAGTAAGATGACTTACACCATGGTTTTCCCAGAGAACAAAGTGGAGCTGACGAGCCTGTAGTCCCTTGGGTTGACCTTTTGACATTTCTTTTTTACCAGTCATTGGGTATGAATCTTTATGTCCTTCCAAAGATGATGGAGAACAGCATTGCAAGGATATCAGCCAATTCTCTAAACACTCCTGGATGCAGCCTATAGGGTGCCAAGGACCTGTATGGGGAAGTTTTTCTTTTGTAACTGTCCCTGTTTCCACCCCAGTATGCTGCCTCTCTGCACTGGAGCACTCTCATGAGATCTCCATTTAACCAAGCCAGTCTCTGGTCTGCTTATTTCCCTGTATATCATTATGAACTGTTTTTGTGCTAGAAAGATCCTGTCTTTAAACACCTGAGGTCTTTCCTGACCTCTTCGCCTTTCTGTGCTGCTTCCAACGTGATCCCACTGAACAGCTTCCTGAAGAAGCCAAAGTCTGCTTGACTACAGTCTAAGGCCTGAACTCTCCTGCTGCTGTCCTACTTACTACTCTTTGGATCCCAAACACCATGATTTCATGTTAACTGCAGCCACAGCTACCACTGACTGCCACATTCCTAGGCAGTTCATGAGTGTCAGATCCAGCTGTGAGTTGATCTATCCCCTAGTTGACCCACTTGATGCTTGCAATAAGAAACTATAAGAAACTATATCTGTCACTGTACTGGGTCTGGCTGGGATGCTAACTTTCCCTGCAGCAGCCCATACAGTGCTACACTCTGCAATTGTAGCTAAAACAGAAGTGATATCACACTGGTGTTGTGTCTGCTGCTGTGAAATGCTGGCACAGCATCAGGACTTTCTCTAGCCCTCCTAGGGGGTGGGAAAAAAAGTGAGAAACATCACCAGGGCAGCTGACCCAAACCAACGAAAGGGATATTCCATACCATATGATGTCACACTCAGCAATAAAAGGTGGAAAAAGGAAGAAGAGGGGAGAGGTGGGCTCTCGTTGCGAAAACGTCTGTCCTCCTCCTGAACACTGGCTACATGCGTTGAGGCCCTGCTTCAAGGACGTGGTCAAGCATCGCTTATTTGTGGGAAGTAGAGAGTAATTTTTTTCTCTCTGCACTTCCACATAGCCTTTACTTGTTTTGTTTTGTTATTCCCTTTCCCCCTTCCTCTTCCCCTTTCCCTTTTTTCCCTTTAGTTGAAGTGTTTAATTAATAATAATATTGTTAATAATAATAATATTGTTAATAATTGTTTAATTAATAATAATATTTCCTTAATAATATATTTTTCTCTTTATTAAAATTATCCTTATCTCAACCCGTGAGTTGTTCTTTCCTTTACTTCTTCCCCTCCTCATCTGAGGAGGGGGAGTGAGAGAGCGGTTTTGGTGTTCGGTTGCCTAACACGGTCAAACCACCACAGGCACCCTTTGGAAAGCTTGATTGCATCTTTTCTGTGTAGCTTTTCCAGTAGCTGGCAAGGAGTTTTAAGTCTCTGTACTGGGTCTGGGGAGGGGAATGTCATCTGAGGAGGGGGAATGAGAGAGCGGTTGTGGAGTTCAGGTGCCTAGCATGGTAAAACCACCACAGTCTCCCATAAAATCCAGGTTCTGTGATAAAAAGATTTCTTCTATTATTTCCTCTATAGTTATTTAAACAATTTGTCATCTTCCTGACCTTGATCAGGTGGCCTGGCAAAATTTCCTACCACAATGCCATGTTCACTGGCCACTCCTCTAATTTCCAGGTTACCACAACTTTTCAACCAGTATGCTCTCTGCTGTATACAAGACCTATATGCTTCAAGCTGCTTTTTTGCATAAAGGGCAACCTCTCCTCGATTTAATCCCTGCCTGCACTTCCTGTAGAGCCTGTATCAATGCATCACAGCACTCAAGTTATGCAGGCTGTGCCACCACATTTGTTATTTCAGCATCAACGATGTCACAACACTTCATCTATACATGGAGCTTTAATTCCTTCTGCTTCCTTCCAAGGCTGCATGCATATCAAAAGGGCCTTCTTTTGCCCCATTTTGTTCCTAAAATGTCTGTTTTTCCTGGCACTCTGAACCATTTGCTTTCCACCCCTGTCAACAGCTACCACGCTTAACTGGGTTGTAATTTCTCTCCAACTAGCTTAAAACTCTCCTCAAAAGGTTTGAGATCTTGGCCAAGAGCCTTTTACTTCACTTTGCCAGGTGTGTCCTGTCGTTACACAGCAGTCCCCAGGTTCAGACCACTTTGACTGTAGCTTTGTTAAAAAACAGAATGAAAACACGGCATATGGGGAAGAAAGATTTCCTGAAAAACATTGATCATAAAGCAAAGTGATGTATAGAAAAAGAAAAACATATCCACAAAACTAATAGCAATACAGTTATTGAACTTAATGAAACTGAACAGAAATGGACAAAGTTAAAAGTTACAAAACATTAAAAAATATACTAGGCCTACACCAGGATTTCACCAGATACAACAGTTTTTGATAAATGTCTAGCCCAAGTAAATGGGGAACTTTTATTTTGATAATATATTGTATCTTAAAAATGAACTCAGTTTTTATTGATTTTGAAAGTAACACTTGCAAGTATGAAGGTAATAGCTTTTTGATTGATTCAGTCAGGATGAGTAAGGCTTTGTGAATAAAGGGGGAATTAATCAGTAAGGGTTTGATTTAGGACCTCTTTCATAATATAGATTTCCATTTTTTTGTGTCATTGTTCTGTTGTTAAAGACCTGATGGACTGTTTGCACTGAGGTGAATGATTAAATGACTGTTACTGAGAGTGACTGAAAAGTGAGGCCATCTCAGAAGAATTAAAATCTTCCTGAAATTAAATGCAACAATCAAACTCAGTTTAAGAAAGCCTGCAGGAACTTATACAGTAAGCAAGCAGAAATAGAAAAATATTCCATTCCAAGCAAAACATCTCAGAAAAGAAACAGAAATGGTTCAGAAATAAACTTTCAGAGAGAGAAAGAATTGTTTAGGTGGAAATACATAGAGACATATATTGAGGTATTTGTGACAGGCATTCAAATGAATGACATACTTCCAGTCCACATCATTTGTACTGACAAGAATCACTGTATAAATCTGTTCTATATTGGCTTTTGAGGTTCTCCCCTTCCCCTCTTTCCCCATGTAGATAAATGCTATTTTGGCAAGGTGCAAAATATTATTAGGTTTGCTAATCTGTGGTTGAAACAGAGATCCTTGATACTGATCGAGTTGATACTGATACTGAAGCTGATCGAGTATATCTCAAGTAGATCAGCTTCAGTGACTAAAAGTAATTATCCAGCAGAAGTTAAAGTACAGGAAGTGGCTACCATTTCTTTGTTAAAATTCTTGAAAACAAATTGTCTTTGTGCTATGTGACTAATTTTATTAAAGGATAATAATCTATATAAAACTACAAATAATTGATTTCTTACCTCTTAGGAATGTAAGAGGCCCCTGCTACCTACTACCCATGAGCAGAGGACAACTCCATCACAGCTCTTAATTATTATTTAATTATGACACATATAATAATAATTTATGAATTCATGTCCTTCATATTGTGATGGTTCATAATATTGTCACCTACATCTGTGCAGTATAAGAAAACTAGCATTAGGAAAAAAAAATGTCATAGAAAATAATTTAGAAATATTTTTTTCTAGCCCACATTTTGTGCACTTTTGCTAGGTTTATTGTACACTTTTAGTTCTGATAATATTTGAGTTATAGTATTATTTCTACAAAATTACTTTATGATAATAGGTAAATTATTGTAAGGATTTATAACCACTAACATTTCAGAGTAGAAGAATAGTTACACATTACAATAGGCAAATTTGTGTCTCTAAAAGCAAACTACATGATACAAAAGAAAAACAGAGCAGATAATGTGAAGTAGAATCTAGTGAAAACAGTATAAATAAAAACAAATAAGAAAAATCCTCAATAGGTTTTAAATTATTCAAAGGTACCAGAAGTCATATGGGGAAGTTTTCTGTATGGGTATGAAGGAGTGTTGTGGGAACCCTGAGACCCCATGGATCATAAGATCCATGCAAAGTATTTTTGGGAAATAAGTAGAATCAACACCAGGAATGGGTTTTGGGGTGGGGGTTGTGCACAGGCAAACTGCCAACATTTTGCAATATGAATAATATTTGTACAGAAATTGCAAATATCTATTTCCTGGAGCTGACTTAACTGCTGATGAATGGCTAGTCCCTTTTAGAAGCTAGACTTCTTTAAGATAGCATAGATTAAGAAAAACAATAAAATAGGCCTTCATGATCTAGAGCTATGATAACTGTGACATCAGATCACCTGAACAGAAAACTTGATTCTGGCAGACAGCCTACATTAGACACAGAAACCAACCATTCTAATAGAGATCAGACACAGTGTAAAATAAGAAAGATGGATAAGAATAACTTTTCATTTCTTGTGATGAGTGGAACAAGTATTTCCTTGGGGAGTGGGGGGTTGCTTTGCTTTGTTTTGCCTTTCCAGATTGCCGTACAGTTTCTACAAGTTTAATTGACTAAATTGGATTTAAAATGTTATGGACAGGCATCTGGAAGGAAGTCAACATGTTTATGTTGGCTGCTGTCTTCCAGGTCAGCTGGATATTTAATAGAGCAATCTAATGAAACAAGATTGTCGGCTGAATATGAGCCAGCAGTGTGCTCAGGTGGCCAAGAAGGCCAACAGCATCCTGGCCTGTATAAGAAACAGTGTGGCCAGCAGGGCTCGGGAAGTGATCGTCCCCCTGTACTCAGCTCTGGTGAGGCCGTACCTCGAATACTGTGTTCAGTTTTGGGCCCCTCGCTACAAGAAGGACATCAAGGTGCTTGAGCGAGTCCAGAGAAGGGCTACGAAGCTGGTGAGGGGCCTGGAGAACAAGTCCTATGAGGAGCAGCTGAGGGAGCTGGGATTGTTCAGCCTGGAGAAAAGAAGGCTCAGGGGTGACCTTATCGCTCTATACAGGTACCTCAAAGGAGGCTGTAGCGAGGTGGGGGTTGGTCCATTCTCCCATGTGCCTGATGACAGGATGAGGGGGAATGGGCTGAAGTTGCTCCAGGGGAGTTTTAGGTTGGATGTTAGGAAGAACTTCTTTACTGAAAGGGTTGTTAGACATTGGAACGGGCTGCCCAGGGAAGTGGTGGAGTCACCATCCCTGGAGGTCTTTAAAAGACATTTAGATGTAGAGCTTAGGGATATGGTTTAGTGGGGACTGTTAGTGTTAGGTCAGAGGTTGGACTCGATGATCTTGAGGTCTCTTCCAACCTAGAAATTCTGTGATTCTGTGATTCTGTGAAGACAGATAGTCAGATTCACAAACAAGCACAAAGAAACATTGGCATAAGGATTTCCTGGACTATGCAGTGCTGTTCCCTGTATTCCAAAGAATAGAAAGTCATGAATAGCACTGTCACCAAAGCACCATGAGAAAACTAGCAAAATACAGAGAATCCTGTGTAGTCCCTCACACTTCAAAAGAACTTAGTGCTGTCGGCAAACACACAGAAAATATAATGGATCGCTTTTATCTTGAACATAATTGCCAATTTTGTCATCTGGTTTAGCATCACACGTATTTGGCACCACATAAGCCACACTAACGTATATAGAAGAGGTTCTAGGTTAACACAAGAGAACCATTTGAAGATGCTTTTTTCAGAGAGAGAGACATCATTATAGGTGTTTTTTTTTTTCTTTCTTTCTTTTTTTTTTAACAACAACCAGAAAGCTTCTGTGCTTGTTTTTGTATTATTTTGTTTTAATATATATATACTGCATACAAATGGCAACACAAAAGGTAGAGACCTGCTGGGTAAGACAGGGGAGTCAGTTAAGGGTCCAGCAGGTTTCCTGCCAAATACCTGCAGATCCCTGCTGTTCTGTCAAAGTATGTCTTTGGGAAAGTTGTGAAACAGTCCCACAAATTCTAGTGGATCTCCCAAAATCTAGATCAAAGAGTATTGCTGGTAAATTTTCAAGCACGCTGATTCAAGTATGCTGTTTGGACAGGAGTGTCTTTACCCACGTTTCTAAATTCTGTCACCTCTGTTCCCTCTGACTTTTCATGCCCCAAACAGCATTCTGTAGAAGGAAAGCTGTACTGAGAAAGTCATGTTCTTATCCTTGCAGACTACTCTGCCAATGAGGATGATGTCTTGGGTATCAGCTCAGTATTCACTATACCTTTGTTGCTCATTAACAACAGAACCTGCATGTTAGGTGCTTTCAGATGTTATTATCAAAAAAGCATTAAAAATAGTGCTAAAAAATATACAAAGATGGCATGACAATAAATTCCTTTCTTTAGCTGAAGCAGATGCACATTTTATGCAAATTTGGGAACACAAAGTGTTAAATTAATGGATTTTCAGGCAGAATACTTCCAAATATCTTTTAAAATAGTTCCAATATTTTATTTCCTACTGTTCATTTTATTTTTCTTGCCAACAATAAGCAATAGTGATTTGTTGTTGTTTTGTTTTGTTTGTTTGCTTGTTTGTTTTGTTTTGTTTCCTGTGGCCACTACAATAAAGGTCTTTTTAAGAATGCAATTTATTTTTTTTCTGGATATGTCCAGTAGAGAACTGTGCTATAAACACTTGGTAAACATTTGGGCATACATTTTTTTTCCCTCTATACTTGGTAGTATATTGCAGAGACAACTGTTTTGTTAAGCACTCGTTAAGGACACTTCTCAGTATTTTCTATTACTAATGTACTGGAAGCAAGTAACTTTTTCTTCTTTTTCTTTTCTTTTTCTTTTTCTTTCTTTTTTCTTTTTTTTTTTCCTTTTTTTTTTCTTTCCTATTCTTTCTTTTTCTTTTTCTTATTCTTTTTTCTTTTTCTTATTCTTCTTTTTTTTTTCTTTTCCTTTTCCTTTTTCTTGGAGAGGCATGGATGCCTCTCCCACCAATGGCGTGGAGATGTACAGTTGCAATTGTTATGAATTGGTATTAGGTTTTGAGTTCAAAGGATTGAAGATTTACCAAGATATTTTCCTCTCTGAAGGTATATTCACCATTTCCAAAATATTTTAATATATATTTTGAGTTGCATTTTGTGTTCAAATATATATTATTTGCTCTCTAAGCATGTCTTTCTAATACACTGCAATTAAATATGGTGCCTATGACATGATGACATGACTACATGAACTCTGAAAACTCACACCAATACTCTGCTCCAAAGTGTGTGGAAGTTACAGTCCAAAAAACATATAAGCAAATCAATCGTACAAGGCAAAGATTTTTTGTGAGAACATTTGCTACTTCAGTAGAAGGACTTGATTAGAATAAGGGGAGAACCAGCTATCAGAAGACTCTATAATAAATGACAATTGATTACTTGGTGAATTGACAATTGGCTGAACTGTTAGGCCCAGAGGGTTGTGATCAGTGTTGCAAAGTCCAGTTAGAGGTCATTTACTAGTAATGTACCCCACGATAGATCCAATCTTGCTCACTATCTTTATTATTGATCTGGATGATGTGGCACAGTGTACCCTGAGAAGTCTGCTGATAACACAAAATTGTGAGGAATGGCTGATATACCAGAGGGTCTTGCTGCCATCCACAGTGTGCTGCACAGGCTGGAGAAATGCTATGATAGGAACCTCATGAAGTTCAACAGAGAGAAGTGTGAAGTCCTCCTGTACTTGGGGAAGAACATCCCAGGCACCAGTACTTGCAAGGGTCACTGAGCTAGAAGCAGCTTTGCAGAAAAGTAGATGAGTTGAACTTTAACCAGCAACGTGCTCTTGCAGCAAAGATTACCAACTGCCTCCTGGGCTGCATTAGGAGTGTTACCAGCAAGTTTAGGATGGTTATCCTTCCCCTTCATTCAGCACTGGTGAGGCCACACCTGGAGTAATGTGTCCAGTTCTGGGCATGGCAATACCCAGATAAGTATGGAGCTACTGAAGAGAGTACAACAAAAGGACATCAAAATGACCTTTCGTATTCACATTTATAAAAATAAAAACAATAAATTAATTTTCTAATAATAACTGACATGTGAAAAATGAAATATTGGTTCAAATGTTATTTCTCAAGAGAAAAAAAAAAAAAAAAAAAAAAAAAAAAAAATAAAAAAATTTTTTAAAAAAAAACAACTCATTATAAAAAAAATATTGTTTAAAATTTTTTATTACAAAAAAAAAAAAAAAAAAAAAAAAAAAAAAGATAATTATAACATGTTTATATAAATCCAAGTCTCTATTGTGCCAAACAAGTAACAATATGTGTAAGACGGTTAG
Source organism: Heteronetta atricapilla (assembly GCA_011075105.1). NCBI lineage: Eukaryota > Metazoa > Chordata > Aves > Anseriformes > Anatidae > Heteronetta > Heteronetta atricapilla. The sequence goes on from CM021731.1 coordinate 154,791,344, forward strand.
CACTTATTGAAATAAGTACAATATAAAGATTTTTTTTTTTTTTTATTTGCCTTCTTTGTATCAAATTGAGAAGAGTTCTTGGGAACAGTCATTTTAAGCTATGCTGGTTTAAAAAAAAAAAAAAAAAAAAAAAAAGTTTGGAGAACCGCAGTCGCAAAGGGATTTCTGAATGAAGTTCATGCATTTTTAGCATTCACGGAGGCTAACATTCCATATTGTCTATATTTATGCCTACAGAATGATTACAACTAAATCAATATTTTTCATTCTAGCATTCATGATAATATTTGAATGAACACCCTAGAGGTGAAAAAAATCACCATTTAAAACAATTACTTCAGAATTGCAGTTTTAATATATTTTCCTGTAAAAGGGAATTCATAATAAATAGAATTACGTGGGCTTTTAGAAAAAAAAAAAAATAAAAAAAAAATAAAATAAAAAAAAAAATCCAGCTTTAGATTAAGCATAAGCCATTGAAAAAATAAAATAAAAAATAATGAATGATATAGCTAATGAAGGTAGATATTTTAGTTAATGTTTTTCATTTTTATTAAGCTTTACACTTACTAAGAGAAAAAAAGCTTTGATTAGGTATGATGAGAATATGAAAAAGGTACAAGATATAAATAATTAAACATTTAATTCAAAGCCTGTTTTTCACCTCATAGTTGACTAATCAGAGAATTAAACCTGGAAATTTACTTGGGAGTTCAACAGGATTTTCTTTCTTTTGGATGATCATTTTATTTCTTCAAAGAAAAAGAGGATTTTTATCTGAAGCCTTTAAAAAGTATTCTGTTAGGAAAATATATATATAGGCTTACTAAGAAACACTTTATATATATATATATATTTCATTTTGTATCTGTGTAATTGTGAAATATCAATGGGGCAGAAAATGATTAAAGTGATCTCCACATCCACAGAAGGGTCAGCAGATGCTGAATTTTAATAAAAACTTTTTTATATATTTTAGGCCTGTTCATGAAGTTTAGGGAGTAATCTGAACTTTCAATTTTACTAAATATACTAATAGTAGAAATATCAATTCTGTCAAGACAATAAACTCTGAAATAAAATCTGTTCATCAATAGCATTTCAAAAGAATGTGGAATGCACTATTACAGTAATTTTTAAAGTAGTATTGATTTAAGTTCCAGCTATTCTTATTCGTGTGATTTCAGGAAAAGCTCCTCAAAGTAACAGAATCATAATTTCCTGAGCAGAATAAAAGAAGGGAGGAGAGGAGAGGAGAGGAGAGGAGAGGAGAGGAGAGGAGAGGAGAGGA
>CM021731.1:154802634-154821742 GCA_011075105.1 Heteronetta atricapilla
CAATAAAGTAAATATTTAGAAAGATTTATATAAATTGTGGTACTGAATTTAGAATAGCATGATTGGAGAGTCCTAGCATTTTTTGCAGCCATTGTCTGTGGATACTGAATTTCTAATAGAAGACAATGAATTTGAACACCCTAAGATCTTTCTGGTCTCAATAAAGTAAATCTGGTACTCAATCTTTCTAAATATTTACTTTATTGAGTAAATACCTGGAACTGTGTGTGTCAATAAAAATGTGGATTGCCTCCAAAAGGATCTTAAATATTCTGTGGTTCATGTTCTGGTTTATCTGATATTCCTCTTACAAAGTTCATTGAGCACATATCTTCACTGCAAACATATTAAGTATTCCAGGAGAGCCTGACTGTTCATTTGACTCCTAGCATAGCAGCCCATTGCATAAAAGTTAAGGCTGGGAAAATAAGAAATATTCTTGAAATTCCCAGGTGACTCCAACACCTACTCAGTTCTTCACCAGTCTTGCACAGTATGAGCCACGTATCTTCATGAATGAAACTACACCACCTATATAATGAATTGGTTTAGTAATACATTGTAAAGATAAAATCTGAAAAGACTTTTCAAAAGTAGTAACTAACCTGCCTTGTAAAGAGATATATAAATATTTATTCAACAATACCAATATCAAAGCCACAATTTGTTATATATGTAATGAATCTTGTCAAGTTTTTCTCTGTGAATGATTTTCCTTTTTTTATTCTGTGCTTATTAGAGAAGAAACTTAGAATCATTTTGGTTGGCTGATTGGTTGGTTGGTTTTTGTTTTTTACAGTGTATCAGTCAGCTGAATACGAGGCAGTTAAATACTTCTCTTCCTGGAGTACTTTCACCACAAACCTAAGAAATCACTTCACTCTGCTAGGAAGCATTTGTATCTGCCAGTATTGTCTCTTGAAACAAAAACTAAATTAAAAATTGCAGAACTCAGCTTGTTTATGACACTTTAAGCCATAATGCTGAATGATGAGTCTTCATGTAAACTACATGCTTCCCCTTCAGCTCTGATTCTTTAATCACGTGCTGGCTGGCTCTCTCAAGATAACAGCAAGGCTTTGCTGAGCAAAATGTGTGCCCTTAATATATTGTATAGTTTAAAATATAGATATATAAATATATAAAAATAGATTTCACATGCACATCACAGGAGTGAAAAGTAGTTTAATGCACTGTACTATTGTGCTCTTCTACAGTTTTCTACGTTTGCAGAGAGAAAAAGACTAGGCAAATGAGTTCTTTAGGCAACAAACAGCCCTCATATATAACGTGGGATTTTTGTTTATAAGATATCAAAGTAACAGATTGTTTTCCAGACTATTTCTTGTGCCTGCAGAATGCATTGCTTATTGCACAGGCTGACAAGGAGAACAAATTATGATGATACCTGCAGCAAATGACTTGCTCTGTACTGCTGTCTACGGGCCACTGACTTGGAGGATTTCCCAGGGCTCAGAATAGAAAGAAATAACGAGTCTCAAATAGGAAACATTCAGTATGCTCAAAAACGATGTTTCACTTTTCAGTTCAGAAAGTCTGTGGACATCAACTTTTTTTCTCTCAGTAAGTGTCTGCATACCACTGAAATACTGCTACAGTTCCTTTTTTTTTTTTTTTTTGTAGTGTGTTGTGCTACTGTAGTACCTGCTTTGTTTTAGATGCCATAGCTTTGCACAATGAGCATTGCATGCATTCTAAAAATATTTTTATGATCACTGATAAAGAAGACTGTTTCCTATGACTTTCTTTTTTGTAGGTGATGACAATCTGTTTTTGTGGTTACAGCATTTATAATAACTGTTCCATGTGTGTTATTTGGTGTTATTAACATACAAGTTCACACAGTAGTGCTTTTCAGAGCTGTAGAGCTTGGACTGGCAAGAGGTAATATATTTCCATTTTATCAACACTTACAGAAATGTGATTATCTTTGAAATGATCTCTGCTGCTATACAGAATCCACAACCAGTAAATTAAACTGGAGAAAGTACTGATCATCAAGCAGTAACACAGGAATGTACACACAGTGCAGTCATCTTGCTTATTCCCTTAATACATCAGCCTAGAGGAACTGCTCACTAAGTAATTCCATTCCAACTCTGGTGAGACCAGAGTTTCTAAGTGCCACTTAGATCTGAATGGTATTTTACTGTAATTCTAGTTACTGTTCCAACTTTTTTTTTTCTTTTAAATGAGTTTGCTTGCATACAAATTATTTTGCTAGTGTTTTTATGATATTGACACACTACATCTGTCATTAATTAGTATTAACAGACAGTAAGCTGTTTCTCAAATTTTTGTTGATATCTTCCATACAGATGTGATATTTACTTGCTGAGCCTCTACTCAGAAGAGACTGTCAATGAAGTTGTGTGATGGTTTTATGATATGTTATCAGATTTCATATGTTAGAATTACTAATTTGATTTTCTCTTCTGGCTAGAGAGTTGATTTCCTGCTGTACTTAAATCTTTTAAAGTCTCTTTTCATATGGAAGTCTACACCTCTCTTTCCTTTACCAAATATATTGTCCCAAGTATGTTAGTTTGGGAATATTTTGTTCTAACTTTTATTACTTTATTTTTTTCTTATTATTCTCTAACTTTTATTACTTTTTTTTTTTTACTCTAACTTTTATTCCTTTATTTTAGAATCGTCATAGGATCATAGAATGGTTTGAGTTGGAAGACCACCTAGTCCAACCCCCCTTCAATGGTCAGGAACACCTTCCACTAGCCAAGGTTGCTAAAGCCTCAACCAACCTGGTCTTAAACACTTCCAGGAATGGGGCATTCACAGCTTCTCTGGAAAAATTGTTCCAGTGCCTCACCACCCTCTGAATGAAGAATTTCCTCCTAACCTCTAATCTAAATCACCTCTCTTTTAGTTTAAAACCATTCCCCCTTGTCCCACCAGTATTTGCCTCTGTAAAAAGTCACTTGCCATGTTTTTTATAAGCCCATTCATAAGTACTGAAAGGCTGCAATAACGTTCCCCTGGAGACTTCTCTTCTCCAGGCTGAATAGCCCCAGCTCTCTCAGCCTGTTTTCATTGGAGAGATGCTCCAGCATCATCTTCATGGCCCTCCTCTGGACCCGTTCTAACAGGTCCACGTCCTTCTTGTGCTGGAGGCCCCATACCTGGATGCAGCACTCCAGGTGGGACCTCACAAGGGCAGAGCAGAGGGGGACAATCACCTCCGTTGGCCTGCTGGCCACCCCTCTGGTGGTGCAGCCCAGGATGAAGTTGGCCTTCTGGGATGCAAGCATGCATTGCTGACTCACAGCTTTTCATCCACCAGAACCCCCAAATGCTTCTCTGCAGGGCGGCTCTCCATGAGTTCGTTATCCAGTTTGTATTCATACCTAGGATTGCCCCATCCCAGGTGTAGCACCTTGCACTTGGCCTTGTTGAAGCTCATTAAGTTTACATGAGCAAACTTCTCAAGCTCACCCACGTCCCTTTGGATGGCATCCCCTCCTTCTGTTCTATCAACAGCACTGCACAGCTCGGTGTCATCTGCAAACTTGCAGAGGGTGCACTCGATCCCACTGTCTACGTCATTGATAAAGATAGTAAACAGCACTGTTACCAAGACAGACCCCTGAGGGACACCAATTGTCACTGATCTCTGCCTGGACATTAAGCTGTTGACTGCCAGTCTTTGAGTGCAAACATCCAGCCAATTTCTTACCCACTGGTCCATTCACCAAATCCATGTATCTCAAATTTAGAGACAAGGCTATCATGGCCACCAGATTTTCCCAGCATGATCTGTCCTTAGTGAAGCCATGTTGGCTGTCACCAATCACCTCATAATTTTCTGTGTGTCTTAGTACAGTTTCCAGGAAGATCTGCTCTATGATCTTGACGAGTACAGAGGTTAGACTGACAGGCCTGTAGTTGCTTGGGTCTTCCTTTTTAAACATGAGGGTTATGTTCCCCCTCTTTCAATCATTGGAACTTCACCACACTGCCATGACTTCTCAGATATGATTGATAGGGGCATAGTAACTTCATCCAACAGTTCCTTCAGGACCTGCAGATGTATCTCATCAGGTCCCATGGACATGTGCACCTTCAGGTTCCATAGATGGTCTTAAACCTGATCTTCTCCTACACTGGGCAGTTCATCATTCTCACAGTCCCTCCCTTTGCCTTCTGGGAACTGGGCCATGTGGCTGGAACTCTTGTTGGTGAAGTCTGAGGCAAAATAGTCATTGGGTACCTCAGCCTCCTCCATATGCCCACCAGGGCTTTGTCCCATGGTACTCTACCAAGCAGACCAGAATGAAGAGGCTAAAGTCTGCTCTCCCACAGTCCAGGGTAGCGAGCTTGCAGTGCTCCCTCCTTCCTGTTCTCTGAATACAAAACTGCACCATTTCATGATCACTGCAGCCACAGCTGATGTTTCACATTCCCCACCAGTCCCTCCTTGCTGGTGAGAATGAGGTCCATCACAGCACCTCTCCTCATTGGCTGCTCTATCACTTGGAGAAGGAATTTAACATCAATGCATTCCAGGAACCTCCTGCTGTGCTGTCCCTCCAACAAATATCATGATGCTTGAAGTCCCCCATGAGAACCAGGGCTTGCAAATGTGAGGCTGCCTCTGTCTGTCTGTAGAGGGCCTCATCAGCTTGATCTTCTTGATCAGATGGCCCATAGCATTCTCCTACTATAATGTGCCCTGCTGGCTCCTGGTGGGTCTCTGCACTCCCTTGCGGGTGATGTTGCATACTTGCTTTGAGTTTTGCTCATTCATGCAAGTTTCCTGCCCCCTTTGCTTGCCTTCCTACTCATAGGGATACATCAACATTGATCTTGGAGGAAGTGATGTTTGAATACTGACCAGCTCTCTTGGACCCCCCTTCCTTCTAGGGTCCTAGCCCATGGGATTCTTCCAAGTAGAAGAGACCCAAGTTTGCACTCCAGAAGTCCAGGGCTGCAATCCTACTTTTTGCTCTGCTTCTCCCTCACAAGATCCTGAACCCCACTACTTCCTTGGCACTGCAGCCAAGGTTGCCCCCAACCTTCACATCTCCAACCAGACAGACCTTCTTTGTTAGTACAAGGTCCAGCAGCACACATCTTCTTGTTCACTTCTCCACCACCCGTGCCAAAAAGTTGCCTTCGATGCACTGCAGTAACCTCCTGGACTATTTGTGCCTAGCTAGATAACAGAAGATAACAGAAGATAACAGAATGGTTAAAGTCCCCCATTAGAACAAGGGCTTGTGATTGTGAGGCTACTTCCAGCTGTATATAGAAGGCTACACCTACACCCTGATCCTCATTGAATGGCCTGTAGCAAACATCCACAACAGCCATGGCAGCCTGACCATTAATCCTTACCTGTAAACTCTCAGCTTGCTCTTCATCCATCCTTAGGCAGAGGTTGATGTATTCCAGTTGCTCTCTCACATAAAGAGCAACTCCACCACCTTGCCTTCCTGGCCTGTCTTTCCTAAGAAGAATGTAGTCCTCCATGACAGCATTTCAGTCATGTGAGATATCCCACCATGTTTCTGTAATTGCAATAAAGTCATAGCCTTGTGACCACATGCAAATCTCCAGTTCTTCCTGTTTATTTCCCATGCTATGTGCATTGGTGTACAAGTATTGAAAACAATTAATAATGCAGTTTGTACTGCAAGTAGCTGATGCTTGCATGCATCTCTGCAAAGTCCAACTGTTGTTCCACATGAGAAGTGGATGTGGTTCTTCAATCATAAAAAAAAAAAAAAAAAAAAAAAAAAAAAAGACTTTAAACAAATCCAGATTCCATTAGGCAGGTTGATTTCCAGTTGATTATACACTAACTGGCATGGTTGCCATTGCAAAGCAATTGATTCACTAAAGGCCAACAGCAAAAGTAATCCACAATACCACTCCCTAAAACAATTGTCTACTAAAAGTGTCCAGAGACAAGCCAATTCTTAAACTGGCATTCACTGAAAATTAAATGCATTTCCTTTACCACTTTTCTTCTCCCTCTTGAGAAGGCATCACAAAGGTTAAATAAGTTATGTTATCCAATTAAAATATGAAATTTGACAGCTTCCTCTAACTGTAAGATAAGCTAAATAGACCTTTATATTTAAGATGGGTTTTGCCTTTTTAATATATATATATATATACATATATATATATATGAAAAGCACACATGCCAAAAAGAATCCCAAGATATTTTGGATGAGAGATTCTCCCAGTACAGTTAGGTAGTTAAAAATCTGACATTGTATCCACTGTCATATATTATGAAGTATAAGTCTCATCCATGTGTACAACTAATGGGGCAGTAACTCATTGCAAAAAGAAAGGCTTTTCTATTATTTGATGAAATTATAGAAGAAAGCAGAAACTTATAGCATTCACATCTAAGTTAATAGGAGATTGAGTATGCACCATTGTACTACTGCATCAGGGCCTTGAAGCCCTCTTGAACTCTGTAGTCTGTCTCTATTACATATCAACATGTATATTCCATTTCTTTTCTAAACTGAGATTGGGTATTAAGGGCATCAGAAGCTCCTTTTCAATTTCAAAATTGCCGCTATTTCCATGTGGTACAGGAACAAAACCCCTTCTAGTTTTATTAGAGATCTGTGGACACAGTTATGGGAATCCTGAAAGAAAGTATTAAAAAGTAAATAAATAAATCTATTTTTATCAGAATCAAGGAGCATAAATAATAATTTATAAATTAAAAAAAAAATTACATGGTTTTGCAGACAGTAAAGTAGAACAGATTCTCTAAAATAAGCATCAAAAAAAAAAAAAAAAAAAAAAAAACTGTGCCCTGACCATATTGTTTGTCATAGAAAAAATCCAAAAATCTCAAAACCCTCCTTCCTTCACTTAATATTGTACTTAAAAATAAGAAGATAGAACAATATTTCTCTTTTGCTGAGAAACCCCAGCACAAGCAGTTTTTACCAGCTATAGCAGCAAGCAATTTAGGTGCAAAATAGGCTTTTGTAGAGAGAATATGTACCATAATGAATACTTTTTTTAGTGTTGCTGTCCACCTAATACTGCTGGAAAAAACTGTCTTGTTTTCTGTGCCACTATTTTCTGTGCCACTATTTTCTGCAATAAATGGATAAGAATTGATAGTATCTTCCCATTGCATTAATGTGCATGTTTTGTCACTGTGCACTATGCGGTACTTTATGAGCAAAAAAAAAAAAAGAGAGAGAAAAATAATAATAAAAAAGAATACAAATGTAAGTTGTTTTGGTTTGGTTTGGTTTCAATTAGCTTTACACAAATTTGGACCTTAGGTGTAGTTCCAGAAAGCTCTGTAAAATGTACATTATTTTCTTTTGTTAGTCACATTTAGGAAAATCAAAAGCTTTTCATTTAAGTACAAATAGTATTTTAAATCATTTGTGCTAAATGACTGAAACTCTGATTCGCCTTTAATAATGTTGGTAAACTTCCTAATGAAAAAAAATACTCTATGTGGCTAATGACCATCAATTATTTACCTCCTAAGCATCTCAACAATGGGACATGCATGTTCTCAACTTCATGCCCTCATAATCACTTTTTTCTTCTCTGTCTTCATTCTGTACACCATATAGGTTTGAGATTACACATAGTTTTCCAGGACACGCAATCATCTCAGAATGTTCACATAAATTTTAGTGTTTTGAATTTCAGGGAGAGGTCACCTTTGTGAACAACAAAATGAACAAATAACTTCATTATAATCTCAGAACTGTTGAGAGAATCTTTTCACTCAAAGATTCAAAAACATCAGCAATCCTGAACTTTTAATATTTATTTTTGAGGTTGAAGTATATTGTAAAAGGAGGAGGATGTAACTCAGAAAATAATTTCCCATCTCAGTCCTAGCTATTTCCTACTCTGCAAAAATTATATCAATATTTTATGAATAATGGTAATACTCAAAATATTTAACTTCAGCACCAGCTAATAGTCAAATCAATACTATGTGATAAGCTACCTCTCTGTAGATGTGTCAAAACAACAACAACAACAAAAAAAAAAAACAGGAATAGCTTACAACAAATACAGAATAGGTTTCTCTGTCAAGTATGAATATACTCATATGACACATCACTGCTATCATGCCTTGCCATAGATGGAATTTGTCCAAGGGTTTGTAGCATGACAGTAGCACTGTATTAATTCCAGAAGTACAATGAAAGAAGAAAAAAACAGATAAAAAAATATATATATAAAGGGAGAACCAACAAATCACTGAAAATAATAATAATAATAATAATGTAATGAAGATATTGAGCGGTTCTCAACCTGCAGGAGTGTGATAATTTTAGAAGAAAAAAAAAAAAAAAAAAAGCGGAAAAGGCAGAAAAAGAAATCAAGTAAAATTAACATATAGGTATGCATTTGTAATATGAAAAACAAAACAAATTTTTTGCAGCAGTCTTTCCCATTGAAAAAGAAACAAAAATAATAAATAAGCAGTTTAGATACAAACAGATGAAATCAAATCTAGCACAAGTGAATGTTGAACGGCTGTTGCACAAAGTGCACTCAAATTTTACTTCCCAATTACCTCAGTGGGATACCTGTTATAGAACAGTGCAAAGTGCAGGCTAAAATATATCAACAAAAATTTTGAGTAGAGAAAAAAAAAAAAAAAAAAAAAAAAAAAAAACATTTTGAAAGTGAGTCGCAGGAGCTTGTCCCTGTTTCTGAAGAGTATATCTAACTAAGGCCCTAAGTATCTGACTGTTAAATGCTGTACTCTTGAGAATTCACTTGTTCCATGAGAAAGAACTGCATTTCAATCATGAATAGAGTCACCAGAATGTATAATTCGTTAAATTTATACAGCAGTTTGAACTGTTCTAAGAGGCAGATGGATTTTAACTGTTAGGTAATTATCATAACACTAAAGAAGGCACAAACATGTTATCAGTGATCAAAGGAAAATGCAACTGCAAGTACCACATCTTGCATATGAATAATTTAAAAACACAGTTATTTGTATGCTTAATTAAGACCTCAGGCAATGTGTTCCATCACCACTTCCAATATGTACTTGGTTCTCATGAAAACACATATTAATTTGTCTGTGTTGTGGTTTATTAATAAAACCTTAAAAAAAAAAAAAAGCTGCAAAGTGTAGTTAATATGAAAAATCAGTGTCACAATAAAATCCTGTCTTACTATTTTTGTGACACTTTTGAGACAGGTAAATAGACAAATGATGGCACGGTCAAACGCAGTGCTGACAACATTGTAATAATAACCACTAGTAAAGGAAAAATAGTTGTCACATTTAATGTCATTTAAAGTAGTGGCACCTATTCATTCACTTAAAGGCTATAGACATCATTTTTAGCCAAAGCCTATGCTTGGTGTGCACGTTAAGATGCATAAGGAAAGAAACAGACAAAATTATTTAAGGAGGCCAAATTAACTAAATTTCTGCCATTAAAAATTTTTGAGTCATGCCTAGGGAGTCTCTGACAATAGGTAACAATAGAATATGATATTAGATTTAATAGCCTATAGGTCCAATCATAGAATCATAGAACCATTAAGGTTGGAAAAGACTTATAAGATCATCTGGTCCAACCATCACCCTACCATCAATATCACCCACTAAACCACGTCCCTAAGCACCACGTCCAACCTTTTCTTAAATACCCCCAGGGATGGTGACTCCACCACAACCCCAGGCAACCCGCTCCAATGCCTAACCACTCTTTCTGTGAAGAAATGTCTCCTCATTTCCAACCTGAACATCCCCTGGTGCAACTTGAAGCCATTCCCTCTAATCCTACCACTAGTTACCTGTGAGTAGAGGACAACGCCCAGCTCCCCACAACTTCCTTTCCAGTAGTTATAGAGAGAAATAAGGTCTCCCTGACCCTCCTCTTCTCCTGACACCTCTTGACTAAACAACCCCAGTTCCCTCAGCCACTCCTCATAGGACTTATGTTCCGGGTCCTTCAACAGCTTTGTAGCCCTTCTCTGGACACGCTCCAGGGCCTCAATGCCCTTCTTGCGCTGAGGGTTCCAAAACTGAACACAGTACTCAAGGTGTGGCCTCATCTGAGCTGAGTACATGGGAACTATCACCCCCTCGTCCTGCTGGCTACACTGTTCCTTATACAAGCCATGATGCCGCTGGCCTTCTTGGCTACCCAGGCTCACTACCAGCTCATGTTCAGGCGAGCATCAATCAGCACCCACAGACCCTTTTCCTCTGCACAGCTTTCTAGCCACTCTGCCCCAAGCCTCTAGAATTGCATGGGGTTGTTGTGGCCAAAGTGCAGGACCCAGCACTTAGCCATTTGAACCTCATCCCATTGTCCTCTGCCCATTGATCCAACCTGTCCAGGTCCTTCTACAGAGCCTTTGTACTCTCCGGCACCTTGACACTTCCCCCCAACTTGGTGTCATCTGCAAACTTACTGAGGGTGCCCTCAATTCCCTCATTCATATCATCAATAAAGATATTAAAGAGGACGAGCCCCAACACTGACCCCTGGGGAACACCACTCATGACTGATCGCAGGCTGGATATAACTCCATTTACCACCACTCTTAGGGCCTGGCCAGCCAGCCAGTTTTTTAGCCAGCAAAGAGTGTACCATCAAAGCCATGGGCTGACATCTTCTCCCGGAGAATACTGTGGGAGGAAGGCAGTGTCAAAGGTTTTGCTGAAGTCTAGGTAGAATATGTCAACAGTCTTTCCCTCATCTACCAGGCAGGTCACCTGGTCATAGAAGGGGATTAGGCTGGTCAGGCAGGACTCGCCTTTCATGAATCTGTGCTGACTGGGCCTGATTACCTACCTGTCTTGCACATGCTGTGCGATTGCACTCAAGATAATTTGTTCCATAACCTTCCCTGACACCAAGGTCAGGCTGTCAGGCCTGTAGTTCCCCAGACCCTCCTTATGAGCCTTCTTATAGATGGGCATCACATTAACAAGTCTCCAGTCATCTGGGACCTTCTCCAGTTGATGTTGATTCTATGATTACTGGCTTTGGACAGCATTCTGCTGATGACACACACAAAAATATGTACTCTTACAAGTCTGCACTGTACAACTTTTCCATTTGGCATAGCATAGTTAGTCATGGATTTCGCCAAAACTTAGGCTTCAATTCCTGCTGCATAATCTTAAAAATTCTTTAATCTGATAAAATTTATTTCACAAACCCATTCAGATTTTATACAGTTAACAGTTAGTCATTTGAATGCTGGGCTTAGTCTCCCTTTGGCTTTTATAATTTATATCAATAACAAAAATACTATATTATTCTCATTTTGGAATAAATTTTGCTAGTTATGATCAGATAGTTTTTCTATTAGTGACATTTTTCAGCCCTTCATGGAAAAAATAAGTATTAATCTATGTATATCAGCTAGTGATCCAGGGATTCTGCAGTGTAAGATGTGATCCCTTCCAGATAATTTCAGACACATCTTTTGCTACATCTATAAATAGGAAACTATTAATCCTAACTGAAATGTTTAAATTTCCAGTATAGTCAATAGAGAGGAAGATACCCCTGGAAATCTCCACAGGGAGGTTCTGTCTGCCAGACATACACAGTGGTATCTTCTACTATGACAGGATTTTCTAAAATTAGGAAGACTTTATTTCACCTGTTAATGTGAGCTCCAAGTAATGGCTATTATTTTTAAAAACAGTATCTCTCTGAGATTATCTTCTAAAAGAAGAAATACATTGAAATGACCAGGATCCAACTCCCTGTAATCACAGCACAATCATACTTACTTCATAACTTTATTATTTGTATTTGTAGGCAAGATAAATCATGTTTTTAAATTACTGGGGAAGAAAGAAAAATAATTACCATTATTATCGCTGTCATATGCAACTGACTTTGATTATCATGATTGCCTATTAAATAAGAGTGATAGCTGCTGATTGCAGTACATAAGAAAATATATACTGAACCCATTATTGGCCTACCATTAAGATAAATGAATGAGGAAGAGCCTATCATTTAAAAAGCTCTCCAAAACACCAGACTGTACAAGTGAGGATTTTTACAAAAGAAGGTGACTTTGTCAAACCATTTTCATCACTGACTGGTTTACCTGAATTCATGCTAGCTCCTCTAATTGCACTTCACTGCTGGGAGTACAAACCTGTGGAGTCCAGAGCACAGATTATAGCAGTCAGGGTCCAATGGAATCAAAAGTTCTATTGATTTTTGGTAAATCCACTATTTACAGAAAAAGAAGGAGGTTTACTGTGAGCCTTTCACAACTGAGAAATGACATAAGGGCCACTGTGGCATATACTGAAAAGGTCTCTGTCATAAAGTTTGTGAACAGTTGTAACGTAACCCTAGCACAGTAGCCCAGAAACCAAACCCTACTGGGAAGAGATGTTCTCATTTAAGCAATATATTTAAGCAATAAGTTTAAAATTTTTAATTAATAGTACCTAGAAAACAGACACTATGTTTAAGCACCAAACATTTACATATTTTAAAGTAGATTCTTTGCTAGGGATTTTTACACACTTGTACATTTACCCAGTAAGAAAAGAGGAAATGCTAGGAGACCCCTATTTTTTTCTGCAAGCAGGTCAAAATAGTATTTGATCTATTTTCTGATGTACACATTCAAGATGACCAGAAAGTGATTTTTAATGTATCTGTTCTTTTTCTACTTGATAATATTTAGTCATTTGTACAATAAATATGTATAGTCTGATTTTCTGAGAGCTTTCTGGGTCCTTCTTGAAGGAGCCCTCCCTTTACATCTCCAAATATTAAGTTCACTACTACTCTTCTGCTCAGATCACTGAAAGTACAAAGAAAAAGATAGTGCATGTAGTACAATTGGTGAGAAAAGAGGTCATCTGCTTTGATGACAAAGAGAAAGGAACATTTCAGAAAACATTTTTCTCCTACCTCTTCATAGCAGAGATAGTTACTTTTTCTGTTCTAGAAGGGCACAACATATTCAGGGTGTATTTCTAAATCTGAGTTTAATTATGTACTCTAAATACCAGACTGGTCATCCTCTTCAAACTAGTCCTTCTATAATTTACTTTTTTTTTTTTTTTTTTTTAACAATTAGAAAAGACTACATAATCATAAAATCAGATATGTGTAAGGAGCTCCCCAAATGTTTGGACATATCTGTTTGAGTTCCTGTCTGTCTGAACTGTACCTAAAGTCACAATAATTTCACAAAAATTAAAAACCAGACAAATAAATATGTATCCCAAGTACTTCAGCCCAACTCAGACACCTGCAAAAGCAAAAGGCTTCATTTTCCAGTAGATGTTAGGCTGTTTTATGGTTTGATAATTCTGTGGTGCAACATACCCTTTGAAAAAGCAGAATGTAGTAGTAGAATAAGAAGATACAGTGTACCTGCTAAATATTTATTAGAAAAGGACACATTTCTAGTTTGTGTTTTCAAGCTGGCATCCTCTTGGAAAGGGCTCAAAAATATGACACAAGGTGAAATCCTTCAGATCAGACACTTAACTGCAGGTGTTTACAATGTAGATGCCAACATGTTGGCAATATACCCAAACTCATTTTAAATAGTCTGAGGCTAAAGACCTACTTTCTTATCCTGAAGCACACACTCAGACTTGGCCATATGAACAGCTCTCTAAGCTTCATGGACTAGACCTGCATATGAGGGAAGCTTGAACACTAAATGCATGTCTCATTACAGAAATGAATCCTATCCCAGCTGCAAACAAATGTTATATGTTATCACTGATTACATAACATTTCAGTGCATTTCACCATATTTATCATGCAAAGTACCAGAAACAAAACCTCTGATTCTTTTCTGGATACTGATATTCACCAAATGGTAGAGGCTTTTCATTCCTGGAGGTCTTAGTACTATGACAGGCTATACAAGCAGAAGAAAATCAGACTATACTTACACTGATACACACAGCTCTAACCATGATTGGAAGGAAGGGCCAAATCCTCTCATGGTATCATGAGACAGAGAAATGCTGCTTTGATAACTTGTTTTGTGTTTAAAGGCTGATGTGAGGTCATATAAACCTGAGTTACGACTCATTTCCATTTCCTAACACAGAGAACAAATTGCCACATTTCATGCTCCATATAAAACACAAATAACAAAAATGGACTTATTAGAAAGCAAGGTTACAGCAACATGGAATTTATATATAAATATATGTAGTTGCCTACACAAATAGGTTATACATCATGTTGCCAGCCTTAAAAATAAATTAAAGTACATAAACCTTTATAGATTATAGGAATTCTTAGTTATGAAAAGTAGGACAAATATATATATATATATATTTTTCTACTAAAATTACCTGTTTAAGCTTTTGTATTGCATAATACTACTCAGATAGAGTGCTGGAATTAAGTAGATAGAACTAGGACTTATACACAAGAGGTGACACCACAATCTATTAAGCTCCCCTTATTTAATCTGTCCTTCATAAGCTTAATATGTGATTCATCCTTTTCATATCACAAAGGACAAAAAGGTGAGTTTTTGTATTTGAATCACTAATTTACCCTCCCCATCTCCCTTTTCCAAGCAGTAAAAGCTAGAGAAGAAAGCTTTTCCTGCAGTTTCTTCAGCCCTTTTATCTGAGGAAAAACAGTTATATATTGGGTCTCTAAGGTATCTGACGCTCTCTTTATCCACTCACCCTATTTCCATACTCACAGCTACAAGAAAAGAAGCTATCGCATAGAAAGATAATATATTTGCAAGTTAGTAGGACTTGCAGTATGTAGATTATAAGTCCTCCTTTCCAAGACCCTCTCCAGTCTTCTGGGACAAGGACAAATAACCTCTCAAAATGAAATGCCTCATAATGGAATTGTTCTATTCCATTTGTTTAGATCTTCACCCAAGGAGGAAACAAGACAAATCCTAGCCTCTAGAGGAAAACAATACAATAAACTATACAGTGCTGGTTTACAATCAAAGGACAACATTCCTGACAGATAAAAGACCTTGAGACTTACCCAGTAAGATTTGCAACTTATTTCTTTGTAGAGTAATTTTTCTTAATTAAGTCATAGCATCTATTTGGAGGTAAAATTATATTTTAAGCATGCTGAAGCTGGAGGGCTAAATGTGATATTTCACTTTAGGAGGAAGGAATAATGACTGCCTTTGAGCTTGAATCGGGATTCCACTTATCCCAGAAAACAACCCTACTGATGGAAAAGATTTTATTTATTTGTTTGTTTGTTTGTTTACTATTTTACCAATTCTTTCCTTTTGTTTTCAGTAATTTTTTTACCAATAGAGAAATAAGAACCCAGAGATTTCACCATGAAGTTATCAATAATGTTAGAATGGCTTGCTTTTTTCATCTCCAGAAACCATTTTGGAAACTGTACTTAAAAGCAGCTGTCAAGAAGATGGAAAAAATAAATTAAAGAAGCAGTCTTTACATTGAACTAAATGGATTAGGCAATGAAAAACAGATTAATATCTCTAATTCTCATGCTTGGAAAATGAGGTAGAGAAGGGGAATGGAGAAGGTAAAGCTGCCAAGCTTGCATGCCCTCCCTGAAATGTCTCTTTTCACCAATGCAAATAAGAGGTTGCTGGACTAGATGGGTCCATGACAAGAAATGCTAGTAGAATAGTTCTTATCATTCAGTCTTCAGATCATGGTGAAAAATATTATTTTCTAACTGAAATACAGAATTGCCAGCAAACTTATTGTTGCTTTCAACAGAGTTTTCGTCCTGTAGTTATGGCTATCCATGATACAAATGATAACAGTATAACAAAACATACATGTAATCTTAAATGTGTTACAGTTCTACAGTTGTGCAGGATCATATTGGAACTGATGCTTTATAAGCCTTAAATTCAGTAACTCACAAATATGTAATGATCACCAACTTCTTTAGCAAGTATGCTATTCAAACTTTCTAGTGTTTCTACCTGATTTATAAACAATAAACCTTGCAGCAAGACTGAATAAGAAAGAATCTCGATTTAGTATAGATGGATGAGGGAAATTATGTTTTATTGTTTTTAAATGTTAACCCAGTTAATATCCCAAAATTATTCTGTTTGTTCTTCTGTACACTTAATTAAATACTGAAATGGTACTCGCAGGTACAGGTGGCCCAGGTGACAAATTCTTACTTCCTACATTCCTCTACCATATGCAGATTTTTTGACTACATTTCCAGTAACTGAAGTGAGAGGCAGCAGATAGTTTTGTTGTTGTTGTTGTTGTTTTTCTGGTGTTGACATACACTGAGCAATGACTTGAATTAACAATTACCCTTTAATGTAGTAAATTCATACTTTCACTAGAGTTGTCTTTAATATTATGCTATATTTATAGGTAAAAGAAGCTTACCTGAATTATATGTTTCAGCTTGTCAATAATTTGATTTATTACAGGATCTGTTCCTTTCAATTTTACTTCTGGATTCCCAAACTGAGCTTTGATTCCACTGCCAACCACACGAAGGGTATAGCTATTTCAACACACAAACACACACACAAAGATGATTTAGTAAGTTATTCTACTCTTAGAGAGTTATCTTCTAGTTCATATTAACTCAATTCTCATGGCACCAACATTACATTTTAATGAGATGCATTAATTTTGTGCACATATTTTTAATAGAAAAGAAGTATAGCAGAATATAATTATTTCATTCCACAAAGTTGTGTTATTTATTGTTGCTTTAATTTTACTGCAAATTTTAACAAGAAAAGAGATGTTTACATTTTGATCAAAGAAACATTTATCTCTGCATATTTTTTGTGTATGAACTGTCCTTCATTTTGGTTTTGTTAAGTACAAGCTAAACAGTGATTACCTAAAAGCATGACATATCAGGTTAAAGACAAAACAAAACAAAACAAATAAACAAAACCCTCCAGAGTCTACACACCTGGTAGGTTCAGAAGTATATCTGAAGTTTTCTAGTGTTTTTGTGAATGCACATGCAGCTAGAATATTTATTGCAGGACAATAGACAAATTGTGCATATATTATTTGACATTATATAACTGATACAAGTACAGAGAAGGACAAAATTTACTTCATAGACAGATATGTGCAAAAGAAGCAATGGAAGCCAGATATATTCTCATTCAAGAAAGAATTTACATAGTAAGTAAAGTACTGGTTCTAACATGTTAATATATCAAAACTCAAAATATAGACACTAAAATTTACCACTTCGCAGAATTCTGTGGCTTATGAAGATGCAATTCTACATTCAACTTCCTATCTTATAGGTAATCATGAAGTTATGCAAGAAAAAATGAATTGCTACGTTGTCACAAATACTGTCCATTATGCAAATACCCTCCCTCCATATGTTATGTTTTGTCTGCATACTCTGCAAGAGGATAGCTCTATGTATCTCTGTCTCAAAATTATTTTGCCAGCTACTAAGCTGTAAGAAAAAGAAAGGAAAGAACATTATCAGGAATGGAGTACAGAAATGCCTAATTCCTGCCTACCATTACTGCATATGAACAACACAGTATATTTGAATTCAGCAGAAGCTGAGTTTTATGAAAAACATTGCAAGACCTCTAAACTCAACAGGAAACCTTCCATAAATGAAGCAATCATAGGAAGATTAGCCTGCTGCCTGAGTGTGCAGAAAGATGTGGAGTATAACACTGAGGAGCAAGGACTGTTTGCCATTTGGCCATTGTATATGGAAAATGCCCAAGGAGATCACTTTAATTTTTCATGTATTTATTTATTTATTTGTTTGTTATTGTATTTAATATTTATTATTATGGATCTGTCTGACATGTGGAATTGAGCAAAGGAATTACTAAAAGGATGAAGTGGGCTATGAGCTGAGTTATCGTTAGTGGGAATTAGCACACAGGAAAGAATATAGAAAGAAAATGAGAGGAAAATGTAAAAGGGCAAGAACAAAGAAAGAAAAAAAAAGGAGGATGTGAAGAGAAAAAAAAAAAAAAAAAAAAAAAAAAAAAACTTGCAAAGTATAAGCATGTTTTCCCCACTTAACAGTATTTAAGAGAATGCTAAATACTGAATGCTGTTCATTACAGCCAGGTTGCCACATAGCAACATTTTTTTGTCGTTGATCTTTGTTTAAATATCACCTTAAGTGAGATTGAGGATATTTCTAAGGAGGCATTTCTAATGATCCAGACACCATTCCTAAAGTGACATTGGTCATGTTCATGGATATAAATTTACTCTGTCATACAAAATGACTCGTTTTCCATAGGAGCAATTTGCCTTCATACAGATGTTACAATAAGATACTTTTTGGACTGCAAAATACTTGAAAGGTGAATTAACTCTGAGGTACAGCAAAGTTTTCACTGACTTTTAAGGCATCACTAAGGCATGTGATGTCCAATGTCCAACAGTCTGGACAAGGACTAAACAACAACAACATTAAACAACATTGTTTAAGTCCTTAAAGCATTTGGTTTCAAACAGAATGTTGTAAATACACCTCTGCATGCTATATTGAGGGCAAATATTCTATTTCTTTTGCACTCATTCAAGTTCACTGCATGTAAATATACCACATTTAAATTTAATTATGTATCAAGATATTGCATCAATGATTACTTAGGATTAGTCACAAGTTAAATATTCCAGTTTTTTTCTTTCTTCATTATAGCAAATACATTGTCAGCTGTATTCATCAAAAGTAAATACTAAAAGTAACATGCACATTACTAAAGCCCTGACTGAGTCTGTCACTGATTCACTAGCCATACTATAACTTGGAATAGATGTTAATACTGCACAATCAAGATAGCAAGGCTTAATGAGCATAATATAGTTCACTAGAACATTGCAGTTGAAATGAGTTTGTTTAAAAAAAAAAAAAAAAAATCTTCATAGCAGTGTTGAATACACTGATTATATGAATGGCTCATATTCTCCACAGTGAAGTATTTTGGTTTATTTGATTTGAGAAAATATTTAAAACTGCAATTTGAGTAGAGTCAACAAATTTTCTGGTAGCTCCTAAGAAAAGAAAAGAGAAAGAAAGAAAAAGAAAGAAAGAAAAAGAAAGAAAGGAAGAAAGGAAGGAAGGAAGGAAGGAAGGAAGGAAGGAAGGAAGGAAGGAAG
>CM021731.1:154821927-154837575 GCA_011075105.1 Heteronetta atricapilla
AGAAAGAAAGAAAGAAAGAAAGAAAGAAAGAAAGAAAGAAAGAAAGAAAGACAAAGGAAGACGAAGAAAGAAAAAGAGAAACAGAGAAAGAAAGAACGAGAGAGAAAGAAAGAAAAAGAGAGAAAGAAAGAAAGAAAGAAAGAAAGAAAGAAAGAAAGAAAGAAAGAAAGAGAAAGAGAGAGAGAGAGAGAGAGAGAAATAACCTTCTCTAATGCTTTCCTTCAGAAATCCACCTTTCTTAGTCATTTGTGTACATCAGAATAGATCATTCAGAATGGATTTAGAAAGTTCACATCCCTTCTTCCCTCCCCTCCTTCCTTCCTTTTCCAGATCAATAGTGCAATACATGGACAAGTGCTTTAACTAAACACAGGAATTTTTCTTCGTACTATAACACTATAAAAATGCTTAAAAGGTTACTGCTATCCATCCTTTACAGTGCTCCAATTTTCTGTATTGCAGCATGCAAAACCTATATTCCTCTTACTTTCTGTCCCTCTTACTTTCTGTCACTGAGTTTTTCAATTAACACCTTTTATGAAATGCTACGAAACCAAACTATTGTACTATGAAATGCGGAACCATGTGAAAAAGAATACTTTTTTATTTTTTAATTCAATTGATAATACTCAATTCTCTAGCCATGCAGAAAGAGATAAGCCATTGATTTTGCTACAATTTTATTAATTTAGCTCAGCTGGGAATTATCTGGCAATGACTCATTCAAGGCTGGCCATCATCCTATTTCCAGTTATTTTCACAATGAAATCTGCACCTTTGCACAACCAGTCTTTACTGTAGGACTAACTCTCTCCTTCCAGATGAGGGAAAGGGACACAGTCTTGAGAATGAAACATATACTAGGAGTGTCAGTCATGTTCCCTAAGCTTTTCAGAACTTTCATCCTCTACATTCCTCTTCAGTACCAGTGTATTTACTTGGGCTAAAAACTTACCTGTAGGAAGTGTTGGTTACTTCTCTCCCACTCCTAGTGTTATAGTCGTTTTTCCATATTCTCTCAAAGACAAGGTATATATCTGCTCCCTAGGCAGAGAAGATCTAATGCCTATTTTTTATTTTTTTTTTTACATTGCCTATTTTTTATTTTTTACAATGCCTATTTTTTATTTTTATTTTTTTATTTTTTTTTCTCCTCACTCATGTAAAAATAAAATAAATAAAATGAAATAAAATAAAATAAAATAAAATAAAATAAAATAAAATAAAATAAACACTCTTTTTCAAATTTACACATTTTCAATGTTTTAAACCTTGTGAGGCCCAATGACTCTTCACAGTTTTGGGTTAGAAGCTTCAAGTCATCCCAGAAAGAGGCTCTAATTCCACTTGAATATTCTCTCAGTTCTGATAGTTAAGATATATAATGTTCAGATGTTCATACCCACAGCACTGCTCATAGTAAATCTCACTCAACGTTCACCTCTTTTGTTCTCTTCTGTGAGAAAATGCATCTCTGTACAGAAAGCAGATATACAGTATGAATGGGCATGTTCTAGTCTGGGAATATCTCTGTCCTTTCCCTCATTCTTGTGCCTGCCCTTGCAGCTTTGTAAAGAAATTGACTTTGGTAACCATCTTATTCTTTTACAGTAACTACCAGGCTACTTTTCCTTCCTGTTGGGAAGGAAATCCATTCAGTCACTTTCCTGTCAAAGAACCTACTCATATTAGTTTCCTAAGTTGCACCCTTGTTGACTGATCTGAGGTAGGGTTGGCTCTTCCGGTTGAGAGTGGGAAAGGGTTAGAAGCTGAAGCAGAGATGGCAAGTGCATTGGTGCAGTGACAAGCAGCACACTAATGCTTGGTAATACCACCATTTTAAGTGTGTTAGCACTGAAAAAGTAAATCCTTAGGTACTAGAAGTAATAGCCTCTGTATTATTTGGTGTTATTGCTCTGAACTCTTTAGCACCATTTTTTCTATGTTCTTTATCTCTCTTGGCCTTTCTCTGACCCATGACTGATGTGATCCACTTCTCTGAGAGAAGTGATTTTGTGATTCCCCTCTGCTTCCCAACCACCTGCGGACTTCTCCTCCACAACTATATTCCTAAGCAGAGCAGAGCACCTCCACAAACAAAACCTTCATAAATGTGACAACTGACACATTTTAGCCCATCCTTCTGACATTTTTGTCCATTACAGGCTCCATCAGACTGCAAATAGCACACAAGGTTACAGCCATAGTAACCACAAAGAAAGCTTTGTGTCCATGATTGATACAATCATTACTCATTTCAAATGCTTCTGATTTATCTTCAGGTCTTGATTTATCTTCAGGTCATAAAAAAAAAACAAAAAACACTTGTTTATATGGAAAAAAAAATACAATCCCATTATGTAAGTTGGAAGCAAGAATGATTTTCACCAAATTTGACAATACTGTCTTTGTGTACCAGTTCACAGAATAAATGTTAAACTGAATTTTTCATGATGCATTGCTAAATGATGGAGGTTTCAGTATAGAACACATTGGAGTAAATGAACCCATCTGACTGCATTTTTTCCTGATAATGGAAATAATCTGTATTAAATTTACCTTCCCTACAAAGTGATCTGGCATTGAGCAATTTATATTAAAACCCATCTTTTAACCTTGAGTCTTTTGTAATTACTGGCTCCAATAAGAAACAAGGCAGGTTGACCCCCTTTTTCTTTCTTCAGATTGATAATAAGGCATTGACAAAGTGTTATGAAGCATTGTTTTACTGATTCTTACCATTAAAGTATATTTATGAATGTCAGTCTCTTGTTTAATATATATATTTTTGCTGATTGAAATTATATTTTTGCATAAAAATTACAACCTTACTTATATAATGCTGTTTTATTTTCCACAAATCAGTGTAACAAATATCTATAAATACAACATCTTCAAACACTCTAATGTGGACTAAATGATCTGTTCAAACTAAAAGAGCTATTGGGAATCTAAGCCTGGTACAGCAAACTTCATCCCTGTAGACCTTCATTTACATGCAAAATATGTTTCCATTTACTTGGCTGAAAAATATAAAAATCTCAGACTCTGAAGACTTTGAGAGCCTTCATTCATTATAAAGTTTTAATACAGTATTAATCATTTTCTGTTCCCTTTACTCTAAATGTGCAAATAATGGAAAAAAACATTTTAAGGATTCCCACAGAGGTAGACCAACTTGAGCAAGTGTTGCTCAAATTTGAATCCTGGGGAAAAAAAAAAAAAAAAAAAAATCTTGCTAGAAATAATAGACCCACCATCTGTGCTCATTTCTGTGCAAGCATGGTAATGTATCACAGCACTTTAATAGGCAGACTTGGTCCCCAAATACTATTCATTTTCATTAACACAAGAAAAAAAAATTAAAGGCACCAATATATTTGTATTCTATAAACATGTTTTAAAATGATGAATAACAAATTGCCCATTCTCTAAGTTTAATATATGAATATTCATATAAATATGCTATTGCTCTTTATTGTATCTACAAATAAGTTTTTGATTTTTACATTTGAATGTAACAATATCTCTATTAAAAGAGAAGGTCATGCTCTATTTGCTGTCACTCGGTTCTTTTAATTAGAAAAGCTACTAGAAGTTATGTAGATATGAATTCTCTTGAGAATCAGCCAAACTTGTGGACAAAGTGCTTAAAAGTTCTGTATCTCTATATTACTTCAACAGAAATAATCTATATTATATTGTGATGACAACAAACACTGATACATTATATTTATTGTCAACAACTAACTGACCACAATTTTCCATTCCTTTGCACTAGCTTTATGGAGTTATATCAGCATAGAATCACAGAAACACTGAATCACAGAATCATTAGAATAGATGCAACAGAATATGAAATTGATGCTAAAATGGGTCTGAGCCATAAAGTTTTGATCTAGATCCAAATTTCCCCAGAATTCAACAGGTAGTGCTGACAGCATTTTCCTTCCTACATGTTGCCTGGAGAACAACCCGGAGCTGGACAACTGGACCTGCTAGAAACAGGTGCTACCAAGCTCTTTCAAGACCCTAACCTAAGTTTGAACAGTCAATAGCTTTGATCAGTGGTAAGGATCCTGAACTCCAAGATCTCTCCAATTATTCTGGAATTCTGGACTTTTTATCCCAAACTGAGAACTTTGTTTGGTTTGGTTGGCTGTGCTTTCCAGTTAAAACCCAAAGTTAAACTCTTAAGTGAGAAGCAGGGCTTTCTAGCATGTTTGTAGAGGCACAACATCATGTCTTCTGAGTCACAGCAGTATGGCATAGCCCTGCCACTTCACAACACAAGTAAAATGAGTGCACACGCTCCATAGACTTAACAATGAGTCCAAGGGATATGCATGCAGTATTCATACTCTCTATCCATATTTCTAGCAAAAGATGCTTCTGCATGTTTTCAAATTCCTGGGAATCTGCAGTGAAAAATGTAGGCACAAGTCAAGCTAGTGACTTCCTCCACTTACTAGCAAAAAAAAAAAAAAAAAAAAAAAAATCAAGATCTGTAACAGTTTGCAATAATAACATTTATTTCTTATGTATGCAAGCTTGAAACACTGCACAGACAAGCAAGTGAGAACTGCATTCTTCCTGATGATGCTGAAGAAGTGAATGACAGAGTGATTAATCTTGCCTTTAATGTTTTCAGGTTTACTGGGTATGTGCACATCAAGCAAGCACATCCAACAAAAGATGAACAGAGGACACTGAGTGGGATTCAAAGTTGCTGTTCGGAAGAAGTGGTGTTGAGTTTCATTTAGAATTTGGACCATGTCCCACATGTGACATTAAAGTAACAAAAAGTGTATTAGCTCAACAGATTATGTTTTCTGGAACAACCTTAAGACAGCCAAGCCTCTCCTGAAAGATCTAGAGATGTTCTACACTTCAGGAAGTTCACTGTTCCTCTTAACCTAATGTATCTCTTCCAGATGCTATCATCACCTTCTACCACCACCTTCTTGGTCTTGTTAGTGTTTGGCCCTATTGAGTTACTCAGGAATCTCTACCTTAAGTTGCCCAATTACAGGATCATGATATTGAAAAAAAATCTCCAGTTGTAAAGGGCATAATCAAAGGGTTGCATTGCCCTACTTCTGATATGTCTGTGTGTATCAGATAGGGATACTGCTACTAATTCAGCATAAGTGAAGCAATTTTGACTTTTATCAGCTGACTATTTGAAGCAAGCACATAAATGCTAGGGAAATTGTTGGAAACTAGGTGCCTACTTCCTGTGGGCTCCTTTGAAAGCTCCAGTCAGACAATATTACATACATGAGACCAAATAATATAATTTTTAAAATAATTGATTTACTGTATTTACCCTTTTAGTAAAAACCTTTAATTCACCTCCTTTAACTGACACTGATACAGTAATCAAGATACACCTTTCTGCAATATGTGCCTCTTTCACAAACTGTGTTTTCTTGTTTTCATGCTCTAGTGTGGAAAAGAAGGTATTGAATTCTAAGGGACTTGTTTCATTCAGCTTCTCACTTTAATTGAATTCTAAATTACTTCACAGCTTCGGCTGCTAGCACTCAAAGTTACGAGCAATCACCTGTATTTATATAGTTTATATAGTTTCACTGTGGTTTGGGAAAGTATGAGCAGAGTGTATCTAATTATTTTTTTTTTCATTTATCTTCAAACTGGGGAATATAAACACACATATAAATAACTCCTTCCTAGCTTGCTTGCTTTATGATTGCTGATAACTGCTGTTTTACACCTGCTATTGTTAACATCTTCATAACTGCTGGACACTTCAAGATTACAGGTAATTTTTAATTGAGAAATCAACCATTACCTGAATACTAGTAAAAATTAAACATGTACAGGAAAATATATATATATGTGTATAAGAGTTTAGTAGTCCAAATTTTAATTAATAAAGCTCAACAAATCAAAGAATCACTTCAATCATAAAAAACGCTTGGAGCTTGGACAGGGGTGTTGGCTGGCTTTGTTTAGCATATAGACAGTTTTGTAAAAGCAAATACAAAAAGCAAAGCAAGCCTCAGAAAACCCATCAAAATATTTTATACCTAGTTATCAGAGACAGCAATTGTACTATTTCTGGGACAGATACCAGTTTTCCTACACATTTCAAATACTTCTAAATTGATAAACTTGTTTTTAAAGAAAATGAAATGGCTTTGAATTTTTGAATGAGAAATTACTTTTAGGTCTGTAATGTGGTATATGTTTGGGGAAAAAAAAAAAAAAAAAAAATAAAAAAAGGTGATTGTATATTCTATTGTTAAATTTAGAGAAAATATTAAGTGTGGAAAACAGTTTACTAAAAATTGCATAATTTGTGCTTTAGAAAACAAATCCTGTAATTTTTTAGTTTAAAACATTTCTTATAAAGTATTTATACTTATTTTTTTCATCATTGAATATAACTGCTTGTTAAAGGGAAAAATAGCAAGTCAGCCTTTGGGTTTTCTGCACTTGAAAAGCAAGTGACATTTGACTTTGGAATATTCCACCTTAAATAGATATTTCATAATAACCAAAGTTCATTTGGAACTAGATCCATGTCAATGAGACAAATCACATAAAGTAACTCTTTCAGAATATTTGAAAGAAACTCCAAGTGTAACCTACTGCATACTGAGAACTAGCACAGTTTTGAGCAGTTGCCACAGTTGTGACTGTTTTGAAATAAACCACATTTGTCAGGATCTTCATTAACTCATTGCAGTAATCTATTTCAACCTAAACTTGTATAAAATGTTTTAAGAATACCATCTTTTACTGCTGATTTTCCTTCTCCCTTTTCTTGTACTTCATCTGAATGAAGTAGGCCACATGAACCTACTAGTAGAATCCTAAAATAATTCTACTGTATGATATGAAAGCTTAAATAAATTTCCTTGTAACTAATGTTATTTCCTGTTGCAAAAATTCTTTATTGTGTTATCAACCTCAGGGATTTTTTTGTCTTTTTGGTTGGTTGGTTGGTTGGTTGTGGTTTTTTTTTTTGGGGGGGGGGGGGAATTCTTTCACAAAATTTAATCTTTGCATTGTTTCAAAAGTTCAAGAACTACAGGAATTTGAAACATAGCATGGAAATTAGTCTTATTTTCAATTAATGGTAAAAACTGTAATAATTATCTAAATATCATCTATCTGTGCTGCAAAATGAGCTCCACAAAGAATAAGACAAAACACCCTAAATAACAGCACTATTCTGCCCAAGAGAAGCTTAAACTCTGTCAAGTGTTACACACCCAGAATCATTTAAGGAAAATGGGGGAGTTTCTCACTCCAATGATCTCAGAGTCAAGTGAAGAGGCATCTGAGAGGGAATCACTATCTATCTACAGTGCTCCTTAACAAATAAATATGTTCTAGTTATTGCAAGCTCTGCTGAAGAGAAAAGAACTGAAGGTGAGCTTTGAGACAGTTATTTCATTCAAACTAGGTGCCTTGGGTAAGTCATCTTTACAACTGAGAAAATAAATTATTACTACAATAGAAAATAACTAAACAGAAGACATATGCAAGTATACTAAATCTACATATCTAAGGACAACAACATCTCCATCGTCTTGTAGTATTCTTGAAATCTTCCTATAACCTTAATAATTCTACTGTAGCTTCACTTAACTGAGCAATGAAAAGAGATATATTAATTATAATAAACAAGCACATATTTTTTTATAGTAGATAGCTGGCAAAACAAAAGGAATTATCTTGGAGAAACAATATAATCAACTTGGAAATACAAACCTGTCAAGCCTAATTAGTCTGAAATTGGTAAACCTGCTTCCATATAGGACATAAGAAAAGCTCTGCTTGGAAATGGCAAAAGGGTCATGTAACTATAGCATTAGATAGGATATAAAACCTTGGAGACAAAAGTCTGACATTTCATATTTTCTCCAACATGATGCTTCAGGACACAAACTAAAGTATCTGCTAGAGACTTGGAATGTACCTGATAATTTTGGGACTGACACCAGACACAATGCTGACATGGTCAATATTTATCTCACAGCAACATGGGAGTTACTCGAATACAAATCATGTCAAAGGTGCATTCCCACAATCCATTCTTTGTTATTGAGTGGTTTGTTCTTTCTGAATTTATATATGGAAAATAACCACAAAATGACAGTTAAGTTATGGTGAAGGACTATTAAGCAGATAATAAACTTGAATAACATTATTGACAAATTAAAAGAAAGTCACTCAGCAAATAAAGGTCAAATGAAGGAATCAGCCTAAGTTGCTGTGCAATGCCAAGTGAAATGCAATTTCAGAAAATCCCCTCACGTGAGACACTTGAGAAATCTTCCCATTTATTCTCTACAGTGAAATTCCTTGTGGTGATGAAGCTGCTTTTTAATGGCCCTCTTTGTTGGCAGAATACACTCAGAGTTAGCAAAATATTGGTAGACTAACAATCAGTCCATATAAGTTACTGATCCATCTCTGTGGCATTGGAGTCATAGTATCATCCCAGTTCATCTGAATGTGCATGAACGACAATGCTGCCAACTAGGAATTGATGACATTTATCAAACACATTGTGTTTTTCATCTTAAATGTTTTATGTTCTTCATAATAATTGTGAAGGGTTTTTATACTTTTTTTTTCATAAATAAAATATCTTCATCTAAGACATTCTCAGCTTTAATACTGCAAAATCCTAGAGAATATATAATACTGTCTTTAGGACACATAACTGTATCTTAATTTAAAACAGTTTTACACTTACTCAAGCATGCTGTCTTCTTCTACACCTGTATGGGAAGAAAATCAGTCCACAACTGTATTAATACACAGTTTGGTTTCATTTTCCTATAAAGGATATCACACAAATTACAGAAAATGTGTTTTCTCAACAATGAGAAGTTTGTTCAGCTACTAACCCATAACTGTATTCTTATCACAGCTTTGTAAT
Organism: Heteronetta atricapilla; assembly: GCA_011075105.1. NCBI lineage: Eukaryota > Metazoa > Chordata > Aves > Anseriformes > Anatidae > Heteronetta > Heteronetta atricapilla. Next base: position 154,830,851 of record CM021731.1, read on the forward strand.
TCACAGTGCCTCTCTTGAATGCATGTTACCTGATTTGCAAAATGCCTGCATTACCACTTCTTAGAGTGCAGTGAATAGCTTGTTAAAGACATGTACAGCAGTACAGGTCAGAAATTCTACAGCATACTGTATTCTATTAAATAACAGAAATGAGTATTAGTTTAATATGTTATGTGCTTGTCTTAGTTAATCTCTATGGGAATTTTAAAGCTTTTTTTTTTTTTTTTTTTTTTTTTTTCCTAATGTCATAAATAGCAATTGAGTAAAGGTCTCATTCAGTACTAGTCTTTAACTGGTCTTATACCAAAGATAAATATAGCTGCATTAACTTTCTTAATTTTTGATGCTTTTACTGTCCGTAATGGTAGGAATTTTTTAAAGCATTTCAGGACAAATCACAAAGAATACATATTTTTTAAAAAGTCATATTCAAAGACACTGGTGTATGCATGAGGAGCTCCAATTTCAGAAGAGACTTTTATCAGAGTAGTCAACTGAAGAGTCTGTAGAAGGTTAAAGGGTTGTGTGTGAATGCACTAAGAAGGTATTTGAACTGGCTTATTAAGACCTGTATCCTTCATCTCACATTTTGTTAGACAAAATCATATCAATACTACACAAGCATATTTTAGATTATACGTTCTTTGTATCAGAAAAAAAAAAAAAAAAAAAAAAAAAAGGAAAAATATAACTACTGTATAGTACAGGGAACATAAGAAAGGATAAAAACACCTTTGAAAATGTTTCAGTGTTTTCCACATTTCAGCCTGACTGTACTTGCACTCATGTATAATGTAGCACCATCTTTTAATGTTTTTTTAAAAATGAGAACTCATTCTTCCTTTGTGTGCAAAACCTATATATGTGTTTATATGTATGTGTGCTAGTAATCCCTTCATAACTAATCTTAAATTATTTAAAGTTAGTGATTGTATTGGAGGTTTAAGAGCTTTAATAAACTTTTTCGTTTTCCTTTCTTCATAACCTCTCCTTCTTGTGTCTTTTTTCAAAGACTTTTTTTTACAAAACTAAATAAATTTACAAATTTCACTTATCACACTGAGTTATAGTTTTATTTTAGATCTAAATGAGTGGGTATAGTTAAATGTATTCCTTTTCTCTTTGGTGAATAAAGGTTCAACATACAACAGCAACACAAATCATTTTTACAGAAGGGTAAAGAAGAAGATCATATTATGAGGGCCTAATGAAAACAGCTGGTTCTCATTAGCTGCTCTTTGTTTCACTCAGTGATAACAACATTACAACAAAAATATGACAGTGACTCAGTTTCACCTTTTTCTTCCCATTCCCCCAGAACCTAGCAAAATAGAGACTAGACAAATATGACATCATTTTCATCTGAGAATGCCCTCATAAGAAGGAATATGATAAAATGATTTTCAGTTGTACTGAAAATCCTATCATCTTACACATCCTATCTTTAACTATATAAAAATAAGGCACTTATTCCCTAAGGACCTATTGATCAAACTTCCCCTATAGTCAGAGTCAGGGAAGAGAAAGAAAAGAGAGAAAAGAGCAAAGGCTTTGGTGGAAATTTAGCACCTATGGTAAGATGAAGTTATGACCTCTCCATTTGCACTGGACACGTCTCCTAAACAACTAGCCTGAATGCTATATTGTTTAAATAACTAAACTGAAATTAATTTCATTTTCCTTGGGGTGCTCATCCTGAAGTCATAGGGCTGCTGCAGCAAGCCTATTATTGCCTCAGCTTTCCAGATTTTCATTTGTAAAATCATAGTAACTCCTACATACCTGTTTCATGGCAGGTACGATGAAAAGACAGTGATGAAAGTTAAATGTTATGATGCATCTACATATTTCAGTAATGGGAATTGTGTATCTGAGCAGCAGTAGGATATCAAAGAACTTTGATTTTTTTTTTTTTTCCTGGCACATGCAGTTCAGTGCATTCTAGAAAACAGTGCAGCTAATGGCAAGCTTTTATCTTTCTTTTTCTTCCTAATGAAGCTTGAAGTATTTCATTTACTGAAACACTCAGTAGATCCTGACCAATTGAAGGACAAAACTTATAAGAAATTTATACACTTTGTAATGGACTGCTGGAAGCTAAACTCTTCCTAATAGAAGACGGGTTCCACTTTCATCCTTTGGGATCAAAAGGAGAAGTCTATTGTCTGTTGTAAGTTTGGAAGTGTCTGGAGTGAAGCTCTGTGTGACTGCTTAGTGTGCAGTCTAAAGGGAGAATCAATCCAGACTATACTATTCTCAGAGATTTGATTTTTAACTTCACTTGAGATATTGCCTTGGTTACAGGAATTAATGTCAAGTAAGTAACAAGGGGTTCAAGGATAATGTAAGTCAAACAGGCTGTCTTCCCTAAGGGAAAAGCTGACGAAAGAAGAAAAGAAAGTGGGGTCAAACTGTTGCCACAACTGTTCTTCAGGGAAACAGCATCCTGCAGCAAGTATTACACGTCTGAAAACAAAAATGAATTTTGGTTTGCAAAAATATATACCTTTGTATAGGTATATATTTGTATGTGTACCCATATGATCCATATGTATATTACATATGTGTACAGACATACATTTATCTTATGATCTACATGTTAAGCCAAACTTAAGTATCTCCCTCCTGTATCATAGAACTTAATGAAATGATTAGAATATTTATGAGCAATGGCTGGATTTTTAAAGCACTGTGATAATGGCAACCTTCACTGAGAGAAAAGACATGCTTCAGTATCACAGGACTTGGAAAAGTAGGATTTGTCTTGTGTCCCTGCACATTCCTGGTTTGACATTGAAGAAGAAACTTTAACACTACAACAGTGTTGCAATGACATTTCTAGTCATAAGTTTTATGTCAATGGCTGATATCAGGAAAATCACAGCCTAATTTCTTACACAAAACCTCTCTCTCAAGAGCAATTTTAAAATGGATTCACAATGTCCAGCACAGTCAGTTTTGGTAAACAGAGGTTTTTGGTAAACAGTTTTGACATCCAAAATAGTAAAGATGTGTCATCTTCTGAAAAAATCCTAGAATGGCTCAGGTTGGAAGGGATCTTAAAGATCATCTAATTCCAACCCTCCTACCATAGGCAGTGATGTCACCCACTTGATCAACTTGGCCAAGGCCCCATCCAGCCTGGCCTTGAACACCTCCAGGGATGGGGCATCCACAACTTCTCTGGGAAACCTTTTCCAGTCCCTCACTACCCTTACGGTGAAGAATTTCCTCCTAATGTCTAGTCTAAATCTATCCTCTTTTAGTTTAAGACTATTCCTCTTTGTCCTATCATTATCTACCTGAGTAAAGACTCCATCTCCATCTTTTTATAAGACCCCTTTAAGTATTGAAAGTCCACAATGAGGTCTCCCCAGAGCTTTCCCTGTCACATTTCTTTACTTTTATTTTTAAAGTATTTAGAATAAACATAATATCAATTTTTTATGAATCTAAGTGATAATAATCTCAAGGAGCATTCCACCTTCATTTTACTGGATTTGATATGACTAAATCAGCTGTCTATAGAATCTGCTAAATTGAACAATAAACTCAGCATCTTGTTTATTCAGCATCTTGTAATAAACTGAATTGACCATCAGTGATTTCAGTAACACTTCAGAATCTGTCTGTAATATACAATTATTTAAGAATGTATCCCTTTATGTCAGAAAATATTTCTTAACAAAATATAATGTATCTAGAGATCTTATAAAAGGGGTCTGGGGTCCTGGTAGACACCAAGCTGAACAAGAACCAGCAATGTGCTCTCCTTGGAGCAAAGTGGTGTAACAAGTCAAGGTGGATAATCCTTCCCTTCTACCCAGCACTGGTGAGGTTGCACCTAGCAGACTGAGTCCAGTTCTGGGCTCCCCAGGACAAGAGAGACATGGAGCTACTGGAGAGAGTCCAACAAAAGGCCACCAAGATGATTAAGGGACTAGAGCATCCCACATATGAGGAAAGGCTGAGAGAGTTGGGACTGTCCAGCCTGGAGAAGAGAAGGCTCCGAGGGGATCTTATCAATGTGTTTAAATATCTGAAAGGAGGTTGCAAAGACGACAGAGCCAGGTCATTTTCAGTGGTGCCTAGTGACAGAACAAGAAGCAATGGGCATGATCAGGAACACGGGAGATTCTGTCTGAACATCAGGAAATGCTTTTCTATTGTAAAGGTAGCTAAGCACTGACACAGGTTGTCCAGAAGAGCCTCTGTCCTTGGAGATCTTCAAAAGCCATGAGGATGCGGTCCTGGGCAAGTGGCTCTAGGTGGCCCTGCTTGAGTAGGGTGGTTGGGCTAGATGACCTCCAGAGGTCACTTCCAGACTCAGCCATCCTGTGATCATGTGATCATTGAGTATTATATTCTTATCATTACAGTCTTACTCACATATACAGCTGTGTATAACTGAACAGTAATGTTCAGACTAATCATTGCAACTGTGTGGTAACCGGGACTTCCCTCAGTAGAAAAATTAGTCTTTATTTTTTGAGTGTGTAAGTTCTATTTCATATTTGAAGAATGTTGAAAAATGCAGGTTTTCTAGGTTTGTAACCAAAGATTTTGTTTTGTTTTGTTTTTGTTTTTTCAGAAAATTATCAGCCTGCTACCAAATATTTGGCTACTTTGTCATTAATTAAAACAGTCAGAAAGTTGACCAATTGATTCAAAAAGTAGACCGCTTTACACATTATTTTTCTCAGTGGATTTGAGCAGAAAATAAGTTTCTTAAATAATAGAACAGGATGCTAAGCAGCTTACAAACTTCACTTTTTTTTTTTTTTTTTTTTTTTTTTTTTTTTTTTTAAAATTGCCAGGCAAGTTGTAGATTGTACCTACAGATGAATGAGCTGCTTCATAGAGTGGCATCCTTGGAAGAATACAGTGACTATTACTTTGTATTTGGTAGGTGAACCACATAATAAAATGGCTGGTGAAGCCACACAGGTACTAAGAAGAGCAACCCAGAACTCCGCAAATTGTAAGAGAGAGCAGAAAGCTGGGCAGGGGAATGGGGTCTCCAATGGATTAGACCACAAAGGAAAAAAAAAAAAAAAAAATCAGGACCCCATGAAAGTTTCATTTCTGACAAACAATGTTTTTTTCATAGAAAATTATTTTATAAGACAAGTTTTTTTTCACACTCACCTATTTCTAATAAGAACACATATTAGCTTGTCAGCTAGGTTTTAATTCTGTGATTATGTATAGTAGTTGAGATGCATGAAGATCTTGGTGAACACATTACACAGACTAGAAGATTATATTGCCAGCTCTAAAATACTCCCTTAAAGTTGGATATTAAGTGGGCCAGGCTCTAAGTATGAATTAAGAATGAGTTCTTTGGCTGCAGTTTAACAGGACAGTCAAACGCGTGAAGCTCAGTGGTAAGCATAAATCTTAAATTCTCCTTAAATTATCTTAAATTTTGCTATATGCTGCCAAACATCACCCTAAGCCCTCCAGCACAGTAGATATGAGATGCATCCAAACTGAAAGTAGTTTCCCTAGTGGTATCAAAGACTGACAGAAAGTGCTGTATATAAAGTACGAAAAAATCCCTGAACCCAAAAGTATCACTGCTACATAATTCTCAGCTCACTTTATGAATATACCAAGGATCTAACTAGACAGCAACTGCACAGAAGGAATTGTGATAAATTCATTAAATATATATATATATTCAAATCATATTTCTTTTCACAATCCCTGGAATGTCTTAATCTAAAGTTTGGCCTGAGAAGTGCAGGGTATATACTTTGGGGAAAATACCCACATTTCTGTTCTGGTACCTACCTCAAGCCCTTTAATACCTTTTATTCCAAGAAAATAAGTTAACAGTGCTTACTTTCTACTTGTATGTAAGGTTAAATAAATCTACCAAATAACTTTCAGAGTGACTAACAGCTTTTTTGAAAACTTCGTAATATTGATGGAGTAATTTTCAGAATGTAAATATGAGATAAGGACATTTACTTTCTGATTGATCTTCTGGAAGTGTCATTCCAAAAGTGCCTCATAAATAAAGCTTTTGTCCCTCAGAAAAACATAGCTTTTAATTCTATATTTCTGGTTTTTACTTAATTTTGATACTTTCCAATATGATTCATGGTAATCTGAATTTTAACTGCTAGTTCTCTTCAGTCTTCAATTTGTTCCATATGGCTAATTCTATTTTTCTAAAAACATGTTATCTTCATTCCTACTCATGAGTCTGTTCTGTGCTTCATCCTTGCAAATAATTTTGGGGGATTTTTTTTGTTTGTTTGTTTCTTTCTTTCAGGCCAACTTTTCTTTAAGTGTATGCATAGTTACTGCACAGCCTCAGTGGCATAGCCCTGAAATCCTTCCATGAGATACATTCTCCTTTTGTCTGAATAGCAGAAAGCCCATATTTATACACAGCCAAAATTCAGGATAGCAATATTGTCTTACTTTAGTTCTTATTAGCAGTTGAGGACAAATCCCATCTTCTCGCCCATATTCCTATCTGTAGCCCTGAAAGGTCATCGAAAACTTTTACTTGCCAGGTCAGATTTTGCTCCTTACTAAAAATCCTGCTGGCATTGTTTACCAGAGTACTGGTAAACTCCTGTGCCTGAACAATTTTTTAAGAACTTAAGGTTGATCACCTTTTCTTATATACAAAAGGCTTTTTTCCCTTCCCTTCCCTTCCCCTCCCTTCCCTTCCCTTCCCTTCCCTTCCCTTCCCTTCCCTTCCCTTC
>CM021731.1:154837585-154876542 GCA_011075105.1 Heteronetta atricapilla
TCCCTTCCCTTCCCTTCCCTTCCCTTCCCTTCCCTTCCCTTCCCTTCTATTTCTGTTTTGTTTTTGTTGTCTTTTTGTTGTTGCTGCTGTTATCATAACATGCTAAACAATAGAGGTTTGTTGGCAATTAACCCAGTGGTGCTTACATTTTTTTGTGACCACAAGCGTTAAAATCCTCACTAGAGCAGGTTGGCTGTGTCTACCTTACTTAGAGTTTGATTCTGGAGCTTCTTTTTGGTCTGTTAAGGTCCTGTGGTCCACTTAATTTTTTGTGACTTTTAGACAGGACTGACCCAAGTATTGTGTTACTAGGTGGTAACCTTCCAGAGAGGTATTTTTCTGAAGCTGAAGGTGTGCACTGGATGTACCATGAGGGTACCTCGTGGCATTTAAGGATGCAACACTTCATGAAGAAGCTTGCAGAGGTGTGTAGGGTTGACACAGACTGACTTGCTCACTTACTGTCTTTTACGAAAGACTTCTGGAGTGATTTTTTCACATACTCTTCACATTAAGTTGTTCAAAATAAAGTCAAAGAGTGGGCTGACAGATTAGCCTTGAGGATTAACTGTTACAGTACTCAAGCTTGGTGCTTAGACATCTTTTACTTAATGGTGTGAATATGCTCCAGTTATTATTCTGATACCTTATTATTTGATAGCCCTTCTAGACTGATAGATTATCTGTTCTTTTTTGTTTGTTTGCTTGTTTGTTTTTCCTTCTGTTTTTATCCCAGCAGCCACTTATACATCCCCACTAATACAGACCTTTCAGGCATGAATAGCACACACTGCAGTCATGGTGAATATTTCTGTCAGCCTGTAGCATTCAGAGAGATCATTATTAATGTAATACGTATTTTTCTGACACTAAGACCCAGTCCTATGCTCCTCATTCAAAATAATTTTGAATTTAAGGTCCTACTTTTTCAATTATTCTATTCAAAGAGAATATCACAGAATCACAGAATCACCTAGGTTGGAAGAGACCTCCAAGATCACCTAGTTTAACCTCTGACCTAACACTAACAAGTCCTCCACTAAACCACTAAACCATATCACTAAGCTCTACATCTAAATGTAGCTGGAGAGAGCAAGAAGGTCTCCCCTGAGCCTCCTCTTCTCCAGGGTGAACCACCCCAGCTCCCTCAGCTGCTCCTCGTAAGACTTGTAATATCTCCATAAAGATAGTAGTAAACACAGACACCAATTGCAGATAGGATCATTTTTGTAATTTCATTGTTTTGAACACCTAAAACAAATATTGAAATAAAGTGTCAATATATTCTGTTTTCTCATTAATTTGAGTGTTTTTAAAATATAGTAGCAACATTATAAAATGGAGGATATGACAGGGAATTTCTAAACCAATTTTGTTATTGTTAAACGAGTATCTTGCCTACCAAGATGGTTGTATGCATCTCCTATCCTGACTTTTTTTGGTCTTAGGTGTATTTTGATGAGCATAACCCAAGTTTATGAACACAAACCCATTGTTCAGATGGTGAGAGATATTTTCAGACTCCTTTAGACATCCTGCTTTAGATCTTCCAAGGGCTTTACATTCCCTCAGGAGTGGCAGGTGGGGAGGGCACTATTAGTATCTTTGAACACATTAACTCACTTTGGCAATGTTCTTTAAGAAACAAACATTTAAAAAAATTATTACTTTGAAGAAACAGATTGCCCAAAGCGGCAAAACAATTCTGAATAAAGAAAAGAATTTAACCCAAATTTCTCATTTCTCAAAATGTGACATAATCATTATAATTCTCTTTCCCTGTGATTTCACTATGGGAAACAACAAACAAACAAACAAAACGCACAATTCTCTAGTGTATCAAATGAATCTCTTTTTTTTTTTCCCTCTGGAGGACAAAAGTGCAATTGTAATTTTAAAATCCATATGAGATGTCAGAAATAAGAATATTAATGTTTTTCTTTATTTTTTTTTTCTCTTGAGAAAAAAGTAAATTAACTACATCAATTATTTAGGAAATATCTAGATGAAACTGAACCTTCAGTAAAAGCAAAGTGTACGGCCAAGATTTTCTTCTTGGGCATAGTTGCATAGTTACTCTTTAGTTACTTTTTTATTTGGATTTTACTCTTTTTTTTTTAATGAAAACAGAATCTATTACCAAGAAGTGAAGTGTCCTAGCTTTCTTTCTACTATCTTTATTGCCTTCTTCAGGGAACTTTGTCCTATTTCCTTTCCTGTCCTCCTTGCCTTGCCTTGCCTTGCCTTCCCCTTTCCCTTTCCCTTTCCCCTTTTCCTTTTTCCTTGCCTTGCCTTGCCTTGCCTTGCCCTTCCCTGTCCTTCCCTGCCCTTGCCCTTGCCCTGCCCTGCTCTGCCCTTTTCTGAGCTTTCCTGCCCTTTCTTGCCCTGCCCTTTCCTGCTTTTCCCTTTCCCTTTCCCTTCCCTTCCTTTCCCTTCCTTTATTTTTTTTAACGTGTTCGTAACATAATTAAGCCCCAAGAAAATAAATAAATAAATAAAAAAGAAACAAGATTTCAATGATGTTGCTTGGCTGCAATTTCTAGTCTAATTTCTAAATATGTTTTAATTAAATGAATTTCTATATTAAATTGCAGGAATACTTCATAAATGCAATGTAAACTATATATTACCTTTGCTTTGTCAGTTTGCCCCTAAGAATGGGACAACAGCTTAATGAATGTAACATCTTTACCATTTTTAGTTTGAACTTCATTCTGTTTAGTTATTAATCATTGACTGTGATAAATAAATAGTACCTGGAGGCATATTTTGTAAAATTGTCAACGGCCAACACTACAGCAAGGTTCGTATGTGAAGGAGACCTGTCACAGGAGCAAGCATTGAGGGAAATGGATGGAAAAGCAAGGTCAGAGTTGCTGTATTTCTCTCTGAAAATGTGTCTTGAAAATTTTGGTCACTGAGGGATTGATTGGAAAAACTTGTGACTAGGAAGTGCTTTGCTAATATGGACCACTGATGGAACATTTCTGCATGCCTTTCTCTGTGGTTATTCATTAATTTTTAATTGCTTCTGGAATGGTTTCAGCCACCAAGCTTTATTATATTGCAGCCTACATTGTGATCTATGGAACATAAAATCAAAAAGGAGTGGAATGGTTTTGAGAGCTTCACAGTCTCTCTCCAAAGTTAACACTCACAGGTTTAGCTTGTAAATTGCATGGATCATTCAGTCATAAACTTGGCCACATACTGGGCTTAGATTTGATTTCCTAAGGAGCTAAACACTTTCTGAAAAGCTTGTAGGTCATTTCACTTAGCTAGTTCTGCACTAATCATTTAGATTTCCTTTTCCTTTAATTAGAAGATCGACCATGTCCAGAAGTGTTATTTATCTCTCAACCTAGTGTGCCTTAGCTTCAGACATCTAGGATGCAGTTCAAATTCTCACACACAAGTGTATAGTGACACTTCAAAAGCCTAGGATGTTTTCCATAGACAGAACAGGTTCTGACAGAGGGGCCAGAGGAGACCCGCACTCTTCTGGCATGGCACGTGGGTGACCAACAGTGAAAGGCACTGATGTCCAAGTACCTCAAGCAAACCCTGTGTGAGACCCATGCAGATCTCATCAACATATGTAACGGGCCACTGTTAACTGGAAGAAGGCACAGAAGACAGCAGACCCTTTGGTTTAATAGACTCTGTGTCATTAATGTTCCCATGTGTGAACTCCACAGACATTTCAAATGCTTGAACCTGAGCTGACATGACATACAACATTGAGTCAAAGATATTAATTCATTAAAGGGTGCTCAAATTAATCCAAAATGTTCCACCATTTAATTAATATAGTGAAGCTTTTGAAATAAGACCAAAGAATTTGCACTGGAAATATGATACAATATAAAATATTTTTATGAACTAAACATAGTATACTAATAAAATGATTAATATGCAGTTTTAAAATATTTTGGTGGGAAGTCAGCCCACCAAAAGTTTGAGTTTCTGAATGAGAAACTCAAACAAATATGTAGACAAACTTCCAGCGGCTCCTCCAGACAGAGGTAACCTCAAGGCCATGCAACATTTCTGTGTCTATCTCCAGTATCATACTGCCAAGGAACTGAATTGCACCCTGGAGATACAGTGATCCCTCTCAGCAGAGTTTAGAAAACAGATCACCTCACTAGAAAGCAGAAAACTACATTTCATCATCTGAATCACTTTGTAAACATCGTTAATTGTATTGATTGAATTGTCTAAACATGTGTGTCTAGTGCTATTCAAGATGACATTGAGTATCACATCTGGACAACAGCTGCTGCTTCAGAGCTGTGCAGATCTCCCATGCTATACCTGCCGGATCCACGCGGGTCATCCTAGATACTTACTGCAACCAGCACACCTTACTAAACTGTAAGGTTTAGTACCTTACTAAACTGAAAGCCAGTGCTATAAATTCCAGACCAACAGTGGAAAAGCCTAACATATTTATCTGTAGTTATAAACTAACACTAACCTAAATGTATTCAGCAGTTTCTAACATCTGTATTGAATGGGACAGTTGAATTTACTTGTTATTTAAAGAAAGGTCACACTCAAATTTAACCCTTTGATTATTGTTTTTAAATATCTGTGTAACTTTCATATGAGATTTTTTTGTTTTTAAATTTTCAGTATTACCTTCTGGGTCTTGCATGCCTCCTTTGCCTGTGCTCCAAGCTGGATGGATGCCAGCCAGCCCTGATCTGAGCATTGTGAACTCAAGCTAATATGGTAATCCTAATGAGAGTACAGCACCGTGCTAACAAAGAGGCACAGCTTTTGGATTGAAGTTTACTGGCCTTCAGCCAGCTCAGAGCACAAGTTAAATGACTGAAGGTTTGTCTGCAGAAGGCCAGGAAGATATGATGTGATTTGCAATAAGGCAGATTCCCAGCACTTCATAAAACGATCAAGTTACTGGCTCAGCCAGGTGTTGAAGGGCAAAATCTCTGAAAACATCTGTGGCTAATATTTGAATAAATACAGCATATATCAAGACACCTTTCTTGATGTTATAAGTCTTCTAACTTTATAGAAATGAAAGAATGAAAAATTACATCCTGGTGATATCTAGCAAAATGGGGTCTTTTGGTATAGGCATATAAACTATATTTACAGGGTTATTTACCCTTGTTAACTGGGGATACGGTACAAAGATAAAAATGCATACATACTGGGTTTAGGTGGCAAGGTTTTGGTAGCAGAGGGCTGATGCAGTGGTGACCTTTGTGATAGGAGCACAGGAAGCTGCCCCACATTAGATAAGGGCCAGCTCCAGCCGGCTCCAAGTGACCTGCTGCTGGCCAGAGCCAAGCCAATGAGTGATGTTGGTTCAAAAAACCTCAAAAAATCATCAAAAAAAAAACCTGCTGTGCTGAGCTGGGAGAGGGGAGTGAGTACCAGCCGTGCTCCAGGCACGCAGCAGCAGTACCCCTGCAGCCTGTGGAGAGGCCCCTGGTGGAGCAAGCTGTCCCCCTGCAGCCCATGGGAACCACACAGAGCAGATCTCCACGCTGCAGCCTGTGGAGGAGCCCTCGGTGGAGCTGGTGGATGTGGCCTGGAGGAGGCTGCGGCCCATGGAGAACCCCTGCAGGAGCAGGCCCCAGGCTGGAGCTGCAGCCCTTGGAGAGGAGCCTACGCAGGAGCAGGGGTCTGGGGGGGCTGCCACCCGTGGGGGACCCGTGCTGGAACAGTTTGCTCCTGGGGGATGGACCCCGTGATACGGAGCCGTGTGGGAGCATTTCTTGAACAGCTGCTGCCTGTGGGCAGCCCCGCAGTATCAGTTCGGGAAGGACGGCATTCCGTGGGAGGGACTCCATGCTAGAACAGGGGCAGAGGGTGTTTTTAGTTTACTTTTAGTTCCCACTATTTTGTTAGTAATTGACAATAAATTAAATTAATCTTCTCTAGGTCATGTCAGTTTTAGCTGTGACAGTAACCAGTGAGTAATCTTGTCCTTATTTCCACCCAGGAGATTTTTTGTCATACTTTCCCCCTCTGTTCTGTTGAGGAGGGGGAGTGAGAAGTTAAACCTACCGGGTTTAAACTGCAACTGCACACTAATTAGGTGTGGTCCTGATATCTGGACTATTTCACAACTGGGAATTTTGAAAAGCCATTTAGTTAAGTTAAAATAGTAATATAATTGGAATAGACAATATTTTACATAGATCTGATGAAAAATTGAAATGAAGGACTTGTGTAACTAAGGAGAATGTAATTCCATATTCTCGAACCCATATTGTTTACAAATGTCTGGAAAATGAAAAATTTGCAAGAGATAAAAAATGACATAGGAAGTTATTAGAAATTCTATTTATTACCATCATGACAACCCATTTTGTCAAGCCACATTAAAGTAGAGAAAAAGATTGAATGTACAGACATAAATAACAGGAATGGAGAAGATTTTATCTATTGTGCATTGTTTTTTGATGGAAGGTAACAGCTTGACACTGAAAATAATGTTAACTCATGACTTTGATTTCTGCAGAAAGAAACCTGTGACATCTTACAATAATTATAGAGTGACTGATAAAAGATGGATCCAGAAGTTTTCAGTTCTATCTAACCTAAAAAGAGTCAAGCAAGAACTTCATCAGTATTACTTCTGTTGATGCTGCCACTTGAGTTACATAGAAATAGGTAGTTTTCCTATTCTCTGTTGGTTTGCCACTACGAATGATTGGGTATGGGGGAAAACTAGCACTTTTTTTTTTTTTTTTCCCTTATTTTAATAAAAATTAAAAAAAAATTTTTTTTTTTTTTTTTTTTTTTTTTTTTTGTATTCTAAATGTTTTGTTATTGTGCTCTCTTCCTTCTACCTTTTTAATAAAATAATGAGAAAAAATAGTTTAACATAAAACTGTTTTAAACAGCTATAAAATTTACCTGTAGGAAGTCAGAATAGGAAATATTACTACCTCTCATGGTAAGCATAGTATAAAACGTGATAAAAAATCAACTGTGTTTATTTTCCACTGATTGTAACAATTTCAAATCTTATATTATCAACATCCATTTGAGATCCTTACAATTAGAACAAAATTTTAAAATATCAAGCCAATAAAGTTCTTAATAATTAGTAGAAAAAAAAAAAACTAAATAAATAAAAACACCCTAGTAGGATCTGACTATTACTAAGTTAATAATCCCAAGAAATGAACTAATTAAAATATGCATCTACTCAAATACAGAGAGAGATTAAAATTTGTTTTGGTTCTTAGAAACTTCTCATAGTGGAGCTTGTGATATCTAGTAATATAATCCTATGATAGTTTCACCATCAAGCATATACACAGATTCACCAATACACACACATACATTGGATATGTACATACTTGGGGAATGCACATATATTTGAGAACATACACGTATGTCTAACAAACTACAAATATGGCAATTGATCAAATCCCCGAAGTGGGATTTAACACACCATTTCTTGGGTTAGTCTGCTCTAATGTACTGTTAAGAGAACAAAGTGTAGAATAAAGCAGTCAGATGCTGACTGAAATATAGAGTAGAAAAAAGACTTCTGACCTGCTTTAAAAAATAGACTTTTGACCTGCTTTTTAGACAGTTCTCCAGTGGGAGGTCATTGTCTGGAGACACACAGGCTATTCCACCTTACTAAGTAATTTTCTTTAAAGCACTGCTGTTATATACCCTGGTCCAAGCAGGTATATACCCTGGTCCCTCTGTAGTGAATGAAAAAGTGGAGGTAACTTTGAAAGGAGAAGTATCCCATGTAAGTCTGATTTTTATAAACACCTGAATCTGTGCACTTGTGACTAATCAACACACCTCTGCCGTGGAATAAGGCTAAGAGGAGATGGGCAAGAATGATGTGCTCAGGGAAGAACATAAGGAATGACTACCAGTTACTGTAGAGAAAGCTGAACTGATCTCAGCAAATGGAGGACATGGAGGACTGAATCTTTGCTTCAGATATATGGCTGTACCAGTGGGTCATCAGGTTGTGTAAACAGCCTTCCCTGAGATAATTGAAAAGTGTAAAGTCACCTTGAGCTAGCCAGACCAGCATGGGGCAGTGGGGAGTGTATACATGTCTCGGCCCAGTATAAAAGCTGGACAACTAATAAAATGAACTTTGAAGAGGGCGTTGGGCTTGAGTTGGCTTTAACCAACATTTTCCTTCCCAGTGACTGAGGACAAACTGTGTCATGATGGTGATCTGTCCAGGTTTCAGTTAGGACAGAGTTATTTTTCCTCCTAGTAGCTGGTAGAGTGCTATGTTTTGGATTAGGATGAGAAGAGTGCTGATAACATGCTGATGTTTTAATTGCTGCAGAGCAGTGCTTACACTAAGCCAAGGACTTTTCAGCTCCTCGCTCTGTCCTGCCAGCAGGCAGGCTGGGGGTGCAGCAAGAGCTGGGAGGGGACAGCCCCAAGACAGCTGACCCAAACTGGCCAAAGGGGTATTCTATACAATCTGTCGTCATGCTGAACAATATATAGGGGTGGCTAGCCGGGGTGGGGGGCCGGCTGCTCAGGGTTGGGCTGGGCATCGGTCAGCGGGTGGTGAGCAATTGCATTGTGCATCACTTGTTTGTACATATTATTATTATTATTATTATTATTTTATCTCTTAAATAAACTGTCTTTATCTCAACCCACAGGCTTCACTTTCCCGTTTCTCTCCCCCACCCCAGAGAGGGAGGGGGGAGGGTGAGCAAACGGCTGTGTGGTGTTTAGCTGCCGGCTGGGTTAAACCACAACATGATCATACAGAGATCAGTGAATTCAAAATGAATTCAAAAGCCAAATAAAGATGAAAATTAAAACAGTTGTAATTTTACTGGAAAATGGCACTAAAACACTTGAAAATACGTAGCATCAATGAAGAAGACTTTAAACTTCTCTTCTTCAAAAGCTACAGAAAGATATTTATCTTTGGTAGTATCTCAAATAATTTAAAAAATATTGTATTTGTACTATAATCCTTTCAGGCTTGTTAATGTTTATCCACAGAAACTGTCTGTTGATATATATATAGATATATGCTTATGTATATATGCTGCCTTATACATTTTATAGCAAGTAATTTTCAGACTGAATGTTACTGGCATAATGTGTTTCAGCAGACTATTTAGATTACCTCAAATAATTCAGTGTAAACGGGGTCTTTGTTCCCTTATATACAAAAAGAGTAAGACTAAACTTTGTTTAAAGATGCTATAAGCTATCACAGTAAAGAAGGAAAATACCATAAGTTTTATTCCCAGACTAGAAAAGGGATTTTGTTACATTGCTGATCAATTGAACAATTATTTAAGACAATTAACAGGACAAGTGGCAGTTACCATTTGAAAATAAAACTGATTGTCACCATTATGATAGGTGTGGAACTCATCCAGAACATTTGATAGGTGTGTTGCAAGTATGTCTTCAGATAGGGCCCATATAGGTTTTAGCAAGAAGAAAACATAATTTAAAGAATCATAAAGAAGTCAGGATTTGAGATAATGATGTAGTGGGAGGTGTCCCTGCCCATGGCAGGGGTGTTGGAACTAGATGATCTTTAAGGTCTCTTCCCACCCAAACCATTCTGATTCATTCTGTAACCACTTGAAATTGCCAAAGATAACTTTGTCTATGCACAGAAGCAGAACTTCTGGTTCCCAGTTAAATTTTGTGATGACTGATAGGTATTTTGATGATCACAATTTCTTACATGTACACACAAATCCTTTGGTGGATCAGAGCCAAATTTATTAACTGGCTTGTGATGCAGAAAGTTTCTGGCAGAGTCTGGGACTTGGTGGATACTTGGAAGCAAAGGCAGCTCATGATTACAGGCTTGATCTGGAATTAAGGATACAGCTGTTTTAATGCCCTTCTCTGTCACAAACTTTCTGTGACCTTGAGCAAGTCATGCTGAATACATTCATTTACATGTGTAGGTACATCCTGCTTTCTTTTAAATGAATTAGTGTGAATCTCTGAAGCAACTCTAGTTACATACACACAGACAGATCTGTGAAGCACATAGCTCTTTGGAAGCTAATTCACTCCATTTCTCTTCCATTATTTCCTTATCAGCCAGATTGAAGGAGTGGAAATATTTAAAATAATTAAGTTTTAGTAGCTATGAAACCTTTCTCAATGGAAAAAAAAAAAAAACAAAAACAAAAACAACAAAAAAACTCTTTTCTACTCAACATGGACCAAATATTTACTTGAAGACACTTCCATCATTCTGATTCAGATACAACCAGATGGTATTTCCTGCTAAATTATAGTCTTTACAGAGCTGCTACTTCAGTATCACTAGCAAATGGGATCTTGGATGATAGCTTCACTGAGTCCTATGCATCACAACAGTATGCACAGTAGATAGTAATCATTCCTTCAGTCCTTAGCATTATTGGCTAGCATTGATCTGTCAAGCTGAACTTTCCTGTTCAAGTATCCTAAATAAAAATAATACAGAAGGATCACTAGCATTTTATTCTGTCACCTCCTCAGTTTAAAGTAATAAAAAACTTGTATTGCAATTCAAAGAATAAAAAATTAAACATTTCAAAAGGGGTTGAACAGGTTTAATATGATATATGTTTCCAGAAGTCAGAATACTACATATGTGTTTTAAGACCAATGATCTTAAAATCAAGGCAAAGATTATCATTGAATTTTTATTCCTACTTAGCATTTTTGTTTCAGGCCCTGGAAGAGTTGGACAGGAAAACAACTGCGTAAATAAACCTGTCATTCTTTTCAGCTGTGTTTTCAGAAAAAAAAAAATATATATATATATATATATATATATATATATGGTAGTGAAATTGGAAGACTTAAGGAAGGCCATTTATGTTATCCAGGAGAATACAAATCAATAAAAGTTCATGGCTCAGAGATTCTCATTGATTGGAACATACTGGTAGCACAGTAATTTCAAAAACCAATGTCGGGTTTGCCAACCACACCACATTTTCTGATTGTACACAATAAAACGTTATGACCTAGAAACAGCTCTCTACAGTACAGGCCTTTGAATGTCTTAATGTGTTTGACTTCAACATGGATCAGCTGAACACTGACTGCTTGAAATGTATTTCAGAGAATTATAAAACTTATATAACATAAAATGTTTAATATAAAAATCTATAAAATATCCTAGTGAAAAGCATAGACATTATAAAGACAATAGAGAAAAGTAATATTTCAAGAAAAAATGTATTTTGTAAAAATGCACTTGGATACCATGTAAGACCCTTCAAAAAAGTACCTATTTAAAATCTTCTGTTTATTCATTACTTGTTGAAGACGGTATTGGCTGTCAGAGTCAATTCATGCGTGTCGCTATGCCAGTAATTAACTTTAGGCTAGGGTGGGCAGGGCAAAACAAGCACTCCCATTGCTTATATATATATATCAGTAAAGTTCTCAAGCAAAAATGGCCTACTCTATCAGCTGTTGCTGTGAAAAAAGCGGTTCATGTCTGAGCTGTATTGTAGCTCATTCAGACCCATGGAACACACTGTGAATGAAAACAGCTTCAAACCATGGAACAGAGGCCTACATAGTACATTCACTCCTGCTGAGCCAAAACCCAATGTTTAGTTGAAGAATAAACAAATAATATATATTTTTTTCCACATAAATTTACTACAACTGTAATCACTATTGAGTTATGATAAAACATGCTGCTTTGTGAGGAAAAAAAAAAAGTTAAAAATAAAAGAACCATAAAAGTAATCATAAAATTATATAGCATATAGTATCTTAAGTATTTTCCGACCTTATTTCAAATTCATGTTAAATAGGAAGATCATTCATTTTCAAGCAAATGCTTGGTTTTGGATCTTAGATATAATTAATGGGTTTAATGCAAGTTCCCAGCACTACAGCAAGGATAAATCTACTGTGAAACACCAAGAGTGCTCTGGTAAATCCAAGAATATTGTTTACCTCACTTTCTGTTTCACATATTCTTTCACCACTGGAGGTAAATGAAAACTTATTGAAGCAATGAGTCTCTTTTCATTGGTTAAAACTTGTTTTAATAATGAGACATGCAAAGTAACTATAAAATAGATCATAAAACTCATTGTAAAACATAAACATCGTTAGGAAGGATACATTGAATTCCCATCTGCCTTTTAATTTTCACATTTATGCTAGATGTTCCCCTTCATACCAAGGGAGGTTACCAGATTGTCTTCCTTGTCCTGAAGGAATAGCCAGGATATTTGAACAGACCAGTTACACAGGTAAAAAACTAATCCCAGATCTGAGACTGCTACCTGTTTGCTGAAGTGCAGTACAGTTGGTGGTCAAGCATTCAAGACTCCTCATTTCCTGGGCTGATAAAACAACTGACAACTCCACAAATGTTATTCTTCTTTTTACATATTTTGGTTTAAAGCAACGAACAGGTTTTGCATGGATAGAATATACTGTGATCCACCATTGTCTCTTACTCACTTTAGCTTTATCTTGTCTAATCTTCACAGTCAATAACCTCTTATTCCTTTACTTTCCTCTACCACATGTGTCATGTCCACACCTATATCACTAGCTGTTCTGCAGCTTTTGAAGGATGGTTTCTGCCTCACTGTCTCTGTCCAGACTTGATAAAAGATTTTGTAAGCTCCTTTTTCATTGTCTGGAAAAAAACTTGACAGTGTCTTTCTTCTAGTTTCTTTCTTGTTTCTTCTAGTGTATTTTGAAAAGTATGTCTACCAGACTGCTACAGACAGTTCATCCTACACCTCTGTCCCTAAAACCACATAGGAGATGGAAGAAATTGCTAGTGTCCATAAATGGATTTATTGGTAAGTGATCCTGGTTCATTTTGCATCTGCTGCCTCCACATCTCTCATTAGAAGTACTGGATGCCAACAAAGACAGATACGACAGATACTCCTATAACTAACTTGTGAGCCTAATTTGATCATTCTCTAATTTATTACTTTCACTTAAATATTTCAGGCTAGAAAATCCCCCAGTTTGTCAGTTTGCTTACTCTTGCTTTTCACTTTTCTTTCTTTCATTTATGTATGTAATAATTAAATTATATTTGCATGTAATCTAAAGGCCCAATAAAACATATCCCTTAGTTGTGAGCCAGAAAATTAACTTCAAGCCAAGTGAACATATATCCTGCCAGGTTTTTCTTCTCAAACCACCTGAGAAATCTTCTCCACCATAAATGGGTTCTGTCCTCACACTGTACATGGAGTCTAAGCAGTTTTCCCTTCTTTCATCTTTTCATCTTTTGTCTTCTCCTCCTCCTAGCAGCCCCCTCAACACCTTACATACCCCTGAAGTGAAAAGCTGTGCAATACAGCCTGGCCCAAAATATAGATGATTTTTTCTTAGTCATACTGCAGAGCATTTAAGAACCAGCAGAGATAGAGTGAGTAGAGCTTGAGAACTTGAGAAGCCCTGTGGCTGCCCTGAGTTGCAAGGTTTTGGGAAGATGTCTGAGTGCATTTGAAATAGGGTGGAAAGCAGTGTAGAAGGGACAGACAACACATAAGACAATTCATAAATACAGGAAAAAAAAAAGGCAAAACCAAGAGGTAAGTCTTCTGCTAGAGTGCTAGAGTCAACAGGATAGGATTTACCAGGTTTCTTCTTTAAGGCAGGAATGAAGATTAAACAGAGGAAGAGGGTTGAAAACTGTACAGAGGAAAAGGTTTTGGGTTGCTAGTTGATGCTTACCTAAACATGAGACAGCAGTGTGCCCAGGTGGCCAAGAAAGCCAATGGCATCCTGGCGTGTATCAGGAATAGTGTAGTTAGCAGGACCAGGGAGGTGATCGTCCCCCTGTACTCAGCTCTGGTGAGGCTGCACCTCAAGTACTGCATTCAGTTTTGGACCCCCACTACCAGAAGGACATCAAGGCCCAGGAGCATGTCCAGAGAAGGGCTATGAAGCTGGTGAAGGGCCTGGAACACAAGTCCTGTGAGGAGTGGCTGAGGGAACTGGGATTGTTTAGTCTGGAGAAGAGGAGGCTCAGAGGAGACCTTATTGCTCTCTATAACTACCTGAAAAGTATAGTGTGGGGAGCTGCGGGTTGGCCTCTTCTTGCAGATAGCTAGTGATAGGACTGAGGTAGTGGCCTCGAGTTGTGCCGGGGGTGGGGGGGAGGGTTAGGTTGGAAATTAGGAGACATTTCTTCTCAGAAAGAGCAGTCAGGCCCAGGGAGGTGGTGGAGTCACTGTGTAGTCCCAAAGGTGCTTAGGCACACGGTCTAGTGGGTGACATTGGTAGTAAGGTGATGGTTGGACCAGATGATCATAGAGGTCTTTTCAATCCTAATGATTCTGTGATTCTAAGATGCTTAATTCAGACCTAGATACTAGCCTTACCGTAAGCTGAATGGCACTATGGGGAAACTTTGTTTTAATTTTATATGCTTTGTCAGCTCTTCCTGGTGAATTGTCTGTGAATTGCACCTTTTCTATAGAACTTTATCATTGTCCAGTTCAGCTTCATATTAATTATTATGATTTATTTATTGTTTATTTCTATTACTTATTGTCATAACCATTGATAAAATCCCCAGGTAGTTACAGGCTAGCACTACAGATTTTTGGAGGATCCTGTACATTCTGTTTTAGGCTGACCCTATGGTCTGAGCAGTAAAGTTTTGACAGCAACTTCAGAGAAGTGGTCCTTAGAGGAATTTCAGAAGCTGAGACCAATCTCTTCCATATAAAGCCTGTATATAATGGATAACTATGAAGTTAAACCTTTTTTTTAATGCTGATTCTTCTCTGAGGATGACAAAACTGAACAGAAGTGAGAACCACTAGAGATACATAGACACATCTTCACTGCTCTCCCAGGTGCCAATGTCCCCAAAAACAAATACTGGCTTACCAAGCTTGTCTTCAGTATATATCAGTATACCCCATCAAGGTAGAGAGGTCTCGTTGCAACCTCCATCTGGTACTTAATTATATATTTAAATACAACTAAGGTAAAACAAAGGTTAGATAAGAAAAAGTACCTTCATGTTCAAAAGTAAAACAACCATCTTGCAAATCATTCTTATTTTTGTTTTTAAACCAAAAAAAAAACAGCACACCCGACTGCACAAATATCTGTTTCCAGACTTAATAGGCTAGAAAGTAAATACAGATTCCCCCAGGTTACAAAATTAATCAAAAATTGATGAGATTTTGTTGCCCCAAATAATTATGACTTCTAATTACAATAAGGTTCCATTTGTCTATATCCCAGTATTATAGTATTATAATGCAAACTAAGAACAGTTAAGAGAAGTTAAAAAAAAAAAAAAAAAAAAAAAAAGAATAGGCACCCAAGAGTATAATTATAAAAATATGTTTCTGTATCACCTGTGAGTTCAAAATACCTCTACATATAGTCATGGTGTAATGCTTCCCATTTCTCTTCTCACGTTCTTTCAATTCCCCTCTGCTCCAACTAATAGATTGGAGCCAGTGAGCATGGTGTAAATCACCCCCAAACTGGTGCTTTTATGATTTCTTCTGCTGTTGTTCTTCCTCTTCCAACTGCTTCTTATTCTGCTGTTTTGCCATTGTACAGAATAAAGGTGATAATCTGAATTTTGCAGGCTCCTCAGTTTACAAATATTTTTGAAAAAGAGCAACAACCTTTAAGAATATCAGTTTCCAAAATGCTTTTTTTGGTAATTTCCATAATAATTTCCAATCTGGTAGCCACTTTAGTACTGAACACTATATCAAGGCTCAAATGTAATTGTTTTTGCCACCGTAAAGTCATACAAGTTGCCAGCAATAACTTGGCACCCTTATTTTTCTTTACAGTCTTTGGTGATAGGAGGAAAACTGACACTAAAACTTCAACCCTGGCTATATGTACAGACTGAGGGATGAGAGGATAGAGACAGGTGCTGATCTCTTATCTCTGGTGACAGCAAGAGGACCTGAGGGAACAGAATGGAGCTGTGTCAGGGGAGGTTCAGGCTGGGTGTTAGGAAAAGTATCTTCACTGAGAGGGTGGTTGGGCACCGGAACAGGCTCCCCAGGGAAGTGTTAACGACAACAAGCCTGTTGGGGTTCAAGAAGCATTTGGACAACACTGTCAGCCATATGGTTTGATTTTGGGGTGGTTCTGTGCGGAACCAGGAGTTGGACTCGATGATGCTTGTGTATCCCTTCCAACTCAGAATATTCTATCGTTCTATGATCTGCAGTTGAATTTCACATGGGAAACATGGCAGCATGGACTTCTGTAAATAGTATAGATTTCATCTAAAGATAACCATCTTTCATAGTAAAGATTTCATCTAAAAATCTTGATTTTTTTGTGTTCAGTTACCATAGAGACATACAATATAATTCAAAACACCCATGTTTTCCTCTCTACTATGCAGAAACCATAGCAACTGAATACTCCTGTAGCCCTGGATTAAAGTCTGGGAGACTCATTTAGGAAAGAGAATTTGTCTCAGTGTGCCATCTTTTCCTCATAAAGCCACAGCTTCAACAGAACAGCCATCAACTAGTCCTGCTATTATTTCAACTAATAGAGCTATTTAAGTCAGTAGATAATTGGATACATCATGGCTTCATCTGCTCTTCATTTCCAGTACTCAAAAACTTAACAAAATGAATCTAACTGGCAATAAAATTTTTAAGAGCTGAAACAACTATTTGGAATATTGCCAAAACTAAAAGTAGTATCTGTATCTTAAAATGCCTCATTTGTAAAGCAACAGTTCAGTATATCTTTACCTGAATGACATTTATCAACTTGCTTCTCATTTAGCTACTCAGAAGAAATCATGTGTCCTTAAAAGAGATCACACTTTTTGCTGATTTTGCAGGTATTCATTTTGTTGATTGTTTTTGCTTTTTTTTCCCTGCATCTTTTATTCTGTATCCATAGCCCAAGAAGAAATCAAAATGGCCAGTTGTTTTAGAGCAAAGATCATAATGAATTGTAACAAGTCTGTCTTGATAAATGTCAGTTCCTTCTGTATTTATTTAAAATGAAATAAATGATTTTATAATAACAAAACACAAAATTATGTTTAAAAACAGAATGCAAGAACACGTAACAAGATAGGCTTACCATAATATTCAGTGTACTTCCCCTCTTAATGCAAGAACAATCTTTTTAAATAGTTTCTATTACCATTTTGACCCTTCTACACAATATCTTACTTGATGTAATGTCTCTATTTTGTTATAAATCCTAAGAGTATCTCCCTCCAAAAGGATTATACTACATTTTCTTGAAAAACAACAAAAAAATAAAGTCTTTGCAATACATTGAAAAAAAAAATCTCTTTTATCTCTGAATACAAAAGTTTGTTATCGCATCCAATTAGTCAAAACTAAATTGAATTCTGTGTATACTGGTCATATCTTTTTGATGTCTGGGTACTGAAAAATGAACACACTATTGCTAGATTATATAAAGAAGGATACAGCCTCCCAGCTTCATATGCATTTTAGAAAAATCACAGTAGAATTTTCTTTCTGCCTAGTCAAGCTGCAAGGTAATACATAATTAGCTAAGTAGGAAATGTAACAGAAAAGAGAATATTTATATCCTGCAGGGTCAAATCACATTTTGAACTGTTCCTTGGCAAGGACTTTGAGTTTGCAATCTTCTCTTTAGCAGACTTATAATATCCCCCGGTTCTATTAATTTCAAATGCCTGCAGAGACCTTTTCCAGTGTTTAGAGAACAATTGATACTTTTCATCTTTCATCAGGAGTCTTTGATGATGCATTGACTACAATGAGGTGCATAATCATAAAGGTTTCTTAAGTCCTTCTATTCATTAAATGAGATATCGTATGAGCAGCCTTTGGAACTCCTTCTGATTTTCTGACCACATGAGAAAGAAATGCAGTCATAGAGCATAACAGTAGCTTCCTGCCTAGATGATCCATTTTCAACCCCTTCCCTTCAGGTTTTCTTTATAATCCTGTTGTATATGTTTTGTTCCATTTTGTTCCATTTAATTCATGTGAAATACAGTTTTAAAATTCTAAATAAAAAGACAAAAATAAAACTATTCCTTTTCATAAATAGAAGATAATTATTTTTTGTTACATTTTAAAACTTTTTAACACTTTTAGTTGAATTTTGCAAAAATTGGTGGTTTCCTCAGGAAGGTTTCAATTTTCAATAAAAGGCTGGTATTTTGAAATGAAAGAAAAAATCTTGTAAAGAGTGTTTCACTTAGTAATCACCTGTTGCACAGTATTTTTCATAAGGCATATGCATGTTTATAGAGATAAAATATACATGAATTAATTTTTTTTTATAATGCAAACTCATTATAAGTGATATGTTCATCATTTTATATTTATAAATGAAAGCTTTGCTGTGCATACGTACAGTGGTATAGTAAATCATTCCGTTTTTACAGGATATATGGGCAGATTGGTCTTTGTATATTGTCCTACATCCAAAATTCTTCTCCATAACAAGTCTTCTTATTGTAATAAAGTGGAATATGATGCTTATCTCTCCACTTCCATGTAAAAAATGTGGTCGTCTAAACTCCAACAGGGTCAATCCTGAACTAAGAAAAAAATGAGAATTTAAATTCCAGATGTATATTTATTTAAATAAAATGTAAAAATGAATTTATTAAAATAAATACATTAGTGTACATTAATACTTTTTAAGTATACATCGAGTTCTTAACCCTCTAATTTGTATTAAGTTCATTTCAAAGTAAAGGCAAGACTCAAGAGCTTGAAGAAAGCAGAAACATGCCCTCAGTTGACAGAGAAATGAGACATTAAGCAATTTTAAAAAATCACTATAAATATTGTTTATTATTTAGGAAAATCAGGATTTTCTGAGACAGTCCAACTACAAAAAGACAAATTTCCTTATTGTTCAGAACTTGGAGACTTACTTGACACCAACGCTTCGGTTTTCTTTTTCTTTTTCTTTTTTTAATGAAAGAATTCTTAAGGGTATCTTTTTAGGTTACGTCCATTGAATAAATTAATACTGTATGATAAGTATTTCTCAGGATGTTCTTTTGTTTATATTTAACAACACTGTTTCTTGGCCTGCTAATAAAACTAAATCTCTAAGGTGCAGCTTTTTCCAGCTCTGTAAGGTCTCCAAGAAACTATTAGCATTACAGATCCTTCAGTAAATCCCATGTTTGCGCACCAGGCTGTGCCTATTTATTCATTGTCAATGCTGACTGCTCCAATGCATATGTGTATTTCCACCACTTTTAGGGAGCAGACTCACCTGGCTCAAAATATAACTTACTAGACTGGTATCAGGACATTTAAATTTCATTGGCCATGTGAGACAATGTCAACTCAGTGGTGTAAATAAAGGCATTGAGCATTATCTGAGATCCACTGTATCTGATACATGGGACTGGCAAATATGATCCAAAATCTCATCTGTACACACCCATAACGATATGTCCTTACCGACTGGCAGGTAGGCAGGAAACACCACAATAGCTAAAATGGTGCTAAACACTCTCTTTGGACAACTCAGTAGAGCCTCAAGGTCTGACCAGCTGTATCATCACCAGCTGCCTACTACTGTCCAGGCTGCTGATTCATTGGCTAAAACAGAAGTTCAGGTACTGAACTTAACTGTAAACATCTATAAAGCTACCTTGCATTTACATGTGTGCTGTCCTCAATGAAAGAAAGGTAGCCTTGCATTGTTCTAGATTCCAGGATCCATTACACAATGGGGAGAAGAAAGCTCCCACTTCCAGATCTCTGAGTTACTCTTTAAAGCCTCGCAAAAGCATTTCACATTCTGGAAAAAAAAAAAAAAAAAAAAAAAGGTGAGTGTAGGCTTATCACATTGCTTAAGTGTCAAATCTGCTTTCTAGATGCAGGTTCCAAAAGTGTTTGGGAAGTATTAATGAATTACATTCCATGACAGAGCAGAGTATAATGTATCTGTTGAATTTTCCACGTGAATTTGAAAGTCCTCTCTGCTACATATAACACATTTTTCTTTATCAACTACGCTTATTGTTGCAGAACCCTATGTCCACTTCATGTATCACAAGACATGGTATGTGTTCAACTTACAACAACATTCATTGAATTCTACACTCTAATTTGTGATTTTAAAAAACATGTATTTTACAACCCTGGACTAAAAATCAATTTTTCTTATCTTGTATAGAAGGATAAGAAAAGATGAAAAATAAGATCTTTCTTTCTTGCATAGCAACCATCCTGTCAGAGAATATCTTAATTCATCTGTTTCTTTGAAGTCCCATCCATATGTTTTTTTCAAACTATATGGATAATTCTGTATGCATAACAACATTCCACAAATTGAGTTTTTATCATATATTGAAAAAATGAAATATTTAGCAGTTCTCTTGCTACCAGATGATGAATTCCTTGTTGATCATTTTTCTTAAAAAAGTAGCCACAATGCATAAAGTATGTGAAAATTATACTTAAAAGAAGCCTGAGAAATAAATTTTAAATATATGCATTTATTTAACTCGGTATTTGCATTTGTCTCCACATATTAAATCTATCCTGACCAGACCAAAAACTGGAACTAAAAAATTCTGGTGATATTTGACAGGAGAAAGATTATATGCTGGGAACCAGAAATCAGACATCCATATGGAAGGAATTTTTAATTAATATATAAAATAATCTTAAATGTAATTCCACAGAAAAATGTTTGTGAAATGTTTCTTCAACTTTATATATATATATATATATATATATATATATATAAAGAGAGAGATTGACAATTAGGTAGACAAATATCTGGTAAATATTCACGTATATACCAAGCCATTATGGTTTTTGAAGTTTTGGAGAAAAAAGAAAAAAAAAAATTGTACTCCTAAATGTTTCTGACAACTTTACAGCACAAGTAATTCTTAAAAATAACAGATGAGCAAAACAGATTTTTAATAATGGGATGTCACTGAAAATTTAACAATAAATATTTTATTTTCTCTATATAATAATAATAATTAGGAGAATGTTTCCACCAGTTTTGTAGTGAACATTTTTGAAAACAATTATATCACCCATATTGTGGTGGTACTGTGGTTAAGGCCAAGACTGCCTGATGAGTATCAGCCATACTTGTTCCCTGGGGTAGGCCACAGCTTCTATTTTACCAACTGTTTCAGATCTGCACTCAAAAAGACTGCCTATTTTTTTCAGATATATAATTTGATTTATCAAAACACATTAATTCTGTCTACAAACATTCTTTTATAAATACCTCGAATGGTGTACTTATCTGTTCATCTGAGATTCTATTTATTTGTATAATGCAGTATACAACATGATGAATATCCAATTTTCAGTCTTCTGATTCACATTTAATAAAAGATCTGGCCAAGTTAGGGTATCCTAGGAAAACTATTTTAAATCTTTATCAGTACAGCATATTCTGATTTACATATAACACTGAAAAGAGTTTTTGAAACATTTGGATTTTCCTAAATGAATATATTTAGTCTGTTATGATATAAAGACCGCTATTATTAAGATGAATTCTCTGAATCTTTCTACCCCAATAGGCCAACAGTGACACTACTTCTTTTGGATTTGTGGCCAATAGATACATTTTTTGTCCTACACTGAAAGTACCTCACAATTTACTCTGCAATTTCATGATATATAAATTCTCTCCATGGAGAAAAAAAAAAAAAAAAAAAAAAAAAAAAAAAAAAAAAAAACAGCATGGCCCTTAGGGCACAAGCTTGAATTAAAGGGAAGAAACATACTTTAAATTGCTCTACTTTTTCCTACAAAAGATATGCTTTCTTTTCCATTACAATTGTGTAAGAGAAATACCTCCTGACAAATTTCAATTATCACTCGATAGGCTTCTGAGGAACTTCTAATTTCATCATTACATATTACAGTGCAGTACTATGGTACTCAGTTTTGGTTTTCTGGCTTTTCTGGCTTTTTATATTTCTTTCAAAATAAACACTTTCTGAGTTCTGTAAATGTGCAACGAGTTTCCCAAAAGAGAAGGACTATCTTAAAATAATATTTCCATTGAAATGTTAGATTTCATAAATTAAAGAAGGTAAAAGATTAAATTTCATAAATTAATAAAACAGGAGATTTAGATTAGACATAAGGAATTCTTTACTCAGAGGGTGGTGAGGCACTGAAACAGGTTGCCCTGATAAATTGTGGATGCTTCATCCCTGGAAGTGTCCAAGGCCAGGCTGGATGGGGCTTTGGGCAACCTGGTGTAGTGGGAGGTGTCTCTGCCCATGGCAGGGGGGTTGGAACCGGGGGATCTTTGAGGTCCCTTTCAACCCAAGCCAGTCTATTATTCTATGATGATTGTATAAGAAGAATGTGAAAAGATTTAGTTAAGACAATATTTAAAGGTTATCTTTTAAATACTTTTAATATGTATAAGTAAGGCACCCCTTTATCAAGCAATGCTGTTTGTACATACTTAGTTCCTCATTTGAAATATTTACCTTTAAGTTCTAAAATTAAACCAAAAAAAAAAAAAAAAAAAAAAAAAGCAAAGCCCTCAGTTCCTTATGACAAAATTCTATAGTGGGTCTGTTTCTCATTTAAACTGAAGGCCATTTACACATTTCTGGCAGGGTTAAGGAGACTTTTAGTGAGTGTAAATGTAATTTATGCTCAGCTAAAATTGAAGAGTTGATCTCTCCCTGTTCTGCAGTTACATCCTAATGCATAATTTACATATATCTGAAACATTAATGTCAGCTGAAATAATTAATTTTCAAAATCCTATATAAACTTAGCACTAAACTTCATCCTTAAACAAGTTGCTAGATGGACTTTAATTTATATGATGTACAGTAACCTTTTCCACTGGTAAATGTGCAGTTTGATCTGTCAATTAAATTAAAAAAATTAAAAAGCTATTCATGCCAGGGAAGATGTTCAAAGGATGAGCGCATTCCTGACAGGAATACCTGTAAAACTTCTTTGCTTCTCAAAATATAAGATAACAAGATAACATTTCATCAGTACCTAGCATTAACACAGATTTTGTTTTATGTGATGCTGTCCTTCAGTAAGTATTGCAGAAGAAAAAAAAAAAAAAAAAAAAAAAAAAAAAAAAGCAAAGCTTGATAATACTAACCACAGTATTATCTAATCCAGACCTCCACTCTTGAGAAATTTCTTTGTATTACTGCTACCTCTTCAAATTTTATTAATGATTAATGTTGAGCTCAGTATCTGAAGACTGAGACAAAAAATTAACTTACTTCTGAAAGATAATGCTGAGAATAAGAACAATCACAAGTTATGGAAGTAATACATAAAAATATAAATAAATGTGAATTACAAAATGATTTTAAACATTGAGTGAGTGATATGCATGTCCCCTTAATCCTAATTCACATTTTCTTTTGTTTCACTCTGAGACTGCATACATATCTAATAATTAATCTTTCTCAGAGTTCCCATAGGAGGATGTGTCCTGCAGTGTGTCCAGGATCCAGCCTATCCAGATGACTTGTGTGATTGAGCTTGCCATTGTGCCTGTCTCGGTAACTGTGGTGCTTTGACTGTGTTAGGCAACTGAACACGACAACTGTTCTCTCACTCCTCCTCCTCAGATGAGGAGGGGAAGAAGTAAAGGAGAAAAAAACAACTCATGGGTTGAGATAAGGATAATTTTAATAAAGAGAAAAATATATTATTAAGGAAATATTATTCTTAATTAAACAATTCAACTAAAGGGAAAAAAGGGAAAAGGGGAAGAGGAAAGGGGAAAGGGAATAACAAAACAAAACAAGTAAAGGCTATGTGGAAGTGCAGAGGGAAAAAAAAAATTGCTCTCTACTTCCCACAAATAAGCGATGCTTGACCACGTCCTTGAAGCAGGGCCTCAACGCACGTAGCCAGTGTTCAGGAGGAGGACAGACGTTTTCACAACGACAGCCCACCCCTCCCCTCTTCTTCCTTTTTCCACCTTTTATTGCTGAGTGTGACATCATATGGTATGGAATATCCCTTTGGTTGGCTTAGGTCAGCTGCCCTGGTGATGTTTCTTTCTCACTTTTTTGCCCACCCCCTAGGAGGGCTAGAGAAAGTCTTGATGCTGTGCCAGCACTTCTCAGCAGCAGACACAGCAATGGTGTGATATCACTGCTGTTTTAGCTACAAGTGCAGAGCGTAGCACTGTATGGGCTGCTGCAGGGAAAGTTAACATCCCAGCCAGACCCAAGACAGTAACACAGATTTTATTTCTGAGGGAACTAGTGCATTGGTTTCTCTCACAAGACTTAATCAGGATGCCGCCCACAGGTGCTCCTCAGCTCCAAAGCCCTGATATCCCTTTGCCATCAGCGAGGTGTTAGTATGGTCAGGGAAGAAGACCATATGACCAACAGAGGTAGACATTGGCAATTTTGTTTTTTCAAGCAGATTGCCAGATATGTTTTATTTACATATGTTCATATTCTGTTAGAATCAGCCTATTCAATTTTGCTATAAGCTTCCATATCAGCACCATTAAGTGCATGTATCATCTGAGATGTGATGGAACAAGTAGATCTGACATGACCAAGAAAGAGTGACCATGCCAAATGGATGAACTTAAGGAAATGATCTTTTCAGAATCAATGTCTGGGGCAAAAATACAGATGTAGGTCTAGTGATCCTAGTTAGCTATTTTATTAATCTTACCATGTCATTACCAATCTGGAACTATATTTTGGAAATTTGGGTAAATGTGGGCCAGTTTCTTTGCTGCTGTAAACTCACAATGCTCGTTTACACCACGTGAGAATCTGGTCCACTGGCTACAACAAATTCTGTCTACTTAGCTAAACTAGTTTGATGTGAGTGTATTCTATTCCATTTATTAACAAGGAAAAGAGCTATGACCTTGGTTACCTTCTTGTGAAAGCAGTCCTTTATCTCAGGGTACAGAGTAGAAGTGTGATGTGAATAAAGCTGCTAAACAGAAACGCGAGCAAGAGAGTGCTACATGGGAAATATGGAAATAATGTATTGGGAAATCCCCTATGAGCTTTGCAGTCTGGCATGTGTGACTGAAGGCCCTATTTCTCTGTAATGGTGACATTCTTAATATCTTGAGTGTGAATAAAACAGGCAGCTTCCAGGACAACAGCATTTTGATATCTGCAAGCAAGTTAAGGCTGTGACAAAATGTAAAAGCAAAATGTAAAAGAAATAGATGTGTAATTTTTTTGCCCCTTATGTACTAGAACTTGCAACTGGAATATGTTTCCATTATTTTGGAGTGTGTATAGAGATTATATGGAAATTGTTTGTTTGCTTTTGTTGTTTGTTTTTCCTTTTCTGTAAAGACTGCTGCAATCTCTGTTCCTGAATTCCTTATTACAAATTTATATTGCACAGCTGGTGTTCTGTATAAGCCATTGGGCATTTGTTGACACTACGCTGAACAGGTATATTTACAGTTCTCAAGAGAGAATGGTATTGCATTTGTTTTCAAAAAACTCCTAAGATATCCGCAAGGTACAATGAAAAAAAAAAATAAACAGAGTACATCACCTCAGTTCAATCAGCAAATGCTAACTATTAGGAAATAATTTACCTTCTACTACACCCTTGATAGATTATAGTCATTTATCTTATCTGCCAGATAAGATATCTGCCAGAAATTCAGACATTTCAGTATGGTAAAAACTATAGGAAACTATAAATGGAAAATTCTGTCACTAGACAATTTTGTTCAGCCTTAGTGTAGAAAAAGGAACAGATACAATCAAGTTCATTTGGAAGAGAGAAACCTACCAAAAGTTATTGTTTTACTACTTGGGGAAGATATTTAAAAAATCAACAAAAATAACACAAAATATCACCTTAATCTGTTCAGAGTGATGGATGCCATGTAAACTTGGTTTATGGTTATGACTGAAGTCATATTACAGTATTAAGTGTTATTATTGCAAAGAAATAGTACAGTCCATGTTTGCAAGGGAGACTAATCAAAATGGTGGATAAATAGAAAAGCTAACAGCACAGGAGTACCTATAGACAGCAGTATTTCTGATCAGTGAAATAAGCATCGGTTGTGCTGTGTTTTAGTAAGCCTTTATTTGCTGAAGGTACATTCTCTGAAATAACTCGAATGCAAAAACAAAAAAAAAAAAAAAGAAAAGAAAAGAAAAGAAATTCCCCTTTCAAAACAGCAGCAGAATTATAAAACTTAACTGCTCACAGCAAAGGGCACGATAAACATACTGCTGTGATTATGTGA
This sequence comes from Heteronetta atricapilla, assembly GCA_011075105.1. NCBI lineage: Eukaryota > Metazoa > Chordata > Aves > Anseriformes > Anatidae > Heteronetta > Heteronetta atricapilla. Next base: position 154,863,782 of record CM021731.1, read on the forward strand.
TTTTGGTTTTTGTGGCAGCATGGAGCAGAAGTTCATTACACAGTAGACCTCTTCCAGACATATGCTCTTATGTCTGACCTGTTGGTGTTTGATTAAGTTGACTAAACATACATTTCTAAACATAAGAGTTTAGTGCCATTAGAGATAACTACATTTCTACCTTTTAAACTTCATCCTATTTATGGCAACTAGATTTACTGAATGCCTTTAAAGAATTTAGGATAAAAGTATGTACTTCTTGATATAGTCAAGGGCACCTGGGAGTCCCAGTCATTTTGACTAACCCTCTACCATTAAATAAACTGGACCAAGGCCTATTCCTGCTCCTAAGAAAAAGTAGCATGATGCAGCCCCATACTGTTTTCTGCTCCTCCTTCCTGTGGTGTGGTGATCATGCGAATACTCGAGTAAATATTCTTTTCCCTAGAGGTATGTCTGCTTTGGGTATGCAGCAGAATTAAAGAGGGTTTCTGCTCACCCTCCTCATGCATGAAACTGATAGGTAAGTCTCCACTAGTCAGGAGGCTTATGCACCTATAAGGGGCCAAAGCAGACTGGAAAGAGGAAGGGAAAAATTTGCAGTGCAGGCATGGACCTCAGCGGATTTCTCCAGTCTCTTGGTTCCTTGCTCTTACCACATTGGGTGCAAATATCTTGCTGTACTAGTCTGCAAAGGGCCTCGATCCTAACTATTTACTATTAATTGTATACTCTTGACTGCATTCAGTCTAATAAAGAATAACGATGATATTGTGAATCCTACTCTGAAAAGCCTACGGAATTGTTTAAGAAAACTCTTCAAATAATCAATTAATATAAAAGTATTTTGTACTGTCAGTACTTTCCTTCCCTAAGAAAAACTGGCTTGAACATCTTACAGTGCTGCTACCACTCTGTGAGACATAGTTAAGAAGATTTGCACATTTGTGTACACTTCTTTAAAATTGTAGGGGTTATATGTTCAATGCCCTTCCAGGTTAAGGGGCATGTTTCAGCAAGAAAGCTTGCTAATCTTTTCATGGTTGCACTGCAGGTAAAAAGTGCAGATAGTAACTGATTATCTAACAATAGACACAGTGTCTACTGTTAAAAGCTTCATTTGAAAGTATTTTTCACTGATATTTTACTCATGAAAGACATTCACTTTTGGAAGGGTGAGCAGAAGTAGCCTTCCTTTTTTGTTTTAATTCCATAAACATTTGTATGGATTATAGTTTAGAGCAACAAGACCACCTTCAGCTTCTGTAAATCAGAATCCATCCATGAAGATTCTCCTATTATAACCCAACATGAGAAAAATCAATGAGTGTTAAATTTCTCTCTCTGGGTGCCTGCTAGACAACGTTTAGGAAAAATGCTGACACCAACAACACAAAGGGAGGCCGTGCTTATCTGTAAGGGAAAAAAGGAATGCATTACTTTTCCTGTTGCCTTGCATTCTGCTTCAGAAAATTGGTATCCTGTATAATAGAGCACATCTTCAAGTCTCCAGGTTGATTACTTGGTAACAGAAGTCAGGAAAGCAAGATTTATCAGCATAATTAATTATTTTTGCCTTGCATACAGTACACTGATGCCACCTATAGACATGAGTAAAAGCATTCTTAAATACATCCAATTCAATCTGTGAAACTGCTACCCTGGATATTAATTAACATGTTTATTTCATTGACTGTGACTAAACTACTAATAGCCTACCCATTGGAGATCAGATCCTACTTGACTAAAATAAAATAAATGGCTCTCACCAGTTCAGCATAAACTGAATCAGGTCCTGAATCAGTTTTTCAGGCTTGTAATAAACCCCCCTTCCATGCCCTGCAAACCAAATTATATCTTTAATTTTACTACTCAAGACAAAATGTTCCCTCCGTCACATGCAGATGGTTAATTTCATTTGATACTGACCAAAGCCTTATGAACCATAAACTGTTCTCTTCTATCATGTATATCATTTCAGTAGACTGTCTCTCACATGAGCTTATCCCAGCTAAACAGTCTTACCTGACAAATGCCAAGAGAAGACTAGCACTGTAAGGCATACCATCGGGCATGGCCCTGCATTGCTTTCACATTCATAGATCATTCAGGCCTTTGAAAGGTTCCTCTTCCACTCACTTATCTCTATCTTAAGATTAAACAAATGCAGTCTGATCTGGTTTGGATTTTGTTTTGCATTTTTTTCTCTCCTTTCATGTCAGTCAAACCTAGAATAAATAAGGCCCTCTTAGCCTTCATTATGTCCCTTGAGGAATTCTGTTATCTCACCTGTCACTAAAATTTTGTTCAAGATATACTTCGTACTGCAAAACCTGTGACTGTTTATTTCTGGAAATACCACCCTGAATTCAGGCATAGTCACTAGTTCATTTTCAGTAGATAGTCTTTAACTTCGTTTTCAGTAAAGCTGGAAGTGTTCTGTCTGTTGTACAATGTCTGATGAGGGAGGTTCTTGCCAAGATATCTGAAACATGGCTGAATGAATGTCACTGAAGTGTGCTCCTTCCCTTGAGACTGCACTTTCTAAAATAAAATTATATAAATAAATTGTACATTCTTTATTACTAACCATGATATAAGCTGATAACAAAGTCAAAATCATTATATGTATAACCTCTTTTTCTGTATGGCTACAGATGTGGAAAAGGTCAGGACCACTGAGAATAGTCAGCACAGATGTACCAATGGCATATTGTTCCTGACCATCTGGGTAGTCATCCCTAATGAGATGGCTGGATCTGTGGACAAAGGGAGAACAATCAATAGTGTATAACTTGACTATAATAAAGGCTTTGCAATGGTCTCTTACAGTATCCTTATAGCCAAGCTGGTAAGCTATAGTTTGGACAAATGGACAATATAATAGATGTAAAATTGGCTGGACTACTAAGCGTAATGACTTGTGATTAGTAGAACAAAGTTTAATTGGAAGCAACTTCAGTGGAGTCGATAGTGGAACTGATGTTGTTTAATGGCTTTATTAATGACCTTAGAGATGAAAGGAAATGAATGCACTTTCATCAAGTTTTGTGAAGTTGTGGGGGCGCAGTCAATCTGTTGGAAAGCAGGGCTGCAACCCAGACGTATTCCTACAGCCTGGAGAAACGGACCAATATACACAACATCCATGCACAGTTATTTCATAATTTCCTTATTCACCTACTTAACAGTAGAAGACAGAAAAAAATGTCATTGTGAAAAGCCCTGCTCCAGAAAAATGTGTATAGCACCAAATACCGTAACTATGTTGGAGAGAGAAATTTCAATGAGATGGGTGCTGCTGTATGGGTGCCAGGATGATGAAGTAAGGATTAATGCCACCAAATCAAACATACACTGAGAATGTTTTTTTGTTTGTTTATTTGTTTGTTTGTTTTTTAATCTTGGAAACAATCTAAGAAGAAAGGAGTAAACATCCTAGAGGATGTTAGAGTTCTGTCTTTAGGAAGATATAGTTAGATAAACAGAAGGAAAATGTTGACAATAGAAAAAATAAAATAAAATAAAATAAAATAAAATAAAATAAAATAAAATAAAATAAAATAATAAAATAAAATAAAATAAAATAAAATAAAATAAAATAAAATGGAGAATTAAAACATTTAAACTTAAATCAAGACTTTATTAACCATTAGTAAAACAGGGTTCATAACAGTATTCCAACCATGAAATACAGCAAAAAAGACTAATTCATCTTCAACTAGAACTTATTAAGATTATGAAAGAATAAATATAACACCATTGCTGCTGACAATAAAAGTGCACAGTGATCCAAGTTGCCTATTCCAATCCCGTGCCTCTTTTGTTTGTCACAGTGGCTCCAAAACTGAAGTCTTATTGTACTGTTTTTTCAAAAAGAAGGTGGGTTGCCTAGGCTTGAATCTCACTCAGTGATCAGCTTTGCAAGGATGTGTGTTTTCAGAAATTATTAAAGGTGCTTACAGCCTTCAGTCAGTATGGAGAGAGATGTAAGGATGCAATCTGTGAGGCAGAAAAGAATTTTCTTAAATAAAAAGCTTTTAAAAGAGAGTACAAGGAAATACAGAGAGGTATCTCCAAAACTAAAACGAAGGCAAAGATAATATTTTTTCCTTAAATTCACTTTGTATAACACAAAGAATTGGTACCTACAGCTTCAGTCTAAAGTAGAAGATATCTAAGAAGATATCTAAGCCTCCACTGCTGGAGACAGTAGTTATTCTACCTTCACTCTGTACTCCCTTACAGTGCAATTATGATGATGACTAATATTTTGTCAGAATTGGTGGAAATGAAAAAAATCCTGCACATTTCACTTTAAGTGCATAAAAGTGGAAAAGAATATTCAGATAATTAAGTGAATTATCCAATTTGTTTATACCATGCTACAATGTAGAAGTGTGTGCTTTCTTAATATATTCCTCTTTTATTATTGATTGAGATTGAAATATGAAACAGGCTTTTTCCTTCAGCAAGCAACAAAGAAAACAGCTACATTTACCCAGTTTGAACATGTTTTAGTGAAGATTTTTGAGATGTCTATATGTAACTAGAATATACGCTATAAAAGAAAAGGGTATTAACATAGATAAACTTCTTTTTAACTTTACCTTGTGAAATAAGATGTTAACATAGCTGTCAGAGCTCATGAGCTCCAGCTCATATGATTAAAAGCAACTAGGATAATTTTGCTGAGAGAGAGAGAGAGACTCAGCTGATGTATGTACATATAAAAATTTAGAACAGCACAAATGTTAGGTGACTGGCTTCACTAAGAAAATGCTGCATCTTGTGCATACAGAAGACAAAAATAGCCTCCAAAATAGACTGGCTACACAGTTGATTAACAAGCATACAAAAATGGTTATATAGTTGGACAATTAAGACAAAATCTTGGTAAGGATGCACATTGAGAAAAGAGCACTGAAGTACACATTTGCACAATGAAGTCTGTGAAAAAGCAGAACTCAAGAAATTTTGAACTTAAATCTTGTGATCTAAATAACTATGAAGCGAAGGTTGAGGTTACTGTATGAGGCAGAGTCACATTGCAAACTGACATTTCTATTGGTCAAACTGTTCTTGTATCCTCTGTGACACAGAGGTGGCTATGTTTTCTGAAATTCAAATGATCAAAGTTGTTTTGTAATATTTAAATCTGTTGATATAAATGACATCACAAGAATCATCTATTTTTTAGGAAGAAACTTCTTCGGGCAGTAAATTGTGAAAGGTAACTTAGAAAATTTTCTATCCAGATTTGCAGATTTTTTTGACACATTTATTAAAAAAGAAAGATACAGAAAAACAACAGAGGAAAGTAATGCATATGCTAAAATATATATATATATATTATATATATATATATATAATATAATATATATATTATATATTATAATATAATACATATATATATAATATATATATATATGATAAACTGAAAAATTCGGCAACTATTTCCAATATCTCTAAATACCCATAGATCCATACAGTTGCTACGAACTGACCACAACCAGCATACTCTATCCAAATCAAAATATTTATGCATTTAAATGAAAAACAGATATCTTTAAACTTGGACTTCTCACAATTGTAATATTATATGTGATTGTTTTTCTGTAAGCATTCAATTATCTTTAAATTCTTATAGAGATTACTGATGTAAGTATAGATTTGGCGTCAGCTATTTTCCAGTCTTTACCAAACATGATTCAGCAAGTTCTTGAAGCTGGATATCATGTAGATTGAATAATCTTGAAAAAAGTATGGAAATGCCAGTGTCTGAAATTCATTTTAAACGATTTAGATGAACATGAAGTAAAATGCTAGAAGTTAAACAGCCGTTTATCAAATTCCCTCTTAATTATTTTTGTGGTTACAAAATCTGTACAAATTAAATATTATCTGTGGGAGGAGTTATAACCATTTTACCAATGAAAAATAATAATAATAATAATAATAATAAAGAAAGTGAGAGAGTTCCAGTCAGATTTCAGATTTGTAAGACACTGGAGGAGATCTGCTTTTACACTGAAACTTTTTTGAAGCCATTTACAACTAAATTTCAATTTGCCAGGGTGATTTCTGAGATAAAAAAAAAAAAAAAAAAAAAAAAAAAAAGGTCCATCAGGTAGCTCAGGGCTAGGCAGCATGGTGTGAGAAGGACTTTGAGCTATCAGAAAGCATCCAAAGGAGGGCTGCAAGGATGGTGACAGGTCTCAAGGTGGAAATATGAGAGGAGCAGCTGAGGTTTCTTGGTTTGTTCAGCCCAGTGCAGAGCAGGCTGAGGGGAGGCTTCATGGTGGCCTGCAGCTCCCTCACGAGGGGAGCAGAGGGGCAGGCTCTGAGCTCTGCTCTCTGGGGACAGCGACAGGACCCGAGGGAATGGCATGGAGCTGGGACAGGGGAGGGTCAGACTGGGCGTTAGCAAAAGGTTCTTCACTGAGAGGGTGATTGGGCACTGGAACAGGTTCCCAAGAGCAGTGGTCATGGCACCACGCCTGTCAGTGTTTAATAAGTTTTTAGACAGAGCTCTCAGACACATATTCTGTTTTTTGGGTGGTCCTGTACAGACCCAGGAGTTGGACTGCATGGGCTTGTGGGTCCTTTCCAACTCAGTATATTCTATGATTCTTTGAGCTCCAAGACACATGTGCCCATATGTAGATTGTCTCTTCTGAATGGTCAACTTTTGCTGACTCCAAATTATCAGAAATATGACCAGCCATGCTATGCAAGACTGCTGCATAGCACAAAAGTGCACCAAGCCTTGTTCAAACAACATAAAAGTAAAATTGCTATAAGCTTCAGCACTATGCTATACAAAAATATTTTTTGTGTGGTGTGGAAAAGCTTATGCCTTCCCAGAGACTGTAAATCACATGTATGTAAGCTAGTCTCCTTATGTAGTTTCTAAATGGTAGACATCTAATGTCAGATGAATCTGACTTCTAAAATAAGAGATAAATACTTGTTAGCTAGCACATACGATATCTGACACTTTTGCATATCATCCTGTTGTTAGGAAGTGATTGGGAAGATGCCAGTACAATCAGGCCAGGAACAGGCACCAACACATTGCCTGTGGTGTTCACCTGCTAGCCAGGGAAATCACTTCCTAGACATCTTGGAGATTTGACCTTTAAACATAAGTTCCACTTTAAATATTTGCTAAGTTACATTGAAATGAAAATGGAAAAGTATATTTGGATGGTGTCCTTTTGATAATGGTACACTTTATTATAACTTGGAAAATTCATGGTGCCTGTGTGTTATGAAAATGTAACACTGAAGCAGATGGTCCACTGTAACTATGTCCAAATAGAAGTCACCCTAAGATTTGTGGATTATAGAAATGATGTAAAATACGGGCAGCCTATGTCATTTGGACTGTGAGCAAGAGACTGAAAGCAGATTAGAAGGAATTTAAGCAATTTTGGTATACATTATAGAATGATTGTTTCAGACTGTCAATGCAACACCTGGGTTTCTTGTGTGCTAAGGACCATAACCTAGCTGGGAAGGACCACTAGCCAGCCAGAAGAAGGTCTAACAATTTTATTCCCAAAAGATAGATTAGGAGAATCAGTCATCCAGAGGAAACATTTGTGGAAGCTTTTCATAAGGAAACTTTTATGGATGAAGATACATTATTATTATTATTATTATTAATATTAATATTATTATTAATATTATTATTAAATAAAATAATATAAATAATATAAAATAATAAAAATAAAATTATTATTATTATTATTAATAATAATAATAATAGGTATTTATAGACTACCCACGTATTACTAATACTAAAAGCATCTCAGTTGCATATAAAGGTCACTGCAGCATAAACTTTACAGGAAACTACAAATAGTTTGATTAGTCCATTAGAGACGGTAAAGAAAAAACTTAGGGGGAAAACTGAAACAGTAAACCAAGGAGCTGAAACTCAAGAATGTTTGGTTAAGGACTAGAACAAGAAATCCAAGTCTCAGCTGAGTGCCTCCATTGCAAAGAAGAGCACTGAACCCACATAAAGCCCTACAAACACTAAGATTTTTTGCAAGGTGGTCAAACAAAGGTGCAGTTGAGGCTTAAGCAAGGGAGTTAGACCAGAACCTAGTATTTGGATAGGGGACAAAAGATTTTGTAACTGAAGAAGAGAACTGATGTACTAGGCACTTTAAACTCTTACTTAGATTACAGAAGTGTGTTAGCATGTACAGCAGAGCTGTATGGATTTGTAAAAATGTATTAAGTTCTTGATGTTTCAGTTTTCCCTCTGTAGACTGGCAGTAATATTGTCTTTCTCTTACTGAAGTTTTGGGAAGACAAATCAGCTAATAGATATATGGCTGCCCAACTATACTGACTGACTGACCGCACAAGCCACAAGCACCAGTGAGTTCTTGACTGCAGTGAGTATTTGTCTGAGGAGTTTCTTCCCAGTAGTTTTAACCTAAACCTTTTTTTAGTTTAGTCATTCCCCCTTGTCCTATAACTCCATTCCCTGACAAAGAGTCCCTCCACAGCTTTCCTGTAGGCCCACTTTAGGTACTGGAAAGCCACTATAAGGTCTCCCTAGATCCTTCTCTTCTCCAGGCTGAACAACCCCAACTCCCTCACCCTGTCTTCATAGGAGGGGTGCTCCAGCCCTTTGATCATCCTTCTGGCCCTTCTGTGGAGTCATTCTAATAATTCCATGTACTTCTTGTATTGGGGGCCCCAGAGCTGGACACAGTTCTCCATGGGAGTCTCACGAGAGCAGAGTAGAGGGGGAGAATCACCCCCCTCTACCTGCCGGCTATGCTTCTGAAGCAGCCCAGGACACAGTTGGCTTTCTGGGCTGCAAGTGCACATTGCCAATTCATGTTGTTCAGCCTGGAGAAGACTCCAGGGGGGACCTCACTGCGGCCTTTCAATATTTCAAGGGATCTTATAAAAAGGATGGAGAAGGACTCTTTACTCAGGTAGATAATGAAAGGACAAGGGGGAATGTTCTTAATCTAAAAGAGGATAGATTTAGATTAGATATTAGGAGGAAAGTCTTCACTTTAAGGGTAGTGAGACACTGGAACAGGTTTCCCAGAGAAGTTGTGGATATCCCATCCCTGGAGGTGTTCAAGGCCAGGTTGGATGGGGCCTTGGCCAAGTTGGTCTAGTGGGTGTCATCTCTGCCCATGGCAGGGAGGTTGGAACCATATGATCTTTAAGGTCCCTTCTAACCCACGTCATTCATTGACTCGTTCTATGATTCTTTTCATCAACCAATACCCCCACTTCCTTCTGCTCAGGGCTGCTCTCAATGCATTCTCCGCCCAGACTGTATTTGTGTTTCGGATTGCCCCAACCCAGATGCAGGACCTTGCACTTGGCCTTGTTGAACCTCATGAGGTTTGCACAGGCCCACCTCTCAAGCCTGTAAAGGACTCTTTCCTTCAGAGTGTCAACCACACCATGCAGCTTGGTGTTGTGTGTTGCCATATCTCAGTTTAGCATCTAATTTAGAATGCATCCATTTAGATGTATGCAACTTAGAATGCACTGTATTCTTTACTTTAATGCAAAACCAAGAAAACTAAATGCTAAACTCTCCACCAAAGACAATGTGAATTTGGGAGACAGACAACTGAAGGAAAGATAATTACACTGAAATGGCAAATATCCAACCTACATAGAACCTGATTATTTCAATTCACTATCTGGTACACCTGATCTGACTGTATTACATTAATTGACATTTGTGTTCTATAAACATTCCCTGACACCAAGATAAACAAGTGTGGAACAGCCTTTGGTATGCTAGTAAAATCTCTTGGCCTTCAAAACTGGGTGACTGCAGCATATTGCTTATTGGGAACGGTGCCTAGAACCTTCTAACTCCCAAATTATGCCTGGGAACTGTTTGGGAAAGTGACAGTTGACACAAATCCAAACCTTTCCAGAGACTGTTATAACAACACAACACTGATGATCATTTTTCAATGCCTAGGAACATTCCTGAACACTATCTACTTTACTTACTTCATATACACGCGTAAAGAATAAATGCATACATATATACATACAAAAATACACAAGTGTGTGTGTGTATATATATAAATGTCACTCGTGTGAGCAGAAGTTCTGCTTGGCCAGAAACAATTAATTTTCCAGAAAATTCAGTGAAAAACTTAAAAATAATATTTTGCTCCAGATTCCAATGACCAGAACTTTACCTGCCTTCTTCCATTGGACAGCACTGGGCATTTCCAATCGGGAATCAGGACAACAGGGAGTAAATACTGGCTTAGCCTCTCCTTCCACTTTCTGATGGGAAACATTTATTTATAGAAGCATACTTCATCTGACTGTGGAATTGAGTGACTTGTGTAGAACACAATAATAATTTATTTATTTATAATATTTATTATAATATTATATTTAATTTTTCTGGATTTTGAATACCAAATGAGCAATCACCGTGAATAAACAAAGAAAGAGAACTATCAGCAGGGGAGGCACATGTCAGCTTCCACAAGAATATTTAAACATGTACAATCTGGGTTTGGGATAGACAATAGAACTTGTTTTACTTAATAAAAGAGTATCTCTAAGTATGCACTGCCTGTATCATATGCGAGGCAATTAGCATAATACTACTTCTCTGTATAACTGCACATGTCATTTCCTCAGTTACCACTAGTGCTGTCCTGTTCGAACAGGGACATAACCCTGCTCTAGGCAGGGCTTGTATTCCCTCTGAATGACAAAGTACTCTGAAAACAACTAGTGATAATGGCTTTATATGGAAGGCAATCGTCATCTGGTATTTTTTTAGCAAATAACCAAGAGAATGCTATCACTTTCTATAAGCAAAGATTGCTCATGTAGACAGATGACTGAAATCCTGACAGAAATTCAATCTCGTAGGGTTATTATTATTTTTATTATTATTATTTTTTTTTTGTAGACAGGAGCTTGACTATTCACCCAGGTTCCTACATAACTGCAACATCCTGGACTCCATGCTATCTGGTTACAAACCAGTCCAGTATATATACAGAAACTGAATTGTGTCATACCGTTGAATGTAATACAGATATAATCCTCAGTAACATCGCTGATATTTTTCATCCATCCATTTCAAGAACATTGTTAAAAATATACCCAAATATATGCTCTGTCCATACCTAATAGCAGACATAATTTCTTCCACTTTTTCCTTCCTTGGAACTCTGGGAGAATAAAAACAGTCCTAGTCACTGTTAAGTCCACTGCACTGAGGAATTGTTGTTTGTCTGATTTTTGTTTGTGTTTATTTGGTTGGTTTATTTTGTTTTGGGGGTGGGGAGGCTGGCTCTACACCAGCACTAAGTTGTTAGTCTCTGCTCTGCCTCTATCCCCTCTAACCAGGCAATGAAAAATTACTTAAAGAGGAACGCAGGTATCTTTGCTCTGTTCTGGAGCTTCTAACTCTGATCTGGAGCCTCTGGGCTGGGGCTACAAGATACTACTGTTGCATTGCCAGACTACAGCGCCAGAAATCTTGGCAGACAGACAAAAGCTAAAGAAAATTTCAAAAGTACAAGGCTCTTCTTGGAGCTGCAGAAAGTGACAGGGTTGTCAGAGGGATCATAACAGAAACATCTAAGTAAAAAGGAGAACACTACCAATAAAAAAAAAAAAAAAAAAAAAAAAAAAGCTTTTTTTTCCTTTCTTTTTTATTCCCAGAGAAAACCAAGAGTCAAGTTTACAAATATTGTATATGTATTTTTAAAATAAAGATACCTTTCCAATGGTCAGGAGGTTGTTGCTATTAATGGAGCTGGCATAGAAGGGAAAGTGAGTTTTGTTTTGTTTTGTTTTGTTTTCGAAGGTCAGAAGAAGTACATCTCACATTAAACATTTAAAAGCCTGGCAGGACTGAAGAGTAAACATACAAACATGGATGGCATTCCATGTCCTGCAGTGTAAATGTCTCCGAATCCACAAATATTTAGCTGTTCCTCAGTCTGGTCTTTAAAAAGGGAGCTATATTTTCAGACTGCAGACACAAAAGGAATTAGATGCAATCTTGTGTATGTACTGTGGTGTATTTAAAATTTGTCATGTACTGATCAGAAAAATAACACAAAAATGATATGAATATCCGTGTACCTGTGGATTGATTTATCAAGATAAATTTTTAAATCATTATGTTTTTTAAATTTTTATTTTATTAACCTGAGACTCAGACTTTAGTCTGCTTCAGAAAATAAGCTTGTGTACAGCTATACTGTATTGAGAACAACCTGCCTCAAGGTTTATGATAATACATCCTTTTGACAACTCACCAAATCATAACCTGTGCTTTCAGTTCTATTTATATATGCTTCATAGATTTACAAAATCAGATTAAGGAAGGTATCTGACAGGGAGAGAACACTCAGTTCTATATGATGTACTTTGCTCTCATCCAAAATGACATTTCAAACATGAACCTATTACTAACTTCACCAATAGTTGCATGGGCAATGCAGGGGTGAGAAGAGAAGTGGACAGAGAGATTCTTCCCAAACCCTTTCTAAATCTCCCCTTCTGCTATATGGCTTAAATAAGCAGCTTGCAGCAGCTCAAGCTTTCCTACAGCTGCCTGCGTCACAGCTCGTGCAGCAAGAGCTCCCCCCTTTGTTTTCACAAACTTGAAACACTGCTCACTTCTGAGAGGGATTCTAGACTCTTGAAAGAGAGAAGACAGAAGAGACGAGAAGAAGAGACGAGAAGGAGAGGAGAGGAGAGGAGAGGAGAGGAGAGGAGAGGAGAGG